>CM024755.1:135122541-135294095 GCA_014218235.1 Colocasia esculenta
TTCCAAGTACACTCCCACTCATTGCAGATGAGTGTAGGAAGGCCAAGAAGTTCGTGATGGGGCTCAGACCATCACTTAGGACCAGACTGGTGGCTTTCGATTACCGAACCATGGAGAGGCTCTCAGCGCGCGTGCAGACTGGAGAGCGAGATGGGTAGTACATCGAGGAGAAGAAAGAGATCTAGAAGAGTTGGGTGCACAGTTCTAGAGGCAGGACAGGAAGAGGGCAGCTGGTGTACCATCAGCAACCACAACGTATGCAGTTCCGAACTAATTAGTGGCTGTACCCCTGATGACCAACTTTAGACCCAGTGACAAGAAGGAGTGTCCCCACTGTGGAAGGACACACGGAGGTTCACAGTGCTGGAAGCTAGCAGGAAAGTGCTTGAAATGCGGTTGTATAAAGCATCAGATTAGGGACTATCCGAGACTTCAGCAATTCGCGTCGAGAGGAGCTCCAGCCCTAGCGCAGCGTCGACAACGGCACCAGAGACCAGGAAGCCGGGAAGGCCTTGAGCCCCAGCCCTAGTGTACACGCTAGCACGTGAGGACACATAGTAAACAAAGAATGTCATAGAAGGTATTGTTTTAGTTATGGGTGTGTTGGTCGAGTGTTGTTTGATACAGGTGCTACACACTCGTTTGGTTTTCTGAGCGGTTTGCTAAGCAGTTAGCAGAGGAGTCAGGAGTGAGGCAGAAGACCTAGAGGTTCCCTTGTCGGTACAACCATAGTAGGTACCGTAGCGAACAGAGAAAATGCAGCCTATCTCTACCTGTGTGCATTGAAGACCAGTTTGTTTGGATGCTTATACTGCTCAGATGAAGGACTATGTGTTGGAAATCGACTCTTAGGGCATCATGCAGAGCGGAAGGTAAGTAAAACAAAAAACAAAAAAAATTGATTTTCATCCAAGTACTTGATCGGGCTATGATGTACGGTGCATGTAACACATACATACAAACAAGGCGTAAGACCATCTACTAGGGGAGATCGTATATCCTCTGAAGTGCAGAACTAGTCCTTGGATTGAAAGAGCTCTCGCGAGACTCTCTTCTAGCGGTATCTACACAGTGGATGATTGGCAATGATGATGACTCCTCCTTCTCCGGTGGTGCCACTCCTCACGTCGTCGTGCAAACCACATAGTGGCCAACAACCATAAGTAGCAGCAGCAACAACAAGAGAGGGTGCTCTCCTAGTTCTCCTCTTCCTAGGGAGAGCACTAGAGGGAGAGATGGGAAGGAGGATGAGAATGGTGGCTTCTCCTCTTAAGATCTATCCTATGAACTTTAGAAGAACCCCTTATACTTATAGAGAGCCTAAAGGACACATCATCATGTCATGATACAAGGACACCCATCAAGTCATGATTACAGGGACACCTCATCAGGACACCTCGTCATGTCATGATTACAGGGACACCTCATCAGGGAAACCTCATCATGTCATGATTATAAGGACACCTCATCAGAGACCCATCGTCATGCATCATAACTAAGACACCTCGCAGGACACGTAGTATGTCATCATGGCTAATAATGATGAGGTGTCTTCCTTCTAGAGGGGGGACACTTGTCAACATACAAGATGATGAGGTGTCCTCCTTCTAGAAGGGGCAAGGTGGCATGATCCTAGTATTCTCCCCTTAATGAATCCTTTCACTATAGATCCAATAACCCGGATCTCTATCCATTAGGTTTAGGCTTATTGGGTCTCACCCAATAGATGATAAGGGTTAAAGAAGGCTTATTGGATAACTTTATCCAATCCTCTATTCATCGCGTTATCAACCTTAGTGTGTGACCCTCTAGGCCCAATACGAGCTGACCATGAAGTTGCACGCATCAAACTTCTTATAACTTAGTGAATTATATCTTTAAATTAATTCACTAAATTCATCGATTATGAACATACTAGGCCACTATGCCATAATCTCCAGACGATACGAGTGATCAAATACATTGGACCTGTTTGCCCACAATTACCATGTACCTGTAGTCCCTCATCCATTATTATCCCAGACTGTATATTAGGCATGACGTTGTCATACCTATAACGAAATCTGTTAACATAAACTCTTATCGGATTCTCTCGAGAACTCCTTCTTTCTAAATCCGATTGACCTGGCCAGGGATTTGCCTAAGTAAGACAATATGAGATATTCCTCTCACGATACCAAGAGTGGATGATCCTCTATTGACACACAATGTATTCTTAGGGTAGGCTACCAGTAGTAATGACTATCGATACTAGACCTGGAACATCCAGACCTATAAATCAGAATCAAAGATGGAGTACTCAACCACGACATCTTTGGTGTCTCAAGTCTAAGGACCAGACACGTTGAGACTGCGGAATCGCGATCTGACAATCAGTATCATAACCATACAACATTCCAAGAGTGGATCATTCAGTGAACTCATTCTCCAAGGAGCACCTGCACCATATCACTAGTGTCTCACACAAGCAGCTATGAACCAGCTGCCTTCTTCACATGGATGGGTATATGGTACACCAGTCTATCCGGTCATCTCATGTCCATCTTGAATAACCATGACTAGGAATATTAGGATTGTGTTTAAAGAGGATCGACCTCATTATCATACACATGGAATATACAGTGAGAAAATACTATTTTAATATTATCAAAAGAGATTGTACATAATTACAAGTACCATCACTCACGTGAATTGGCTTGCAGGTCACTTATAACTAGCAATCTCCTACTTGACCTAAAACTAATCACCTACAGTCTGATCGCTATCAGACATCGGGGTTGCTAAAAAACAATTTGAGTTAGTGGCTTTGTCAGGTGATCTGCAATGTTATCTTCGATGAAGATCTTTTTACAGCTACATCACCATGAGTCACAACTCACTTATCAAGTGAACCTCTAGAACATGCTTCGATTTCTGGTGAGACATGGGTTCCCTTGCTTGAGCAATCGCCCTGCTATTGTCACAAAACAATGAAATTGGCTCTCTATGGCAAGACACCACTCCTAAAACTGCGATGAACTTTTTCATCTAGATAGCTTCCTTTGCTACTTCTAAAGCACAATGTACTCCGCCTCAGTAGTGAGTCAACAAGTAGTTTCTTGCTTGAACTCTTCCAGCTTACTGCTGCTCCATTCAGGGTAAAAACATATCCTGAGTTAGACTTGCTATCATCGGATCATATGGAAACTTGAGTTTGTGTAGCCTTGAACCTTGAGGCTACCTCCTCCATATATTAGTAAAAGATCCTTAGTCCTTCTCAAGTACTTAAGGATACACTTTATGGTCTTCCAGTGTTCCTAACCTAGATCTGCCTGATACCTGCTTGTAACACTTAGAGCATGCGCTATATCAGGTCTAGTACATAACATTGCATACATGATAGATCCTATAGTGAACGTATAGGGTATTCTATCCATGTATGCCCTTTCTTCTAGAGTCTTTGGGGACATACTTTTAGAAAGAGAAATTTCATGTCCAGTGGTATGAGACCTCTTTTGAATTTTTCATGCCAATCTTTTGACTATGGGGTCTATGTACATGGACTGGGACAGCCAAGCATCCTCTTAGATCTATCTCTATTAGATCTGAATCCCCAAAATGTAGGATGCTTCCCTAAGTCCTTCATGGAGAAGTTCTTTGATACCAAGTCTTAACTGTGGATAGCATTCCAACCATCATTCAATGATGAGGATGTCATCCACATAGAACACCAAGAAAATGACAAACACTCCCACTTACCTTCCTATATACATAAGGCTCATCTTCGTTCTTAACAAAGTCATAAGATCTGATTACCTCATCAAACCTTATGTTCCAACTTCGGGAAGCTTGATTTAGTCCATAAATGGACTTAAGCATCTACACATTATCTGCACTTTTCTCGAAATGAATCCCTCAGGTTGTATCATATACACCTCTTCCTCAAGGTTGCCATTGAGGAATGTAGTTTTTACATGCATGTGCTAGATCACATAGTCATGGTATGCTGCAATGGACATAAAATGTAATAGATTTCAGCATGGCGACAGGTGAGAAGGTTTCATCATAGTCAACACCTTTCCTTGACGATATCCTTTTGCCACAAGCCTTGCCTTAAAGATCTCTACCTTCCATCTACTTCAATCTTCTTCTTGAAGATCCATTTGCACCCAATGGGTACAATGCCCTCAAGTGCATCACTAGGTTCCAAACCTTGTTGGAGGACATGGAATCCATCTCAAAACTCATGGCCTTTGCCATTTCCTAGAGTCTATGCTTTGTAATATCCTCCTCGTAGGTTTGAGTGTAAGACCCGGCTTCCGACTTTCCATCTGGGGTCTTGGATGACTGGCACTAACGCGTCTAGGCTGGGCGACGCGTAAGTGTCGCATCGGGGGTGCCTGACGCGACAGTCATCCGTGTCGCGGCGAGTCTGTGCGTCGCATTCTTGTCACGCCCGGGTTACCCATCGCGTTCTTGTAGCACTGGTCAATGTGTCGCGATAGTGTTTTGTCGTGTTGCACTGTCCGATCGCCTGACGCTTGTCGTGTTACGGGACCTTGTCGTGTTGCATGTCCGATCGCGTTACGGACCTTACACACCTGCCACCCTGACAGCGCATTCTTGTCGTGGTCTGTTGATCGTCGCGTAAGGTCCCTAACGCGACGGGGCAGTCTATCACGTTCTGTGTGCCGGGCGCTTAAGGTGCAGGCCGGCTAACCCCTTCCCCCCTCTCTTGTTATTCCCTTCTCCATCTCCCTCGGTGACTCTCCTCTTCTCCCCTCCTTCTCCCCCTTTGGGGTGTTTCAGGCGAGGAGGAGGGCTGTGCGTGGTGTCCCGGCATCGTGGAGCATGCGTGGAGCGAGGAGGAAGTGTTCTTTCCTACGAGAAGGGCCCTCCGGGGTTCGGTTCTTCGTTTAAGGTAGAGATTTCCTGTGCCCTTCCCAATCCGGGTGGATCAGGAGTCCTTGGGGTTTTGTAGTTAGCTTTACAGCTTTCCCCATGCTCCCCTCCCCTTGTGTGCATGTTTGTATGGTTCGGGGCGGCCTGGGATGGAGCATCCCTTGGTTTGCCTCCCGACTGATGTCGCGTGCGCGGTGCGCGTCGCGACATCAGTAGAGGCATTGCCTAGGTCGAGTGCGACCTTATCGCGGCGCAGTTGGCGGACGCGATAAGGGTCCCTGTCACGACCTAGTTTCCCGTCGCGACAAGGAGGCTATCACGACGCGCTGCCACATCGCATCAAGGCTATTGTCACGGTGCCCTTCCCCGTCGCGATGGCATCGCGACGGCCTGTGGGGGCGCGACAGTGCCTGTGCTGCCTCGGGTGGTTTCCGTGGCCGGTTTGTGTGTCGGCGTGTGCCCCAGGGCAAGCTTTGACCTTAGGACCTTTTGGTAGGGAACGCGGCAGGTTGCCTCCCTGCGTTCAGTGACTGAAGGTGACACCTTTGTGGCCGTGTCCTGGCAGCGGTGCCAGGAGGGTTGCATCTGTCTAACAATCGATTGACAGGCGGTCAATCGATTGTTAGCAGAGCAACAGACTTTCTGTACTTCTGGTAGTGCTCCGAGGTTTTGGCTCACTCGTGCGTGTTTGCTTGGCCGACGACCCTTTTGAGGGTCCGTGCGTGCCTCTCGCTTGCTGGGCTTGTCGTATCTACAAGCCAGTGTTTGGTGTGGTTCTTGTTGTGCTGCCCCGCCTGTTCGCCTGGTGCTTGGCACTTGAGGGCTTTTCCGTTCAGAGGGTTGTCTCCGTTTCGGGACCCCATCTCGGGAGCCCGATGAGGGAGGTATCCAGGCTACGAGCGTGCTCGAGTTGGCAGCCAACGTGAGGGACTCTGGAGCTGAGGGGAAAATGAGGTTGGACAGCGGCGCTGAGTCGTTTGTAGAGCTCTCTTGTCTAGGTCTAGGACGCTGAGGGGTCGAAGTGCTTTCCTGGCGCAGACTAGACAGTCCCTTGTCTCACTGCCTCTCTCTGCGTTGGTTCCAGAGCCACGTAGTGGTGCTAGGCGTGAGGCCGCAGCTTGGCCAGGCTGCGGTGTTGCGTGTGTTGTGTGTTTCTGTGGAGGCTCTATCTCGCCCTTCATGGGGGTGGAGGCGGGAGCTAGGCTAGTGAGCAGAGCGCGTGGACTACGGGTCCCCCTCTTAGCTGCTAGCGGCGGTGGCTTGGTTGCTGTTGTTGTGACGACATTTTCCTCACGACGTTTCCAAGTGTTCCTCATTGCCCAAGCTTGCACGGTGGTTATAGCCCGACTGTGCCTAGTTTCCATGGGCGTCGTTGGTCTGGCGTTGGGTAGACCCGTGCTTCTGGTGGTTCCCGCTTCGGTGTTCTGTCGATTCTGTGGTCCCATTCTTAGGTGCTAGCCCGTGATGGCACCGACGTGTGTAGCTTCCCGACCTGGCTGTGTGTCTGGGGTCCGGGGTGGTTCTGCTTGTGGGCCCTCGACCTTGTAGAGGTCTGAGTTGGCCATGCTTGCGGTGAGACATCGTTCTCACTTGGTTGTTCTGTGGTCTCAGCAGGTGTGCTGAGCACTGCTTCTGCTTTGTGCCCGACTCCGTTGGTTTCTACGGGAGTCGTGTGTGTGCCACGGCCTTAGTTGGTGGTCGTGGCATTGTACTGTTCTCTTCCGCTGCTTAGTAGTACCATGCTGTAGGTGTTACTCGCTTTACAACTTTCTAGTGTAGTTTCCTATTATCGGAGTTCCTACCGCTCTGGCCGGTGAGGGACTGGTAATCCCTACTGGGCCTTGTTCGCGAGGCTCACCCGCCTACTTCCTTCAGCTAGGGGCTCGTCGTCACGGGAGCTCGGTGTCGGACGGGTTGCGGAGGCGGCTGTGGCGCCGTGTTATTGTCAGCAGCAGTGAGAGTGAGTGTTGTGAACTCTTGTAGCCTGAGTGAGCTGAGAGTGTGCTTTGCAAGTCCTCGGGGTATGCCCCTTAAGGACTACACCTTTCTTCTTGTACCTGTGCTTTTACTTGGGACCCGCTGTACAAACGTTTTGTATATTGTACATATTGTTATAGTTATTTAAATTCATTACATAGCCCACTAGACTATTTCTTCTAACCCTTCTGGATCTTCGGATCCATGGGTGGCGGCGCGACCCTCGGGACCCCTGGCGAGGGTACGGGATGTCGGGTCGTTACAGTGGTATCAGAGTGAGGGTCTACTGAGATTTGTAAGGAGTTAATAAGTATTGCTGTCCCAAAGGAAGGTACTAGTGCGCTACTGACACCGTCCGACTAGTGTTAGGCTTGTGCTTTCAAATGTTTTGCAGGTGTGCGACTTCCCTGCATGATTCGTGCGCATGTTGCAGGTTGCAGTTGTTGCTGTGCCATGTGCGTGGCGAGTGTGGTCGCTCGGCGTGTTCGTGCTGTAGTGGCACGGTTGGCGCTGGACTCGCTGGCAGTGGTCTTCCTTGTGTGGAGGACGCTTGCGAGCCAGTCCAGGTGCGGTGCTCCTGGTCGTCTTCGGCGCATTTGAGCGTGTGTGCGTCACGAAGGCTGAGAGAGCCTACGTATGGTGTGGCCTTCACCAGTGCAGGGTTGTTTTCTGGAGAACCGATGGAAGGTGTCCCTGCCTTGTTGGCTGCCCCTCTGTTGTTGGGGTGTGGTGCTGTGGTTGTTGGTTTGGCCTTGTATGCCTGTGCGCTGTGCTTGGGACGCCGAGCTGAGCAGGTGCTTTGTGTGCGGTTTTGCATCGCCGGTTGAGCGCTGCGACACTTGTCTGTGGTCGTCGTCAGCCTGGCGTTGACTGGTTGTGAGCTCTGGTGAGGTGCTCCCGGAGTCTTTCTCTGTTGGTTCTGGTGAAGTGAGGTTTCCCCAGAACTATGTTGTGCTCATTTTGGTTGCGGTGACGTTGCCCTCTAGGCTGAGGTGCATCACTTGGTTGCCTTGTGTTCTGTGAGGGTTCCCAGAACCATTTGCTATTTTCTTGGTGAGGGTTTCCCTCAGGACTGTTTCGTGCTCGGTTCTACTATTTCCGGCTACCTCGAGTCTGAGGTGTGCTGTTGGTTTGGCTGGTGCGTTCTGGGGGTATTTCCCATAGCGGTGCCTTGGTGGTTCTGGTGGAGTTCTCCCAGGACCGCTTGTGTTGCTTCTGTAGTTCTGCTTGCTGCAGTGTTCCTCTCTGATGGTCTTTGTTCTTGGTCGTGGGGGGTTGTGCATTCTGGTGAAGGTTCTTCCTAGGATCGCCCTTTGTCGCTTCTAGTGGAGGTTCTTCCTAGGAGTGCTATGCGCTCGTTTCGGGCCACCATTGAGTTCCCCCTGTGATTCAAAGTGTGCCGTTTAGTTGGGCCACGTTCTGGTGAGGTTCTCCCAGGACGGCTCTTGGTGCTTTTTGGTGGAGGTTCTCCCCAAGGCTGCTTCGTGTTGTTTTGGTTGTCGTTGCTCTCTCTCTCTGTGGAGATAAGCTATCGTTGTTGCCGGTTGGACTGTCCGTGTTACAGTTTGCTTGGGCGTCTCCGGTCAAGGCATTATGCGCTTGGCCGTGCATCTGGCTGTTGCGTTGGCCAGCGTGTCTCATTTGTTTTTTTTTTTTCGGTTTTTTTCCAAGTTTTCTCGGCTGCGCTGGTGGGACTGTGTGTCCCCGTGGCTTAGATGGTTTGCTTCATTTCTTGCACCCTGCGTGCTCTTCCAGATGGTGGTCTGGTGAGTGTAGTGGGTGTTTGGCTGGATATGCTTCTTGTGGAAGCGTCACTTTTGCGTCGTGGATTTCTCTCTCATGTGGGGAAGAGACTCGTGCGTGTCTCCTTCCTCTGCTTTTCATGGGTTGCTCGAGGTGGTAGGTGCTCACTGTGGTGTTTGTGTTGCCAGGGTGCGCATGTTGTGACCTTCTGGTGGAGTCATCTTCCCTTGAGGTTTTGGGTTGAGCTAGTTGCTTCCCCTCGTGTTGCGTTTTCTTGTGGCACCTAGGGTCGGTGGACCTATTCGTGCTGTTTGTCGTTGTGATTGGTTCTTGTTGCCTGCTGCGCAATTTGGGGCATTGGGTCCCTGTTGGTCCAGTGCGAGGTAGTCCGGTCTTGTTGGGTTGAGGCGTAAGCGTGCTCTGCTGTGCACCGGTTTCTGGTTGGCTTGCTCGTGCAGCGTTGTCCGGTGTATGATTGATTGTGCCTCGGCTTGTGCCTTGGATGCTTTTCGTGTCGTCGTTTTGGGTGTTGGCCTCTCTATTGGTCGCGATAAAGGTGGTGCCTCTTGCTCTTGCGCGCTAGGGGGGTCACTGTGTTCTTTTGCTCCCCATGCGCAGAGTCGGTGCTCCGTGTTTTGTGTGCTTCTTGAAGCCAACGTGGTTGTCGCGCTCTTGAAGTAGTATCCGTGTGCTTCCGTTATGGGTCTCTGGCAGAGAGTCCCCTTCGGTGGGGCCCGTGTCATCTCGGGCCGTTGGTGCCGCTGTGTGCACTGCGCCTTGAGCGTTTTCTCCGATGCTTCATGTTTTGTGCCTCAAGGGCTAGGGCCGACGTGGCTTGTTGCACTCTTTCAGGCATGCGGTTCTTGGCGTGTGGCTTTCGGTAGGCCTCTTGTGGAGAGTCCTTCCTGTTAGCCGTAGGTTGCTTTGGCCGCTGGTTCACCTGGGTTGCACTTGTTTTACTTTTGGTGTTTTTGGTATCACCGTGTGCTCGTGCTCGAGCGTTTCCGTTTTGTGCCGTCTGGAGCCCTGGTGCATTGTGTTGTACCCTGGTTAGCTCCCGGTGCTTGTGATAGGACCCTGTGTTATGCCGTGTGTTTGTTCGTATGCTTCGTGCGTTGTTTCACGAGTTTGCTCGGTATTGGAGGCGTTGAGCTTTCTGCCCTTGGGACACTTTGTGCTGTCCCGTGCCTTGTGGTTGTACCGATACTGCTGTCGAGTGGCTTCTTTGCCTTGTCTAGGTAGCCCTATCGGTGGTACACCATGCTCTGGTGGTGGTCAGTGTCCCGGTTTTCCCCCTCGCTTGTGGAGCGAGTGTGTGTGATTGTGGTACCTTGCTTCAGTTTGGGTCCCTCTGAGGTCGGTGTGTTGTTCTCGACCCCTGCGGTTGTTTAGTTCCCATGTGGTTGTGTGCCTTTCTGGCGGTTGGCATGTTGGTACTCGCGCTAAGCCCTGTGTGCGTGTGGCGGGTGTGCTTCCAACTCTTCGTTGGTTCTCCATTGCGCGTGGCATTGGTGAGTCTGGAAGCCGATGGCGGAGTCTCCTGTCGGTTCGTCTGGTGACAGTGAGCCCTGTTGGCTTTCTAGTACTCGACCAAGTGATTTGTCGGCGTTGTGAGGTGTCTGGTTGTGGCTTAACCTCAGATGTCTTCCGTGTTTTTGGCACGGTGTGCCACGTTGTGGAGTGTGTAGCTCCTAGTTTTTATGGCTCTACGTGCGTTTGGTGTCCCTGTTGGGCCACGATGAAGGTGTGGGTGAGGCCTAGTGGTGACAGAGGATGTCGTTTCTGCGTGTTGAGGTTTCTCCGCGTGTGTTTGCTGTCCCTGTTGGATTGCGAGGAAGGTCTGGGTGAGACCTAGTGGTGACAGTGGATGTCAATCTGTGTGTCGCGGATCCTCCGCGAGCATGGTGTTGCTATGGTTCTCGTCGCTCGCGTGGCCTCTCGGTTGGACTAGTGACCGGTGCTAGCTGCTGCTAGTAGCGTAAGGTTGTTCCCTGAGTGTTGTGCTTAAATCTCAGGTGGTTCTTCTGTGGTTGTCAGCAACGGTGTGCTCTGTCGGGTTTTGCTGGCGATAGAGTGAGTTACTGACCGATGTTTCTTGTGTTGCTGTCGGCAACTACGTCCTCTGTAGGGTCTTGCTAGCGACAGAATGGGTTGCTGATCGGTTGGTCCCAATATCGAGGTATGTTGGTGGCTGCAGCCGTGTAGTTTTCGGCTGGCGTTTTTCGCTGTTTGGGCCGATTTTGGCATCGCTCGGCACCAGTGGGGTTGTCGTTCCGTTTGGGCGCCCTACGTGTGGCTAGAGTGAGTCGTTGGTTCCTTGGCTTGGTGCTCCAGGTGTGTTGGAGCATGTGGTGAGCCGTTGGGTTTTCGATTCTGTGCTCTCCGTGTGCTTAGAACCCGTTGTGTGAGCCGGTGGTTTTCGGCTTCGTGAGTTCTGCGCGTGTTTGGTGGTGCGTTGTTGCCACGAGGAAGTCGTGTTGAGACTTAGTGGCTTATTTCGCATTGGTCTTGCGTTTGTCCCTGTGTTTTGTTTGTGCCTTGGGATCTTCTGGGCTTGTCCCAATTTCGAGGATGAAATTGTTTTTAAGGGGGTAGAATGTAAGACTCGGCTTCCCAGCTTTCCATCCGACATTTGGGATGACTAGCCACTGACGCATCCAGGCTGGGCGATGCGTCAGTGTCGCGTCGGGGGTGCCCGATGCGATAGTCATCCGTGTCGTGGCGAGTCTGTGTGTCGCATTCTTGTCGCGCCCGGGTTGCCCATCACGTTCTTGTAGCGCCCGGTCAACGGGTCGCGACAGTGTTTTGTCGTGTTGCACTGTCCAATCGTCTGATGCCTATCAGGGTGGTAGGTGTGTCAGTACGGCTTGTCGTGTTGTCGCGGCGCCCTTGTAGGGAGCGTTCTTGTCACGGTCCGTTGACCCGTCGCGTTAAGGTCCGTAACGCGACGGGGCGGTCCGTCGCGTTCTGGGTGCCAGGCGCTTAAGGCGCAGGCCGGCTACCCCTTCCCCCGCTCTCTTCTTCTTCCCTTCTCCCTCTCCCTCCGGCGACCTCTTCCTCCCCTCTTCTCCCCTTTGTGTGTTTCAGGCGAGGAGGAGGGCCGTGCATGGTTTCCCAGCATCGTGGAGCGTGCGTGGAGCGAGGAGGAGGTGTTCTTTCGTACGAGAAGGGCCCTACGGGGTTCGGTTCTTCGTTTAAGGTAGGGATTTCTTGTGCCCTTCCCAATCCGGGTGGAGCGGGAGTCCTCGGGGTTTTGTAGTTAGCTTTACAGCTTTCCCCATGCTCCCCTCCTCGTGTCTGCATGTTTGTATGGTTCGGGGCGGCCCGGGATGGAGCATCCCTTGGTCTGCCTCCCGACTGATGTCACGGCCGCGGTGCGCATCGCGAAATCAGTAGAGGCGTCGCCCCAGTCGGGCGCGACCTTATCGCGGCACGGTTGGCGGTCGCGATAAGGATCGCTGTCGCGACCTAGTTTCCCGTCGCAACAGGGAGGCTGTCGCGACGCGCTGCCCCGTTGCATCAAGGCTATTATCGCGGCGCCCTTCCCCGTCGCGATGGCATCGCGATGGCCTGTGGGGGCGCGATAGTGCCTGTGCTGCCTCGGGTGGTTTCCGTGGCCGGTTTGCGTGTCGGCATGTGCCCCAGGGCAAGCTTTGCCCTTAGGACCTTCTGGTAGGGAATGCGGCAGGTTGCCTCCCTACGTTCAGTGACCGAAGGTGACACCTTCGTGGCCGTGTCTTGGCAGCGGTGCCAGGAGGGTTGCATCTGTCTAATAATCGATTGGCTGGCGGTCAATCGATTGTTAGCAGAGCAATGGGATTTCTGTACTTCTGGTAGTGCTCTGAGGTTTTGGCTCACTCGTGTGTGTTTGCTTGGCCGACGACCCTTTTGAGGGTCCGTGTGTGCCTTTCGCTTGCTAGGCTTGTCGTATGCTACAAGCCAACGGTTTGGCGTGGATTTTGTTGTGCTGCCCCGCCTGTTCGCCTGGTGCTTGGCACTTGAGGGCTTGTCTTGTTCAGAGGTTGTCTCCATTTCCTGGGACCCCCATCCTCGTGAGCCCGTTGAGGGAGGTATCCGGGCTATGAGCGTGCTTGAGTTGGCAGCCCACGTGAGCGGACTCTGGAGCTGAGGGGAAAACGAGGTTTGGACAATGGCGATGAGTCGTTTGTAGAGCTCTCTTGTCTTGGTCTGGGATGCCGAGGGGTTCGGAGTGCTTTCCCGGTGTAGACCAGACAGTCCCTTGTCTCACTGCCTGTCTCTGCGTTGGTTCCAGGGCCACGTAGTGGTGTTAGGCGTGAGGCCGCAGCTTGGCCAGGCTGCGGTGTTGCGTGTGCTGTGTGTTTCTGTGGCGGCTTTGTCTCGCCCTTCGCGGGGATGGAGGTAGGATCTAGGCTAGTGAGCAGAGCGCGTGGACTACGGGTCCCCCTCTTAGCTGCTAACGGCGGTGGCTTGGTTGCTGTTGTTGTGATGGTGTTTTTCTCACAATGTTTCCAAGTGTTCCTCGTTGCCCAAGCTTGCACGGTGGTTATAGCCCAGCTGTGCCTAGTTTCCGTGGGTGTCGTTGGTCTGGCGTTGGGCAGACCCGTGCTTCTGGTGGTTCCCGCTTTGGTGTTCTCTCGGTTCCGTGGTCCCATTCTTGGGTGCCAGCCCGTGATGGCACCGGCGTGTGTAGCTTCCCGACCTGGCTATGTGTCCGGGGTCCGGGGTGGTTCTGCTTGTGGGCTCTCGACCTTGTAGAGGTCTGAGGTGGCCGTGCCTGTGGTGAGACATCATTCTCACTTGGCTGTTCCGTGGTCTCGGCAGGTGTGCTGAGCACTGCTTCAGCTTTGTGCCTGACTCCGTTGGTTTCTGCGGGAGTCACGTGTGTGCCACGACCTTGGTTGGTGGTCGTGGCGTTGTACTGTTCTCTTCCACTGCTTAGTAGTACCATGCTGTAGGTGTTACTCGCTTTACAGCTTTCTAGTGTAGTTTCCTATTTTCGGAGTTCCTGCTGCTCTGGCCGGTGAGGGACTGGTAATCCCTACTGGGCCTTGTTCGCGTGGCTCACCCCCCTACTTCCTTCAGCTAGGGGCTCATCGTCGCAGGAGCTCGGTGTCTGACGGGTTGCGGAGGCGGCTGTGGCGCCGTGCTGTTGTCAACAGCAGTGAGAGTGAGCGTTGTGAGCTCTTGTAGCCTGAGTGAGCTGAGAGTTGTGCTTTGCAAGTCCTCGGGGTATGCCCCTTAAGGACTACACCATTCTTCTTGTACCTGTGCTTTTACTTGGGACCCGTTGTCCAAACCTTTTGTATATTGTGCATATTGTTATAGTTATTTAAATTCAGTACATATCTCACTAGACTATTTCTTCTAACCCTTCCGGATCTTTGGATTCTTGGGTGGCGGCGCGACCCTCGGGACCCTTGGCGAAGGTCCGGGAGGTCGGGTCGTTACAGTGGTATCATAGCGAGGGTCTACTGAGATTTGTAAGGAGTTAATAACTATAGTTGTCCTAAAGGAAAGTACTAGTGCGTTGTTGACACCGTCCGACTAGTGTTAGACTTGTGCTTTCAAATGTTTTGCAGGTGTGCGGCTTCCCTGCATGATTCATGAGCGTGTTGCAGGTTCCAGTTGTTGCTGTGCCACGTGCGTGGCGAGTGTGGTCGCTCGTCGTGTTCGTGCCGTAGCGGCGCGGTTGGCACTGGACTCGCTGGCAGTGGTCTTCCTTGTGTGGAAGACGCTTGTGAGCCAGTCCAGGTGCGGTGCTCCTGGTCGTCTTCGATGCATTTGAGCATGTGTGCGTCGCGAAGGCTTAGAGAGCCTGCGTATGGTGTGGCCTTCACCGGTGCAGGGTTGTTGCCTGTGGAACCGGTGGAAGGTGTCCCTGCCTTGTTGGCTGCCCCTCTGTTGTTGGGGTGTGTGCTGTGGTTGTTGTGTGTTTGGCCTTGTATGCCTATGCGTTGTGCTCGGGACGCCGAGCTGAGCAGGTGCTTTGTGTGTGGTGTTGCATCGTCGGTTGAGCACTGCGACACTTGTTTGTGGTCGTCGTCAGCCTGGCACTGACTGGTTGTGAGCTCTGGTGAGGTGCTCCAGAGTCTTTCTCTGTTGGTTCTAGCGAAAGTGAGGTTTCCCCAGAACTATGTTGTGCTGGTTTCTGGTTGCGGTGACGTTGCCCTCTAGGCTGAGGTGCATCGCTTGGTTGCCCTATGTTCTGGTGAGGTTTCCCATAACCGTTTACTATTGTTCTGGTGAGGGTTTCTCTCAGGACTGTTTTGTGCTCATTTCTGCTGTTGTCGTGCTACCTCAGAGTCTGAGGTGTGCTGTTGGTTTGGCTGGTGCGTTCTGGAGGGTTTTTCCCAGAGCGGTGCCTTGGTGGTTTTGGTGGAGGTTCTCCTAGGACCGGCTTGTGTTGCTTCTGCAGTTCTGCTTGCTGCATTGTTCTCTCTGATGGTCTATGTTCTTTGGTCGTGGGGGTTGTGCATTCTGGTGAAGGTTCTTCCCAGAAGTAGACACTACCGTCTTAGTTGGAACTCTGTTCAGAAGGTAAGTTGCGGTCTCTAGGGAATATCCCCAGAATGACATGGGTAGGTTGGCAAAACTCATCATGGATCGCACCATATCCAACAATGTGCGATTCCTCCTTTCTGATACACCATTGACCTGAGGTGTATGAGGAGAGTCCATTGGGATAGAATCCTATGGTCCTTTAGAAATTAGGTGAACTCTAAACTCAAGTACTCTCCTCCTCGATCTGAATGAAGAATCTTGATACTCTTTCCAGTCTGATGATTTCTGCTTCATCTTATAATCTTTGAAATTTTCAAAGGCCTCAGACTTGTACTTCATTAAGTTCATATGTCCATACCTTGAGAACTCATTAGTGAATGTTATGAAGTAAGAATGTCCACCTCTGGCTTGTATGGACATAGGTCCACATGCATCAGTATGTATGAGTTCTAGTAACTTAGAAGCTCTCTCTCCAGTTCCACTAAATGAAGAGTTAGTCAATTTTCCTTGAAGGCAAGATTCACAGATTGCATATGATTCATATTCAAATGGATCTAAATATCCATCCTTTAGCAACCTTTGAATTCTACCCTCATGGATATTGTAACAACCCGAGAACCCGACCCTCGACCCACTCCGAGGACCCGATTTTCGTAGTTGCCGCCCATGGATCTGGGGACCCAGAAGGGCTATAATCTACGTCTAACTGGATATGTAACGGAAGTAAATGTCAACTGCTAATCTAGAAGTGTACGTGCGGAAACAGAAAAGAGAGTGAGACCACCACGTACCACTCTAAGTACAGTCCTAACACACACACGCTAGTACAAGTAAGAGGCAGGGGAAGAACATGTCCCTTTGGGGCATACCCCGAGGGTTACGTACACTGAAAAGGGGAACCACTGCTAGTTATGGGGACCTCACCTACCACCCCATCTCCTCTGCCCGGCGCGCGCCCTGCCGCTGCTAAGAAGTCTCACTTGGGAAAAGGAGGGATGAGCTTCACAACAGAAGCTCAGTAGGGACTACCAATCTCCTACTGGCTCTAAACAGGCAGAAGAATATAAATATAAAATAAATGATAGCAGCTTATATCTTCTACATACAACCGGAAGTGCGGAAGCAAAACTACAACTAGCACGGCACAGAAAGTACACATGGTCGGAAACTCCGTATGACTGCTCGTCGTGACCACCACACGGCTAGCAAACATAGACGGAGGGGACTCCACCAGGACAGGGAACACTAGCTATGATAAACACTACCACTAGTCAAGGTCAGGTGCAACCACTGACATCTTATCCTCGACCGCGTCCTGACCCTCACGTCTCGTCAGAGCGAGGTAGGACACAAGGTAACACAATAGTAACTGCCGTAGTCTGGGCAGACTACGGTCCCACGCCTGGCCTCTCTAAATAGTTCCGGGGCCGTAAAGAGTGAGGCAGTGAGAAAAGGACTAGTTGCACTGCACCGGAAAAAACTCCGAAAACTGACTTCGACGTCCCAGTCCACCACGAGAGCTTTGCAAGCGACTCAATGCCACTGTCCTAACCACCGTTTTCCCCTAAGCTCTAGAGTCCTCCTGGTGGCTGCCAACTCGAGCACACTTGTAGCCCAGAGTACTCCCTCGACAGGCTCCCGAGGATGGGGGTCCCTGGCAATGGTAACAACCTCTCACACGGAACAAGCCCTCAAGTTCCAAGCACTGGGCGAAAGACTAGTGTAGACCATACTAGGTAGCTTGCACAGGTGCCACGGGTACAATAAACGATACGGAAATGGCGAAGATCAAACCTCTCTCACGACTGAGGTCGCGATGCATCGGGCCATCGCGACCTGGTCGCGATGCCCTACCCTGTCGCGATCCCATCGCGACGGCCCGAGCCGTCACGACTGGGTTGCGACACCCAAGAGCGTCGCGACCAGATCGCGACACACAAGAGTGTTGCAATCTCGTCGCGACCGGCCAGGCCGTCGCGACCAGATCACGACTTCCACGATCGTCGCGTTCTCAGACAGAGGGGGGTTCAGGAGCAATCCCTCCGAGACCCACGCCAAAAGCGGGGAAACAACCACAGAAGGGGGAGGGGATCATGCTCAACATGTTAGAAAGCTAGCAAAGCATCCAAACCACCCTTAAAACCCCACAAACATGGATTTACACTCGAAGAGGAACCTCACTTAACCTCGAGCATTGAGTTCTCACACTCCCAATCCTCAAACCATAGAGAAACCACGCTTTAGAGTGGAAAGGGAGCATGCTTAGGGTGAGAGGATCAATAGTCCCTACCTCCACACGAAGAACGAACCCGTTGGGGCCTTCTCGTAGGAAAGGACTCCTCCTCCTCGCTCCAAACGACACGAACACGTCCCATGCACGAGCGGGACGACACCACCTCAGCATGAATGCCTGAAACACCAAGATCCGCCAATAATCTGCAAGGGAAACACGAGAGGGAAAGGAGAGGGGAGAATGACAGCTGAGAGGGCGAGAAGGGGATAGGGGGCGCGGCCTTGGGTTTCAACCCGGCAGCCCCTAGAACGCGACGGAACGACATGTCGTGATAAGACTCTTGTCACGACAGCCCTAGGCGTCGCGACCTTATCATGACGGTCGCCTCTGTCGTGAACCCAAAATGTGGGTCAAACCTCGAAGACCGGGAAAGCATTTGCGATGGATGACCACGTCGCGTTCACGCACGTGCGCCTGACACCCGACAGAGCCGTTCTGACAGAAAGGACACCGATCACATCTATCAGAAAAGCCGTCATGACGCCATTGGACGTCGCGACCAAAATGCGACGGCCACAACGTCTTGACAAGAACATGACAGACCTGGTTGTCGCGACTTGAACCCGTCGCGACAGGCCTCCTTGCATGACCACGTCGCGACCAGGAGCATGTCGCGACCCTGAAGACGGGGCCACATGGCCCAAGGGGGCCGGGTCTTACATCCCACCCACCTTAAGACATTTCGCCCTTGAAATTAAAACAACTCAGTCTCGACCCGAAAGCAAGAAAAAAGGAAGATAGCATACCAATCAATCAAACAAATAGGGGAACTGCTTGTGCATCTCATCCTCGTGCTCCCAGGTGGCCTCGCCACCAACGCAGTTCTCCCAGACGACCATTACCAGCGGAATCTGCTTCCGGTGCAACTGCTGAACTCTGCGGTCGACAACGTTGACTGGGTACTCTGGCACTGACAAGTCTGGCGCCACCTCAAGCTGTGAGTAGTCCAACACATGCGAAGGATCTGCAACGTACCTCCTGAGCTGCGAAACGTGAAACACACTGTGCACACCTGCTAGCTCTGCCGGAAGACTCAACCTGTAAGCCACCTCACCGACCCTCTCGGTGATAGAGAAAGGCCCGACGTACCTCAGACATAGCTTTCCCTTTCTGCCAAACATCATGATGCCCTCGGTCGGTGAGACCCACAAGAAAACAAGGTCACCAATACTGAACTGTAACGGTCTCCTGCGGATGTCTGCGTAGCTCTTCTGTCTACTCTGCGTTGCCCGAAGCCTCTGCCTGATCAGACTGACCATGTCTGCACACTGTTGCACTAACTCTGGCCCCAAACGCTGCCTCTCACCAACCTCAAACTAGTGAAGTGGAGTCCTGCACAGGCGACCATACAAAGCCTCGTATGGTGCCATTCCGATGCTCGAGTGATAACTGTTGTTATACGCAAACTCTACCATCAGAAGGTGCGACTCCCAAGTGCCGCTCCAGTCTAAACATCACGATCTCAGCATGTCCTCCAGTGTCTGAATGGTCCGCTCTGACTGTCCATCTGTCTGAGGGTAGTATGCTATGCTGAACCTCAACTCTGTGCCCAGTGCTCTCTGAAGACTGCGCCAAAACCCTGACGTGAACCTCGGATCTCTGTCGGAGATGACCGAAACGGGGATCCCGTGTAACGAAACAACTCTGTCCACGTACAACCTGGCTAACCTGTCCACGACATCCTGATCGGAAGAAAATGCATTGCCTTGGTCAAACCATCCACAATCACCTAGATACCATCGTGCCTCTGCGGGGTGCGGGGCAAACCAACTGCAAAGTCAATGGTGATGTCGTCCCACTTCCACTCGGGAATGGGCAACGGCTGCAGCTCACCACCAGGACGCTAATGCTCGGCCTTCACCTGCTGACAGGTAAGGCACCGAGCAACAAACTCTGCCACTCCCCTCTTCATCCCTAGCCACCAGAAGAACCTCCTCAAGCAATGGTACATCTTGGTGGAGCCAGGATGAACTGCATACCTCGATCTATGAGCCTCTGACAAAAATTCCTGGCGCGCCTCCTCAGGAACGTACAAGCGGCCTCTGAATCTGACCTCGCTGTCCTCGTCGAGCTCAACATCTGGCATCTGCAAAATGTCTGCCAACTGATGGTCTACTGCTGTGCCTGCAACACCTGCCTGAACACTGACAGCCGAACTAACAAACTGCTCGCCACAGCATGGTCTCTGGTCCTCGATTGAACGAACACTCCCTGGGACAGCTCCTCGAACAGCCTCCACTCTCTGATCATCAGCGAACTCAAGCGCACGTGCCTGCACAAAGCATCGGCTATGACGTTAGCCCTTCCTGGGTGATAGGAAAGGGTTAGGTCGTAGTCCTTTAAATACTCCATCCATCGGCGCTACCTCAAGTTCAGATCCCTCTGGGTGAAGATATATTGCAGACTCTGGTGATCAGTGAAGATCTGAAAAGCCTCGCCATATAGGTAGTGCATCCACAACTTGAGAGCGAACACCACTGCTGCCAGCTCCAAGTCGTGGGTGGGGTAGTTCTCCTCATGCTTCTTGAGCTACCGAGAAGCATAGGCAATGACCCCACCGTGCTGCATTAGCACGACACCCAAACCTGACCTCGATGCATCGGTGTAGACCACGAAACCACTGCTGCCTGACGACAAGACCAACACTGGGGCTGAAGTCAACCTCATCTTCAGCTCTCAGAAACTCTGCTCATAGTCCTCTGACCAAACAAACCTGACGTCCTGCCTAGTCAACCTGGTCAACGGCGCCGCAATCTTGGCAAAATCCTGAATAAACCTCTGGTAGTAACCAGCCAAACCCAGAAAACTGTGGACCTCTGACACCGATGTGGGCTGCTCTCACGACAACACGGCCTCCACCTTGGCAGGGTCCACTGCCACACCAGAACCTGAGATCACGTGCTCGAGAAAGTGCACCTCCCTCAGCCAAAATTCACACTTGTCGAACTTGGCATAAAGGCGGTGACTCCGTAGGGTCTCCAGCACGATCCTCAGGTGCTCCTCCTCAGAAGCCGAGTAGACCAAAATATCATCAACAAAAACAACCACAAAACGATCTAGGTACTCACCGAACACCCTATGCATCAGATCCATGAATGTTGCAGGTGCATTCGTCAGCCCAAACGACACCACGACGAACTCGAAGTGACCGTATCTGGAATGGAAAGCCGTCAAACCAACATCTGACTCTCTGATCCGCATCTAATAGTACCCGGATCTCAAGGTAATCTTCGAGAAAACTTTGGCCGACTGCAACTAATCAAACAAATCATCGATCCTTGGCAACGAGTACCTGTTCTTCACAGTAACCTGGTTCAACTGCCGATAATCAATGCACAAACGAAGACTGCCGTCCTTCTTCCTCATAAACAAAATAGGCGCACCCCACGGCGAATGACTCGGGCGAATGAAGCCCAACTCAAGCAGCTCCTGCAGCTGGCGCTTTAGCACATGCAGCTCCGCTGTGGCCATCTGGTAAGGTGCCTTGGACAAAGGCATCGTACCGGGCAAAAGATCAATAGAGAACTCTACCTCCGGCTCAGGCGGTAAGCCAGGTAGATCCTCCGGGAAGACGTCGGAGAACTCAGAATCAACCAGCACATCAAAAACTGAAGATCCGCTAGGCTCCAAAGAACAAACCGAAGCAACGTACGCCACACAGCCATCACAGATCAAACGACGAGCTCTACACAAGGAAATAAATGGCCAACGGGTAGACCAGATACCTAAGAAGCAGAGGACGGGCTCTCCAGGTATCCTAAACTGAACGGTCTTCCACTGGCAATCAACCACGGCTGAGTGATCCTCCAACCAGCCCATGCCCAGGATGACGTCAAAGTCGTAAAGCTACAGTGCGTACAACCTGGCCGGCAACTGGTGCCCCTCGACCTCGACTGCCACACCCTCCAGGTAACCAAAAAAATGCATATAGTCACCAGACGAGAGATCGAACATCACGTCACGCTGCCTCTCAGGAGCGTGACAAGCTAGGGACTCATAGAATTCTTCGGAAGCAAAACACAAAGAAGCACCGGGGTCGACCAAAACACAAGCAGCTCTGCCAAGGATAGGTAGAGTACCTATAACAAGGTTTGATGCCTCTGCCTGCTCCTGGGTGAGTGCCATCACACGAACACGACCACGCCCACACTGCTACACCTACTGGGGCTGCTGCTGCTGCGGCTACTGAGGCTGAGGGTACTGCTGCTGCTACTGGTACGGCTGGTACTGCTGTGGCTGCGGAAATTGCTGAGCCTGCAGCTGGTAGTGCCCCCGCTGCTGCTGACGCAGTGCCTACTGATGACACAGTGCCTGCTTCTAAGGAGGGTACTGGTACTGAGGTGGCTGCTGAGCGTACTGAACTGGCTGCTGCTGGTGTGGGGCGACCCATGGGGCAATCCCTCCTGAAGTGGCCCCATAAGCCACAGGTGTAGCAAACTGCCTCTTGACTGCCCTGCTCAGCTCTCTAGACAACTGACTGCTCTGCAAACCTGAACTGGTGCTTCTTCTGCCGGCTCCGACCGCCCCCGTGAGTAGACAACTTCCTAAACTGTGAGCAAATCTCGGTGCTGCCGGAACTGCTCGAGCCAGAGGAAGAGGAAGTCACACTACCACGGCTACCGGTGGACGCTGGTAAGGCGAGGACCTAGAAGAGGCTCCTCCCTGCTGCTGCTGCTGAGGTTGCCACGTCTCTCTGTCCAAGGCGGTGGCCTTTGCCACGGCCTCTCCCAAGGTGGTACACATGTGTGCCGTCACACCCCACCTCAGGTCTGGTCTTAGTCCTTCTATGAACCTCTCTACACACGCCTGGTCGCTGCCTGTGACATGAGGCACATGCCTCAACAACTGAACAAACCTCTGGTGGTACTGAGAAACTATGAGGTCGCCCTGAACCAACGCGTGGAACTAGTCTTGTCTCTCACGTCGAGCATAGTCGGGGAAGTACTTTCCGTGAAAGACCTCCAAAAACCGCTGCCAAGTGATGTGATCCAACCTCTGCCCCTGGAAGTGAGTCTTCCTCTAAACTCTCCACCACTCATGGGCTTCTCCCTTAAGCTGGTACACTGCCAGTCGAACCTGGTCCTCCTCAGTGCACTCCATGGTCTCGAAGATGTGCTCTAACTCATGGGTCCAGCTCTCTGCCTTATCTGGATCATACTCACCGTGGAACATCGGTGGCCGGAGACGCAAGAATCTCTCTAGGAGAGCGGTCTTGTCCTCTGTAATCGATGTCCTCCTCGAGCCGGCTCGGGTACTCCCAGTACCCGATGGCTGCTGACGAACTGGCTGCTCCACCTCTGGCTCTACCTGCTGCTCTGGCACCACTGGAGGAGGTACCAGAGGCTGAACACCTGCTGCTGCCTGGCCGGGCTGGTATGCTCCCTGGTACAAGTTCCTAAAGAACTTCTTTGCTAGTACTGCTGCGGCTGAGGCTGGTACTCCTGCTGCTGCTACTGCCGCTGCTGCCTGTGCACCATGAGGCTACACCATTGACTCTGCTGCAGACACCTCCTCGTAGACCTGCCCCTACGTGGGCATCTCAGACTCATCCTGCTGCTCAATCAGCTCTTTGGCCTGCCTACGCCTCCGTGGAGCCATGTCCTGTATGGCAACACAACAAACAAAGGTTACCAAAACCACTCGGGCGGCTAGCAGTGTACTTGTACTATCATTGGGACTTCCCATTACAGTTTAAATCCATTACAAGTCCTGTCAGACTCTCGCTCTGATACCAACTATAACGACCCGAAAACCCGACCCTCGGCCCACGCCGAGGACCCGATTTTTGCGGCCGCCGCACACGGATCCGGGGACCCGGAAGGGCTATAATGTACGTCTAACAGGATATGTAATGGAAGTAAATGTCAACTACTATTCTAGAAGTGTATGTGCGGAAACAAAAAAGAGAGTGAGACCACCACGTACCACTCTAAGTACAGTCCTAAAGCACACACGCTAGTACAAGTAAGAGGTAGGGGAAGAACATGTCCCTTAGAGGCATACACCGAGGGTGACGTACACTAAAAAAGGGGAACCATTGCTAGCTATGAGGACCTCGCCTACCGCCCCGTCTCCTCCGCCCGGCGCACGCCCTACCGCTTCTGACAAGTCTCACCTGGGAAAAGGTGGGATGAGCTTCACAACACAAGCTCAGTAGGGACTACCAAACTCCTACTAGCTCTAAACAGGCAGAAGAATATAAATATAAAATAAATGACCGCAGTTTATATCTTCTACCTACAACCGAAAGTGCGGAAGCGAAACTACAACTAGCACGGTACGGAAAGTACACACGGCCGTGTTGCCCAGTTGACGAGCCCAGAGGGGGGGTGAATGGGTCTTTTAAAAATAATCTAGAAGATACTTGTAACTAAAAACATTCACACAAACGTTCTTCGAAGGAGGTTAGTGACTGTTAGTTTAAATATCAAACACACAAAGAAGACAATCACACAACACAAGGTTTATCTTGGTTCGGACCTCCTCTCCTTAGGAGTCCTACATCCAGTCCCTGAGCAACAAGTCAGGATTTCACTAACTAGGGTACAGTCCCCCTAAGGACGCAACAGCACCCAGCTCAGCTGGTCTTCCTTCAAACCCGAAGGGAACAACAACACCCTGGATACCCCACTAGGTCTTCCTTCACAACTGAAGGGAAACAACACCCTGGATGCCACCAGGTCTTCCTTCACAACCGAAGGGAAACAACACCCTGGATACCACCAGGTCTTCCTTCACAACCGAAGGGAAAACTCCACAAAGAGAATTGAATGAAATTCAATCCCCTAGATCAAGCTTTTGACAAGCAAGGATCTGAAGCAACTAGAACTGAGAGGAAGAAATCAAAGCTAAATGCACTCTCAGAACTACACAAGCTCTCTCAAGATTTTTCACTAAAAAGTTGAGAGCAAAGAGCTACAACAAAGAGGAATGAAATTCTTGGCTCTAGAGATCCTTTTTCTTTTTGGAAGACTTGAAAGCTTGAACGAAGTTGATCTATTGTTGTATGTATCTGGTCTTTGTTCTGGGTGTGTGTTTCTTCTATTCTTTTGACTCGTATTTATATCTTCAATTTGAAATGTAGACGTTGAAGTGTCCGTTGTCTCTCTCTCTTGAGTAGTCGTTAGACTGAATGACACCTGGAGTCTTGGAAGCTTCCAGTCAACAGTCTTTTGATCACTTGAGAACGCAAAGAGATGAGATTTTCAGAGATATCCTTGGCTTCTATTTTTTTTAACGTTGTAATGTGGAGCTAGATCAGAGATCTGCACAAATGTTAATCTCAAATAGCAGTCAGCTAAGCTGTCTCTGATGTCAGTCAACGTTAGTAGCAATAGACATGAAAATAGTAATGCCAGTAGCTAAGTCTAAAAGACGTAATCAGAGTAAGCACGATAATGGATGATATCGTCTGCATGCATGCAGAGATACGTTCAGATCTCATAAATGCAAAAGCGTCAGAGAGATATCTACGTGGACTTTGACTAGTCAACACTTTTAAGATGAATAAGATATCAAGATATGAAATCGATGGCTATATGACTTATGAAATCGTTATGAATAAGTCAAATTGACCAAGTCGTTATGAGACATAGCAAATCGTTGTGTTTAATGAAGAAATCATTGTGAAACACTTATCAAATTGTTATACAAAGTAAATCGTTGTATTTACTGAAGAAATCGTTGTGAAACACTTATCAAATCGTTATACAAAGCAAATCGTTGTGTTTACTGAAGAAATCGTTGTGAAACACTTATCAAATCGTTACGACGAGCAAGTTGTTGCGAGCTCTAAAGAAATCGTTACGATGACTTATAAAATCATTGCGACAGGCAAGTCATTACAAGCTCTAAAGAAATTGTTATGGTGACTTATAGAATCGTTGCGACCGGCAAGTCGTTACGAGCTCTAAAGAAATCGTTTCGGTGACTTATAGAATCGTTGCGACAGGCAAGTCATTACGAGCACTAAAGAAATCATTACGGTGAATTATAGAATCGTTGCGACAAGCAAGTCGTTACGAGCTCTAAAGAAATCGTTACGATGACTTATAGAATCGTTGCGACAGGCAAGTCGTTACAAGCTCTAAAGAAATCGTTATGATGACTTATAGAATCGTTGCGACAGGTAAGTCGTTACGAGCTCTAAAGAAATCGTTGCGATAACTTATAGAATTGTTATGACAGGCAAGTCGTTACGAGCTCTAAAGAAATCGTTGTGATAACTTATAGAATCGTTATGACAGGCAAGTCATTACGCTTTCTAAAGAAATCGTTGCGATAACTTATAGAATCGTTACAGCATCGACTTGTTTGAAACAACATGACTTTTCAGTCTTATAAGGAAATCGTTATGATCTTAAACAGAAATCGATATGGACTTAGAGAAATATCATGTTTAAAAGATTAAAGCTTCAGAGAAGTAATGCATACCTTTATTGGCTTGTTTGACCTTGGTATTTTTCCTGTACTTAAGACTTATGAAATATTCATTAGATATCATTGATAAAATCTAGTTTAGTTTTGTTAATCACCAAAATACATATGTAATTAATTAAAATTACATGGGGACATACTGATCATCAATTTACCCCTTTTTGGTGATGACAAAACTGAACAATAAGCATGGATAAAAAATATCTGAAATCAGTCTGAAGATATGACATGCTAATTTTCTTCCTTAAAAAATTATTGCAATGTATTTCAGACATGCTAATTTTCTCCCCCTTTTTGTCATTGAGCAAAAAGACAATCTGAGACAAAGAAGGAAGTGAGAAAGAAAATAGGAGTACACAATGAAGGAGATTTCATTAACTTTGCAGAGGTACAGGTAAATAGAAGACAGGAGACAAAAGAGAGGCCAAATGGGAGATGGTTTCCCATGCCTATGCTTTCTGCTCTTCAAAATGAGTTTTAAAGACTCCAAAAGACAAAGAGTAGGTTGGTCCCATGGAGGAAGCCATCCTTTTGAGATGAAGATCTAGGTGTTTGTAGAGAAGATCATCATAAGTCTCCTTATCCATAGTCATCTTTAGGAAATGACGAGTCCCAAAGCTGGCACAGGTAAGAAACTGATCCATGGACACAGGATAGTGATTGTGATTATCTCTGAGAGCTTTATGAAGAGCTACATATACTTTGTATCTTTCCTCCCAGACTTTGAAAGGGTCATTAACAAGATGTATAAATTCATATCCAAGAAAGTAGCTGGAGAGATAGCTGGTTTGCCTTCCCTGGCCTGAGCTTCATTGAGTGCAAACAACTGCTGAGCTGACAAAGGGTAGAACTTGGACCATTCTGAGGATGTCAGCCTTTCACATTCAGAGAGAATGGGGGCTAGAACTTCAGCACTTACATGCCCCTGGTGATATTCCCTAAATAGGAATCTAGGAAAAGCAACCAGACAGCCTTTCTGTACTCTAATTCTGCCCATTACTCTGGCAAAATGCTTAAAGAGGATGGATCCTACAGAGGATTCCATAACTAGAAAATGGATTTGTGGAAGGGCTATCTCTTCAGGCACTTGGAGGGTAGCAAAATCTACCTGAACATCTGAAGTATGTGAGATATCCGGAGTTAGAGCTGAAATGGCCTTTCTGAATTGGCTAAGCTGAACCTCTGGAAGTCTATGGACATATCGGAAATTGTTTAATAGCATGAAATGTCTGATCATTTTGATTTCCTTTTGAATGTAGGGTGCCCAAAGTTCTCTATGATACAACCTGAACCATTCTGATAAGGTCAGGGAGTGGTCCCTTAGAGGGAATCTAGCAGATTTGGCAAGAATAAATTTCTTGAAGAGATCCTTGTGACCTTTGCCCCATTGGTCCTCTGATTTGGAGTGGGCAAGAGAGAAAATTCTGGATTTTTCTGATTTTGTAAGAGAAGTGTAGGGTAGAATGGTGTGCAAATGATCTGTGAGATTAAGAAGGGAAGGTTAATGATAGTTGCAAGAACAACCTTTGAGAGATATTCTCTGTACAGTGGTTTATGTTTGTTGTCCATTGTGAGAGAAAACCACAAATGTGGGTATTTAGGTTCAGAGGAAATGGAGGAAGTAGAAGTAAATTTCCTCTTCTTGGGGGCAGGACTGGAAGAGTCTGCCCTATGGACATGTTCTCCAACCTTCAACACAGACCTGAGGATCCCTTCCTCAAACTCATCCTTTATCTTTTCCATAAAGGGAGAGTTAAGTTGGGCTCTTTCAGGTATGATAGTGATGAAAGAGGGTGGAGGAGTAGGATGAAGAAAAGAACGTGAAGTAGTTGGGAGGTCATCAACTGGTCCATGGGAGGGACCAGAGGAGGAGGAGGAGGCTTTAGCTGAGGATGCTGGAGGGGCCTCAAGGATTGGAGAAGGAGAAGAAATTGTAGTAGAGGAGGCAGGAGATGAGGTGGAATGAGGAGGAAATGGAGTGGGAGAGGAAATTGGTCTGGATTGAGGCTTCTTGAATGTTTGTGGAGCAGGAGGAGCTATAGGAGCTCAGGGTGGAGTTGGAGGAATAGGTGTGTGAGAGGGAGAAGAGGGAGCTGTAGGCTTAGGTGCCAAGACCTCTTCTTCAACCTCTGTCTGCACAGGTTCACTCTCCAATGGCCCTGTTGGCCCTGACACTTGCTCAGCTGGTTCTGGAGACCCTTCATCCTGCTCAGCTGGCCTAGATGGCCTTTGCACATTTACTGCTGCCACTACTGGTGCTGCTGCTGCTTCTGGCCCTGTTGGCCCTGCCTCTTGAACTGATGGCCTTGAAGGCCCTGACTCCGGAACCTAGGCTGCAGGAGGTGGAGGAGGAGGAATTTGAGCTCCAACCACCTTGAGAATGTCTCCCAGCAAATTTTTCATGGTGCCCATTTCCTGGTTAAACCACTTCATGGCATTTCTTATGTTGGAAATTTCCTTTGTAGCTGATGCTTGGCTCATGAGTGAATTAACATCTGATTGGAGAGAGCACAGGATTGTGCCTCGAGCATCAAGCCTCTCAATCACAGGCTTCAAATTAATCACAATTTCTGCTTCACTTGCCTTTCAAAAGGAGTGTTTGCTAACATGAGGACTCTGGATTCTACTTCTTTCCCTTTTTGCCTAGCCTCTGAAATGGAGGAGGCTGATCATCAATGAATCTGAGGAGCTGGCTGTCTCCCCTTCTCTGACATCATCCTGATCATGAGGTAGGTCTTCATCAATTGGTACATCACCCATTGGCTCATCATGGTGAGCTGCTTCTTCTGCTTGACCTTCCTTGGATTGCTCCCCCTGAGCAGGAGCATCTTTTTCCATTAATTCTTGCTCCCCCTGAATGGGAGCATCTTCCAAAACAACACTTGTTGGAGCACTGGACTGCTCCTCTTGAACTGTTACTGCCACTGATTCCTCAATGTGGCCTGATGCCACAACTTCTTCTGCAATTCCACCAGTCTCTGAGGTGACTGGAGTGGTGAGAACTGAATCTACTACATCTCTGAGAATGGAGACAATAATGGAGGTGGGCAGATTATCTGCTGTACCTTCCACTGCTTTTTCTACAGGTCCTTCTGGAGATTGTGAAACTATTTGGAAAAGGGGTGACCCTACAGCCTCAACTACTGCTTGTGTTTCTGCTACTAATTCTGTTGGAAGTGAAGGTACTGCTGGCTCAATCTCTATTCTCTGTTCTACTGCTGCTTGGACTGCTGCTAGTTGCTCTACTGCTGGTTCTGCTGCTTCTTCCTGAACATCAGGAATATCAGGAATATCACCTATGATGGCCTCTCCCTCAGCCACTGTGGTCTTAGACCAAACACCATCTATAATTGAAAAACCACTTTTCCTGAGATTTCTGGACCTAATTGATTGGCCCGTTTTCTCAACAACTGCTTCTGCCAGATCAATACCAAAGTGCTTGAAAACTTTGGTGAGCAGATGTGCATACGGCAAGGAAACATTGAGCTTGCTTTTTGTGTCCTAAATCTGATCTCTGGCAAAAGTCATTCTTTCCATCATCACTGCGGCCATGTTGATTTCCTTGTTCTATATGGCCCAAAACATCATGCCAGAATCTGCCTTTGAACAGGTGGAAATGTGGCATTCTTGGAACCAAAATCTGACACACTATGAAGTGAAGGGGCGGTTGAACGCATTCAGTTGGTTGATGTCCAATTTACCATCTCTTAATCTGTATCCGGCCCTACAATGCCAAGACCTTGACCTGGGCGTTCACGGAGTGAAACCCACTGTGCCCTGATGTTGTTACTTCAAACAACTCATGCAATAGATCACTATCTATCTTAATCTGGGTTCCCTTGACATATGAAACCAGGGACCCATCTTCTTGAGTCCTCAAGCATACATAGAAGGCCTTCACGAGGTCTGGATAACTTACCTCATAGAAAGTTGTTACTCCCATCCATTGCATCCTCATCAAAGCTTCAACAACACTGGCCACGAATGCGTCGTAAACACGTGACTAACAATCTCAAAATTAAGGCTTACACTAACGATTTTAACATAGTTAAGTGGTAGAGCCGAGTCGGAATCCACGGAGAACTAGATTTAGAGTTGAAAATCTTGAATTTTAATTAAGAAAATAATGTGGTGATAGTAAACTAAGTTGCACTAAATAGATCTAAAATTAAAGAGAGAGATAGAGAGAGATGGATAAACTAATTACTTAATTAGACTACTGAATCTAAGTTAATAAACATTAAAAGAAAGTGATAGAGAGAATAAGAGAGTAAAAGAGAGAGAACAAATCACCAAATAACAACTAACATTATTACATAAATGTGATAGTCTAACACAGTACAAAACTCAACTAAAACAAAGAACCTAAAGAGAAACAGAACACGAGAGAGAGAGAGAGATGAAGTAGAGAGAGAATAGAGAGAGAGAGGAACGAGAGAGGGATAGAGGAGAGAGAAGACGCTGGGCGAGAGAGGAGAGAGAGAGGATATAGAGAGGAGAGAGAGAGAAGCGAGAGAGAGAGAACGAGAGAGAGAGGAGATAGAGAGAGAGGGAGGCGAGAGAGAGGTGCGGCCCACGTTGCATGCAACCGCATGCAACGTGGGTGGGGTCCTCGGCGGGGGCCTGCGGGCCTGGTGCGGGGCGCGAGCGGCGCGGGGCAGCGAGCGCGGCAGCGGTGCGGCAGGCGCGCAAGGGCGCCGGCGGGTGGTACGGCGCGCACGCGCGGGGGCGGGCGCTGGCGGGCGCGTGGCGACGCGTGGGGACACGCGGCGGGGGCTGGCGCGGGTGCAGCAGGGGGCCGGGCGGCTGCGGGCAGCGACAGGGGCGCGGGCGCGCTGGCTGGCGCGCGGGGCTTCGGTAGGCGGGCTGTGCGGGGCTGTGCTGCTGCTTGCTGCTTCTGTCGGGAACCGGGAGAGAGAAGAGGAAGAGAGGAGGAAGAAAAGGAGAAAGAAGAAGAGAGGAGGAGAGGAGATCGCATGAGAGAGGGAAGAGATAGAAAGTAGAAGAGAGAATGGAAGAGAGAGCTGCGGGGAAAGAGGAATGGAAAGAGAAAGAGGAGAGCCCCCTTTTTAAAATAGAGAGAGATTTAAATAGGAAGAAAATATTTAAAAAATAGAAAGAAGAGAGAGAGAAAGAAGAAGGAAGGTGGCTAGGGTTTTGTAACTTTTTGTATATGCCAGATTTGCCCCTGTTGGATTGCTTGATTCATTGCCCGAAGTACTTCATAAAATGGCCCATTAACCTGCAAATACAACACATAATTGAATTTAATCAATTAACATTCATGATAATAGAAATCATATGAATTTATCAAGTATTAGTCATCAAAATGGCATGATTATTCATGATAATTGTGATTATCACATCCCCCAACTTACTCATTGCTAGTCCCTTAGCAATGCACCCAGGTGAATAATTAGGACTAACCGAAACTTCAAACATCATTTTTCATGTCAAAAAAAGCATAGATAAGATTGATCAACAATAAGTATTTCCAGTTCTAGTAGCATGTGTCAAAGACAATCATGCAGTTCATGTTATTAGACAGTTCCTCAAGATACAGTTAAATTATCATTTCCTTCATGAATGCACTTATGATCAATAAGCATTACTTAAGACAATGTATGAGTTTTTGACCCATTACTTAGAGATGATATCAACTCTACACTCCTACAATAAAATCCTCGAATTACAGGTAGCTTTCACTCTGCCTTTTTATTTTCATCCTCAGATCATTTTTTTTCTTTGGATATCCGTTCACATGTTTGACGCGAACTTCAACACTTCATGAGGTGCTGAAGCCCGGTACTAAGCTAGGGATTTCCTTCTTCATTTATATATATTTTTCTTTTTTCCTTTTTTTTTTTCATAACTTGCAGGCAGGTAGCTTTTTCCCTACGATTAGTTTTCAATAAGAGTGTAGAATATCAATCTTCATCATGAGTATTAGGTAAAACTCTCATCACCCTCTCGAATGACACTTATTCATCATCTAGTACATGTGTGAAGGTTTCATCAAATTTCAAATGTAGTTTGAGGAAAATGCTAAGAACATAACCGCAAACTTCATCCTTTAGCGTGCCACTAGCACAAGTATATACTTAGAGTAAAACTCATTCTAGACTGAGGTATTTTTTTCCATGAGAAATGATATGTGAAGTTAATGAGCACAGAATAATGCATGGGATGTTTCAGCAGGATTTAAAGATTTGAAAGACTTGCCCTCCCCCAACTTGTATGACGTTGTCCTCAATGGCATAAAACGTAATGAACATAGAATACAACCAAAGTACGGTAAGAAAGAGAGATGCAACCTGATGATCACATGAGAGTGGTGGCAAACTGGCTTCATTAAAGGTGATGAGTTGCCCACTAGCCTTCCAAATACTAGAACACAATAGAAAAGAAAAAATAAGTTAAATGTCCTAAAAATATTGGGTTGCCTCCCAATAAGCGCTAAGTTTATTGTCGTCAGCCAGACACAATGAAGTTCCTGCACATCTACTTAAGATCATTTAAGGGAATGGATTCTTTAGGTGAGAGCTGCATGTTTTCCATGTAAGGTTTGAGACGCTGACCATTAACAGTGAGTGTTTGACCATTTTTAGGATCAAGAATTTTAACAGCACCATGGTCAAAAGTTTTTACAACAATGAATGGTCCATCCCATCGAGGTTTCAATTTACCTGGAAATAAGCGCAGCCTAGAGCTAAAAAGCCAAAGCTTTTGGTCAAAATGGAAGGATTTCCTCAAAATGTGTTTGTCATGAAAGATTTTGGTCTTGGCTTTATAAATTTTGGAATTATCATAGGCTTCATTGCGCAATTCCTCAAGCTCATGCAGTTGGAGGGCTCTATGTGATCCAGCTTGGGCTAAATCAAGGTTGAATTGTTTGATGGCCCAATAAGCCCTATGCTCTAACTCAACAGGAAGGTGACATGCTTTACCAAAAATCAACCTATAAGGAGACATGCCAAGGGAGTCTTATAAGCGTCCGATAGGCCCACAAAGCATCATCCAATCTCTCTGACCAATCTTTCCTATCGGGCCTAACAGTCTTTTGGAGAATGTTCTTGATCTCCCTATTGGACACTTCCACTTGGCCACTGGTCTGGGGGTGATAGGGGGTAGCATTTTTGTGAGTTATCCCATATTTTTTAAGCAAAGCTCGAAATTGGGAATGAGTGAAGTGAGATCCCCCATCACTTATGATGGCCCTAGGACACCCAAACCTAGAGAAGATATTCCTCCGCACAAATTTCATGACAACCTTATGATCATTGGTGCGGGTGGCAATGGCTTCAATCCATTTAGATACATAATCAACTGCCACAAGGATATACTCATTTCCAAAGGATGAGGGAATGGGCCCATGAAATCGATCCCCCAGACATCAAAGATTTCTACCACCAGAATGGGGTTGAGTGGCATCATGTCTCTCCTAGAGTTGTTGCCCACTGCTTGGCATCTCAGACAGGTCTTACTGAATTCATAAGCATCCTTGAACAGTGTGGGCCAGTAAAACCCACTTTGTAAGACCTTGGCAGCAGTTTTCTTCCCCGAGAAGTGTCCCCCACAGGCTAGGGTGTGACAGAAATTGAGGATGCTCTGTTGCTCTTCCTCAGGGACACATCTCCTAATTACTTGATCCGGACCCATGAAAAATAATTCAGGGTCATCCCAGAAATAGTGTTTGACTTTAGAGAAGAAATGATCCTTTTCATTCTTTGACCATCCTTCAGGAAGTTGACCCACCGCAAGGTAATTGACAATGTGAGCATACCATGGGGGGTGTATTATGGGAAATAGCAAGAAGGTGTTCATTGGGAAAGGAGTCATACATGGAGCACTTTCTGGGATGAGAATTCGGGACAGATGATCAGCAACAACATTTTCAGTACCTTTCTTATCCCGAATCTCCAAATCAAATTCTTGAAGAAGAAGGATCTCTGATGAGTCTTGGTTTGGAGTCCTTCTTGGCTAGAAGATATTTTAAGGCAGAGTGATCTGAGTAGATGATGACTTTTGCCCCCAGAAGATAAGATCGAAATTTTCAAGGGCAAAAACCACAGCAAGAAGTTCTTTCTCTGTGGTGGTGTAATGCAATTGAGCATCGGCGAGGGTGCGGCTCGCATAATAGATCACCACGGGACGTTTATCCATGCGTTGTCCCAAAACAGCACCTATGGCATAGTCCGAGGCATCACACATGATCTCAAAGGGCAGTGACCAATCAGGAGATTGAAGAATGGGAGCTTTGGTAGAGCCACTTTCAAAGTAGTGAATGCCTCTAAACAAGCATGATCGAAGTGAAAAGGGACATCCTTAGCTAGGAGAAGAGTTAAGGGACGGGCAATTTTAGAAAAATTTTCAATGAACCGGCGATAGAAGCCAGCATGGCCAAGAAATGCACGAATTTGTCTGACGGAGGTGGTGGGGAAGGAAGATCAGCAATGAGGCCAACTTTGGCTCTATCTACCTCGATACCCCGCTCAGACACAATGTGGCCTAAGACTATGCCCTCTCGAACCATGACGTGGCTCTTCTCCCAACTAAGCACCAAGTTTGTCTCCACACATCTAGCCAAAACCTTCTCCAGATTTTTCAGACGTTTTTCAAAAGAATCCCCATATATAGAAAAATCATCCATGAATACCTCCAGGAATTCTCCCACCATGTCAGAGAGATCGCCATCATGCACCTTTGAAAAGTGGCTGGTGCATTGCAGAGTCCAAAGGCATTCTCCTAAAAGCAAATGTGCCATAGGGGCACGTGAATGTGGTCTTTTCTTGATCTTCTGTAAATTGCCACTTGATTGTACCCAGAATAACCATCCAAAAAGCAGAAAAATTGCTGGCCTGCCAGTCTCTCAAGGATTTGATCCATGAATGGGAGTGGAAAGTGGTCTTTCTTGGTCATGGCATTGAGCTTCCTATAATCTATGCACACTCTCCATCCCGTGGTCATCTAGTGGGTACCTCCTCCCCTTGCTCATTTTTCACAACTGTTAGCCCAGACTTCTTGGGAACCACTTGGGTTGGGCTGACCCACTGACTATCTGATATTGGGTAGGCAATTCCAGCATCTAGCCACTTCACTACTTCCTTCTTCACCACTTCCTTCATGTTCGGGTTTAACCGCCTTTGCGTTTCCCGACTTGGTGTAGCATTGTCCTCCAAGTAGTTGTGGTGCATGCAAACAGATGGACTAATCCCCTTAAGGTCGGCCACTGTCCAACCTATGGCACCCCTATGTTCCCCTAAGACTTCTATCAACTGAGCTTCTTGGGTAGAACTTAGATTGGAGGCAATGATAACAGCCAAGGTTTGGTTTGGGCCTAGAAATACATACTTGAGGGAGTCTGGAAGAGGTTTAAGCTCAAGATCTGGAGGGCTTTGAAGTGAAGGTAGAGCTGGTGCAGATTGCAAGGCCGGTAGAGGTTCGACCTTGGACCAAGGTGCCAGACGGAGTGGTGAGTCATGTAAAGCATTGGTCTCCTCAAGTTGGTCAACATCTAGATCATTTTCAATGGACACAGTCAAAATGTCAATAGAATGACATCCTTCTTCAGGATCTGGATATTGAGATGCTTTAAAAACATTGAGCGAGACCTTCTGGCCCCCAAATGAAATGTCCATCATCCCCGTAGCACAATTGATATTGGCTTTGGCAGTGGCGAGGAAGGGACGACCAAGAATGATAGGAGTGTGTTTCAACTCCTGGTTGGTGGACATGTCCAGGATGAGAAAGTCCACGGGGAAATAACAGTCATTGACTTTGACAATTACATCCTCTATCAATCCCCGTGGAGTCTTGACCGAACGATCGGCTAGCTGCAGAATGATGGAAGTGGGCTTGAGTTCCCCTATGTTGAATTGTTCATAAATAAAGGTGGGGAAGAAGATTGACACTTGCCCCTAAATCAAGAAGGGCACGATCAAAGGTTATGCCACCTATATCACAAGAAATGAGGGGAGCACCAGGGTCCTTCAACTTCCTAGGGAGGTGGTTTGTCAAGACTGCACTAACATCTTCAAATAGCCAGATCTTCTGAATGGCGGTCTTGGATTCCCTTCGTGGAGTGCACATTTCTTTCAAAAATTAGCATAAGTCGGGACATGCTTTATGGCATCTAGGAGTGGAATATTGATGTGGACTTGTTTGAATAATTCCAGTAACTCCTCATCTTGGACCGACTTCTTCTTCTTAATGGGCTTGGATTCTAGAGCACTTGGAAATGGCACTTTGGGCTGGTAAGAATTTGGATCTGCAGAAGCTTTCTCTTTTCCTTTGTTCTCTTCCCCCAACTCATGTTGAATAGGTTCCTCTTCACTATCACTAGCATCATCTTGGGCCTCTAATTCAGGATTATTCACAACCTATTTTCCCTTATGTGGGTCACTTAGCACCTACCACTTCGCAGACTTGAAATGGCTTTTATGTTCTCCAATTGTGGGCCTCTTGGTGGACTTGTTGGACAGGTTGAGGTAGGAGGCCTGGTTGTGAAGCAAAACCGGTGGTAGGTTCCTTGGGTGGCCACAGGTTGGCTAGGTAATTGGCCCACTTCCCTTCTCATGGTGGTTTCAGCCATTGGCCCACTTGGGCTTCTAACCTAGCCATGGTCTGTTGGTTAGTCGCCAAAAGTTGTTGTTGTTGGTGCAATTGCTGTTGTTGGGCCAAGATGATCTGTTGGAGTTGGTTGAACTGATCTTCAAAGTTTTGTTGAGGAGGTTGTTGAAAAGTAGGCTGAACTTGCTTGGGTTGGGGAGGAGGATATTGGACTGCTTGAGAGAATTGGGCTTGAGGCCCTCTAGCATAAGTGCCATTGTACGGATTTGGCGGGCCTGAAACTGGTTCTGGAATGGTTGTTTTGGGGCTTGAGGTATGGAGGGATTTGGTCTTTGAGGCGGAGCTTGTTGATTCTTCCAAGAGGAATTGGGATGGTTTCTCCAACAGGATTGTATGAATTGGAGAATGGATCCAGATTGGGCTTGGGAAATCCCTGGGCTGCTTGGACCTGTTCCTGGACTTGTTCTTGGATGAAAGGTGGGAGTTGGGCTGCAGTTGGGCAGTCATTAATGTGGTGGCCTGGACTAGCACACAAGTTGCAAACTTCCTGATGATATGAGTCTAGGCCAACATATGGGCTTGAGGGGGATGGGCCAAAGGAATCCTGATGGGTCTAGACAAGATTTGGTCCTCTTTTGAGCCAGAGAGGCAACATTTTGGGCCATGGTATCCACTTTCTCCCACTTTTGGGCCATGAGATGATTCTCGAATTTGGGCTCCAATTCAGCCTGATTTCTCACTTCATATAACCCAGCCCGTTTGGATGGCCCAACAGATCTCTCATAGGATGAAAGTGAGGCATGATTAATTGAATTTTCACTTAGCATTCAAAGAGAGCATAGGCCTCATCCTCACTTTTACTCATGAAAGCTCCCCCACATGAAGCATCCACCATTTGTCTATATTGTTCAGTCAATCCCTCATAAAATGCTTGGACAATTTGCCATCTTGAGAGACCATGGTGGGGGCATTTTCTCAAAAGCTCCTTTAACCTTTCCCATGACTCATGAATTAATTCCCCTGGTGTTTGAGAAAATCCAGTAATGGCTCTTCTCATGGTATTGGTTCGCCTATGGGATAGAACTTTTTCAAAATTCTTGTTGCATTTCTGCCCAAGTTCTAATGGTTTTCCCTACAGTGCCCAACCATATTTGGCTTTATCCTGAAGAGAGAATGGGAAAAGAGTCAGTCTGAGGGCATCATTAGTGAAGTTCTGGATCTTGACAGTGGAACAAATCTCCAGAAATTCATCTATGTGTTTGTAAGGGTCCTCATTGGTATTTCCATAAAAGGAGGGAGCATTTGGATGGTGCTGGATTTAATCTCATATTGGATGGCTTGATTCTGTGGGATGAATACAAGATGAAGGTTGATATTGATTGGGAATGAAATAATCCTTCATTTGTTTGGGGATTTCTTGATTATCTTGATTTTCAGCCATTTGATTTTTCAAAAGAATGTTCCTTTGATGGAGAAGTCTCTCAATTTCTGGGATGGGTCCTAGCAAATAGGGCTTTGTGATCTCCTACCATGCATGCATTAGGACCGACTGAGAGCAGAAGAGAGATTTTTTTTTAATTTTAAATTTTAGATTTTTTTTTTTAATAAGACCAACAAGTTTCAACAAATACCCTATTTGACCTAGAAATCTTAGACTTGAAAGTGAGATTTCTCACAAGTGGCCATAGACCAACTTAAGTCCACTATTATATATCCACTGGCCAGGTAAGAGGTGGGGTAGTGGGAGGCTCCCCCTACTTTCGTAGGGACCTAATTAGAGAAACCGCTTTCCCGCTTAGGCGTTGCCTTTTAACCTCTAGCCTTAGACACCAGTTTCCAAAACAATTAGTGGGCCCAAGTGGATCTACACCTCAGTGTGAACCCTAAGGCCAATGTTTACTGACTTTTATTAGGGCTTGGGAATGCAAAAGATGCAGGAGATTGTGGTTTGTGGGCTAAGAAGGTGATCAAATCCCCACCTTATCTTGTTAAGGAAACCGCCCTTAAAATATTTTAGAAATGAAGTGCACACCACAAAATCAAGCAAGGGGTTCTATGCAAGCATGGCAATGCATGATCATGCTTTCTAAAAGATTGAGATACTTACCTTGCCTCCCGCAATCTTCGACAAAAAAAGGAAATTTTTCAAAAATAAAATTACCTAAAGATGGAAATCTAAATGATGTATGTCCTAAATGGAAGGTTTCTAATCTTGACATGACATCTTTGATTGGATTCAAGTGATTGATTTTTTTTAGATTTTTTATTTTGTTTCTTTTTGTTTTTTTTTTTTAATTCAACTAAACATGGAAACTAAGAAAAGGAAACTAAATCAAGAGGATTTTAATGGTACTACCTCCAACACAATCCCTCGTTCTTTTTGGAAATGAAAACAAATGGAAAGAGTGAGAGAAGGAAACTCACCTCACTGACCCCTTTTTTTTTCATTTTTCATGCAATTTCGGAATTTTCTTTCCAAAACAGAACTTTTCACCTACAGATTTGACTTTCAGCGACAATTTTCTGACAGATTCTTCCAATGTGCAATTTTTAGGATTTTTCACTTTTCATTTGATACCTACAAAAAAAAAAAGAAAATGTTAGCATGAATATATACATAACACCAAGATTATCAAAACTAGAAATCTAATTCCCCGGCAACGGCGCCAAAAATTGATAGGCCACGAATGCGTCGTTAAACACGTGACTAACAATCTCAAAATTATCGGCTTACACTAACGATTTTAACAATAGTTAAGTGGTGAGAGCCGAGTCGAATCCACGGATAACTAGATTTTAGAGTTGAAAACTCTAATTTTTAATTAAGAAAATAATGTGGTGATAGTAAAACTAAGTTGCACTAAATACATCTAAATTAAAGAGAGAGATAGAGAGAGTGGGATAAACTAATTACTTAATTAGACTAACTGAATCTAAGTTAATAACATTAAAAGAAAGTGATAGAGAGAATAAGAGAGTAGAAAGAGAGAGAACAAATCACCAAATAACAACACTAACATTATTACATAAATGTGATAGTCTAACACAGTACAAAACTCAACTAAAACAAAGAACCTAGAGAGAAACAGAACACGAGAGAGAGAGAGATGAAGTAGAGAGAGAATAGAGAGAGAGAGAACGAGAGAGGATAGAGGAGAGAGAAGACGTGGGGCGAGAGAGGAGAGAGAGAGGATATAGAGAGGAGAGAGAGAGAAGAGGTGAGAGAAACGGAGAGAGAGGAGAGAGAGAGATAGGGGAGGTGAGAGAGAGGTGCGGCCCACGTTGCATGCAACCGCATGCAACGTGGGTGGGGTCCTCGCGGGGGCCTGCGGGCCTGGTGTGGGGCGCGGGCGGTGCGGGGCAGCGAGCGCGGCAGGCGGTGCGGCAGCGCGCAAGGGCACCGGCGGGTGGCACGGCGCGCACGCGCGGGGCGGGCGCTGGCGGGCGCGTGGCGACACGCGTGGCAGCGCAGGGCGCGGGGCGCGCCTGGCAGGCGCGGGGCTTCGGCAGGTGGGGCTGGGCGCCGGGCTGTGTGGGGCTGTGCTGCTGCTTGCTGCTTCTGTCCGAGAACCGGGAGAGAGAAGAGGAAGAGAGGAGGAAGAAAAGGAGAAAGAAGAAGAGAGGAGGAGGGGAGATCGCAGGAGAGGGAGAAGAGAGAAAGTAGAAGAGAGAATGGAAGAGAGAGCTGCGGGGAAAGTGGAATGGAAAGAGAAAGAGAGAGAGAGCCCCCCTTTTAAAATAGAGAGATTTTAAAATAGGAAGAAAATATTTAAAAAATAGAAAGAAGGAGAGAAAGAAGAAGGAAGGTGGCTAGGGTTTGCAACTTTGTATATGCCAGATTTGCCCCTGTTGGTTGCTTGATTCATTCCCTTAAGTACTTCATAAAATGACCCATTAACCTGCAATACAACATATAATTGAATTTAATCAATTAACGTTCATGATAATAGAAATCATATGAATTTATCAAGTATTAGTCATCAAAATGGCATGATTATCCATGATAATTGTGATATTATCATACATACCATTGTTTTCAAGATCAGCACGTCTACTGTCTTGTTCCCACACACTTTGGTCTTCACGAACTTGAACCTCTCCTGCTGCTCAGGAGTGAGGAACTCGGCACTGTAGCCACCCAAACTCCTGGAAACGGCTGATGCGGCCATGGAATCAAGTGTGGAGGTTTTCTGGAGGATTGAGAAGGAAGGAGGAGATAGATCCCTCAAGAAATTTCGCGGGAAGAGGAGAGAAGCTTCAAAACTAACAGGAAGTCGATGTCGGAATCGCTAGGGCATCGTCTTGAGCATCCAGACGAAAGAGGGAAAAAGGTTGAAGACGAGATATGAATCGTTATCTCATTCAATTTTTAGGAATAAATTAATGCGTTGTGGAAAGTGAGGCGCCAAAAGGTGGCAGAAGAAGACAAAAGAGTTTGACTATTCAAACCGACTTCAATGAGAGAGCGGTTACAAAGGATAATTTGAATTTCTTTTGCTTAAAGCCATGGAGGAAAAAAATAATTAATTTTGAAATTTAATGTGCCAGTTTTAACAAAACTTTTTCACAAATTGCACATGCCTAATTCCCTTCTAAGAGATGTGAATCTCTCCTCGGGTAAGATTTTGTGAAAATGTCTGCTAACTGACCATTGTATCAATAAATATTTCAATATTACCATTTGCTACATGATCACGAATAAAATGATATCTAACCTCAATATGCTTGGTCCTTGAATGTTGAACTGGATTCTTGGTGAAATTAATGGCACTGGTGTTGTCACACAACAGTGGGATGGATTTGATGTTTAATCTGAAATCTTCAAGTTGTTGCTTTATCCATAAGCGTTGTGTACAACAACTTCCAGCAGCTACGTACTCAGCTTCAGCTGTGGATAGTGCCACTGAATTTTGTTTCTTTGAAGACCAAGATATCAAACATCCTGCAAGAAATTGACAACAACCACTGGTGCTTTTTCTATCTAATTTGCATCCAACATAGTCAGCCTCAGATAACCTACTAAGTTAATTCACAACATTTTGGATACCACAGACCTAAGTCATGAGTTCTTGCTAAATATCTAAATATTCTTTTCATAGAAATTAAATGTGATTCTTTAGGATCCGCTTGATACCTAGCACACATGCAACACTAAATAAAATATCAAGTCTACTAGCTATTAAATAAAGGAGTGAACCTATCATACCTCTGTAGATCTTTTGATCTACTTTCTTACCATCTTATCACTGTCCATCCTTGTTAATGTACTCATTGGTGTTGACAGTGGTTTGGTATTATCGAATCCAATTTCTTCAAGAGTTCTTTTGTGTACTTTGCTTGACAGATGTGAGTTCCTTCCTTTCCTTGTTTGATTTGTAGTCCAATGAAATAATTAAGTTCTCCCATCATGCTCATTTCAAATTCTCCCTGCATCAACTTTTCAAAGTACTTGCAAAGGGATTCATCAGTAGAACCAAAAATAATATCATCTACATAAATTTGAACTAGTAGAATGTGTTTGACCTTTGACTTTATGAAACGAGTACTATCTATTTGACCTCTACTGAAACCATGGTTTAAAAGAAAAGAACTAAGCCTTTCATACTAGGCTCTAGGTGCTTGCTTTAAACCATATAATGCCTTGTGAAGTTTGAAAACATGATTAGGAAATTCTATGTCATCAAAACCCGGGGGTTGTTCCACATAAACATCCTCTTTTATAAAATCATTTAAAAATGCGGATTTAACATCCATTTGAAATAATGTTAAATTCAAAGTTGATGCATATGCAAGTAATATTCTAATAGCCTCAAGCCTAGCTACAGGTGCATAGGTTTCATCGAAATCTATGCCTTCCTCTTTAGAATAGCCTTGAGCTACCAATCTGGCCTTGTTTCTTAAGATTACACCAGCTTCATCCAGTTTATTTCTGAACACCCATTTGGTGCCAATGACTGGACGGTCTGATGGTCTAGGACAAGTGACCATACTTGGTTTCTCTTGAATTGATTTAATTCATCTTGCATGGTTATTATCCAAGATTCATCAGTAAGAGCTTCATTGACTGTCCTAGGCTCTATTTGAGAACACAAAGCTAGGTAATCACAAGAAATAATATTACCTCTTGTTCTTACCCCTACGGATGGATCACCAATAATATTCTCAAGTGGGTGATCTTTCTTGTATCTCCACTCCTTGGAAGATTTTCATGAGTAATTTCTTCTTGTTGCAAGTCTTCCAGAGGTGGATCATCCTTGTCCTCAATTGATGTGTCTTTTAGTTTCTTGGACAGTTCATCTGCATCATCATTATCACTAACTACTTCCTTTCTTAAGAAAGGGTTAGTTTCATCAAAGATAATGTGTACAGACTGTTCAATTAATAAAGTGCGTTTATTAAATACTCTATAGCCTTTGGGTTTAGAGGTGTACCCTATGAAGATACCTTCATCTGATTTGGCATCCAACTTACCAATGTCTCTTTTTCCATTGTTGTGGATGAAGCAAGGACATCCAAATGTTCTGAAGTGGCTGATCTTTGGTTTCTTCCCTTTGAACAGTTCATATGCAGTCTTCTTCAAGATTGGCCTGATCATTACTCGGTTGATAATGTAGCTTGCTGTGTTGACTGCTTCAGCCCAGAAGTATCTTGGCAGATTATATTCTGATAACATTGTTCTTACCATATCCAATAGAGTTCTATTCTTTCTCTCAGCAATTCCATTTTGCTGTGGTGTCCTTGGTGCTGAGAAATTATGCGCAATTCCTTGATCATCATAGAACTTAGCAAATTTTTCATTCTGAAATTCACCACCATGATCTGATCGGATAGAAACAATGCTGAACTTCTGATCCTTCTGAACTTTCTTGCTGAAACTGACAAAGTTATCAAATGTGTCATCTTTATGCTCTAGAAATGATACCCATGTGAATCTTGAGTAATCATCGACTATGACAAATCCAAGTTCTTTCCTCCAAGATTGGTAGTCCTCATTGGCCCAAATAGATCTATATGAAGGAGCTCTAAGGTTTTGAGGTGGTTACCACCGTCTTTGACTTGAAGGAGCTTTTGGTGTGCTTTCCCTTAGCACAAGGTCTACAGACACCTTCCATCTTTGTACTGACCTTTGGCAGACCTTCTACAAGATTTTTCTTCACTAATTTTCTCATACCATCTATGCTACAATGTCCTAGTCGTCTGTGCCATAATTCAGTAGATTTTTCCTTATATGTGCCAGATAGACATTTTGTTCCTTGAGTTCCTCAAGATAGAGCACATACAAATTCTTTTCTCTATTAGCTTCAAAGATGACTGCTCCATCCTTCAGTATGCTGCACTTTGACTCTTAAAACTTGATCTGATGGCCTCTGTCACACAGCTGGCTGATGCTAATGAGATTGTGCTTCAATCCCTTGACTAATAACACATCTTCTATGACTATTTTTCCTTTGTTATTCACAGAGCCACTGCCTTTCATTGTTCCTTTCCCATTATCTCTATAAGTGACTGTTTCTTCTTCAGCTTGGAGATGAGAGAATAACTTCTGGTTTTCTGACATGTGCCTTGAGAACCCACTATCCAAATACCATTTGGATGCTCGAGGGTTAATCTGAAATAAAATATCAAGTTTTAAGTACCCAAATTCTTTTGGGTCCTGATGGGTTAGTATCATCATTTTTTTCTTTTTATTACCCATTTCTTATGTCTTGTTGGGCATGTCGTTATGATATGTCCTAACTTGTTGCAGTGACTACAACATGATAATTTGGTTACCTTTTCTATATATTTGAAATCAGCTTTGTATGCTATATCTTGTTCAGGTATAAATTTTGGTGTTGGATATGTTTTAGGATAAACTATGGTTTCTTCATTATCTGGGGGTGTATATCCTAATCTATTTTTCTTCTTACATGATCTTCTAGCACCTTTTAATATGAGGGAGTTTTTACCATTTGTGAATTTTTCTAACATGCTAGATAAATTTATGTTTTGTTCTGTTAGAGTCTTGATTTCAGTTCTTAGTTCATCTACATTTTCCTGTTTTACTAATTCCGTTATTTGTTTATTTTTATCTTTTAAGTCTCACATAATAATTCATTTCTTCTTTTAAGTTTAGTTATTTATTTTTCTAACTCTTCATTTTCTGTTTTCATATCAGAGTTAGTGTTTTCTAAACAAGTACTGTTTTTCTTAGTGGCTTTTAATAGTTTAGTTACTTCTTTATATTATTATATAGTTCATTAAATGCTTCCTCTAAATTATCTGAATCAGAATCATTGCATGAATCAAAAGAGGAGTCAGAAGTTATCTTATCTTCAGTATTTACCATGAAAGCCAAATGGGCTTCTTCTTCATCGCTGCAGGAGTTTGACTCACTGTCTGATTGCTACTATTTTCCCATGCTACTGCCATCGCCTTCTTCTTGTACCTTCTGAACTTCTTGGAGCTCTCTTTCTTTCTGAACTCCGGCTTTTTGAATTTTGGACACTCAGCTTTAATGTGTCCTGGCTTCTTACATTCATAGCAGATGAGTTCTCCTTTCTTCACCTCTTTTCCATCTGGCTTCTTGAAGTCCTTATTCCTTTTGAAGTGCCTTCTACCAGATTGGAACTTCTTCTTCTTAGCCAAAATTCGCTGCAATCTTCTAGATAGCATTGCTTCCTCATTCTCTCTCTCCACATCATTTTCACTCTCATCTGAACTTGCTTCTGGTGAATCTTCTTCAGCTTTTAAGGCGTTGGAGTGCTTCTTTCTGCTAGAGGACTCTCCAAGCCTTTCCATGTTGATCTCATGGGCCATGAGGGACCCAATGAGCTTTTCTACTGACATTCTCTTCAGGTCATTAGCTTCTTCTATTGCTGTGACCTTTGGGGTCCATGAGGATGGTAAGGATCTAAGTATTTTCCGCACCATGTCTCCAATCTCATAGGTTTTCCCCAGACCAGCTAGTCCATTTGTGATGTCAGTGAACCGACTGAACATTTGAGTTATGGATTCACCTGATTGCATCTGAAATCTCTCATACTGAGTGACAAGAATGTCGATTCTTGTTTCCTTTACCTTGTCTGTGCCTTCATATGTGATCCTGAGCTTTTCCCACATTTCCATTGAGGATTTGTAGGCTGAAACTCTGTTGAACTCCTTCTTACTTAGAGCACATCATAAGGTGCTATTTGCTTTGCAATTCAAGGAGATCTTCTTTCTGTCATCATCTGTCCATTGCACTTTCTCATTTGTGACTACCAGATCACCTTCTTCTACTATGGACCAAATTTGATAGTCGTGTCCTTGTAGAAAGTATTCCATTCTGGTCTTCCAGTAAGGATAGTCTTCACCATCGAAGAGTGGGGGTCGGTTGACAAACTGACCTTCAATGTTACCTTGGGCTGCCATGGATTTTACTCTTCAGATCGTTGGATCCTTTCTTTGTCGAAGAGACTCGCTCTGATACCACTTGTTGCTCAGTTGACGAGCCTAAAGGGGGGGTGAATGGGTCTTTTAAAAATAATCTAGAAGATACCTGTAACTAAAAACATTCACACAAACGTTCTTCGAAGGAGGTTAGTGACTGTTAGTTTAAATATCAAACACACAAAGAAGACAATCACACAACACAAGGTTTATCCTAGTTCGGACCTCCTCTCCTTAGGAGTCCTACGTCCAGTCCCTGAGCAACAACTCAGGATTTTACTAACTAGGGTACAGTCCCCCTAAGGACGCAACAGCACCCAGCTCAGCTGGTCTTCCTTCACACCCGAAGGGAACAGCAACACCCTGGATACCCCACCAGGTCTTCCTTCACAACCGAAGGGAAACAACACCCTGGATACCACCAGGTCTTCCTTCACAACCGAAGGGAAAACTCCTCAAAGAGAATTGAATGAAATTCAAGCCCCTAGATCAAGCTTTTGACAAGCAAGGATCTGAAGCAACTAGAACTGAGAGGAAGAAATCAAAGCTAAACGCACTCTCAGAACTACACAAGCTCTCTCAAGATTTTTCACTAAAAAGTGGAGAGCAAAGAGCTACAGTAAAGAGGAATGAAATTCTTGGCTCTAGAGATCCTTTTTCTTTTTGGAAGAGTTGAATGCTTGAACGAAGTTGATCTATTGTTGTATGTATCTGGTCTTTGTTCGGGGTGTGTGTTTCTTCTATTCTTCTGACTTGTATTTATATCTTCAATTTGAAATGTAGACGTTGAAGTGTCCATTGTCTCTCTCTCTTGAGTAGCCGTTAGACTGAATGACACCTGGAGTCTTGGAAGCTTCCAGTCAATAGTCTGTTGATCACTTGAGCACGCAAGAGATGAGATCTTCAGAGATATCCTTTGGCTTCTATTTTGTTTAACGTTGTAACGTGGAGCTAGATCAGAGGTCTGCACAATGTTTCTCAAATAGCAAACAGCTAAGCTGTCTCTGATGTCAGTCAACGTTAGTAGCAATAGACATGAAAATAGTAATGCCAAGTAGCTAAGTCTAAAAGACGTAATCAGAGTAAGCACGATAATGGATGATATCATCTGCATGCATGTAGAGATACGTTCAGATCTCATAAATGCAGAAGCATCAGAGAGATATCTACGTGGACTTTGACTAGTCAATGCGTTTAAGATGAATAAGATATCAAGATATGAAATCGATGGCTATATGACTTATGAAATCGTTATGAATAAGTCAGATTGACCAAGTCGTTATGAGACATAGCAAATCGTTGTGTTTAATGAAGAAATCGTTGTGAAACACTTATCAAATCGTTATACAAAGCAAATCGTTGTGTTTACTGAATAAATCGTTGTGAAACACTTATCAAATCGTTATACAAAGCAAATCATTGTGTTTACTGAAGAAATCGTTGTGAAACACTTATCAAATCGTTACGACGAGCAAGTTGTTGCGAGCTCTAAAGAAATCGTTACGTTGACTTATAGAATCGTTGCGACAGGCAAGTCGTTACGAGCTCTAAAGAAATCGTTACGGTGACTTATAGAATCGTTGCGACAGGCAAGTCGTTACGAGCTCTAAAGAAATCGTTACGGTGACTTATAGAATCGTTGTGACAGGCAAGTCGTTACGAGCTCTAAAGAAATCGTTACGATGACTTATAGAATCGTTGCGACAGGCAAGTCGTTACGAGCTCTAAAGAAATTGTTACGATGACTTATAGAATCGTTGTGACAGGCAAGTCGTTACGAGCTCTAAAGAAATCTTTACGATGACTTATAGAATCGTTGTGACAGGCAAGTCGTTACGAGCTCTAAAGAAATCTTTATGATGACTTATAGAATCGTTGCGACAGGCAAGTCGTTACAAGCTCTAAAGAAATCGTTGCGATAACTTATAGAATCGTTATGACAAGCAAGTCGTTACGAGCTCTAAATAAATCGTTGCGATAACTTATAGAATCGTTATGATAGGCAAGTCGTTGCTTTCTAAAGAAATCATTGCGATGACTTATAGAATCGTTACAACATCGACTTGTTTGAAACAACATGACTTTTCAGTCTTATAAGGAAATCGTTATGATCTTCAACAGAAATCGATATAGACTTAGAGAAATATCATGTTGAAAAGATTAAAGCTTCAGAGAAGTAATGCATACCTTTATTGGCTTGTTTGACCTTGGTAATTTTCCTCTACTTAAGACTTATGAAATATTCATTAGATATTATTGATAAAATCTAGTTTAGTTTTATTAATCACCAAAATACATATGTAATTAATTAAAATTACATGGGGTCAGACTGATCATTAGGTCGGAAACTCCGTACGACTGCTCGTTGTGACCACCACACGCCTAGCAAACACAGATGGAGGGGACTCCACCAGGATAGGGAACACTAGCTATGATAAGCACTACCACTAGTCGAGGTCAGGTGCACCCACCGATGTCTTATCCTCGACCAGGTCCTGACCCTCACATCTCGTCAGAGCGAGGTAGGACACAAGGTAACACAACAGTAACTGTCGTAGTCTGGCCGGACTACGGCCCCACGCCTGGCCTCTCTAAGTGGTTTCGGGGCCGTAAAGAGTGAGGCAGTGAGAAAAGGACTAGCTGGACTGCGTCGGGATGAACTCCAAAAACTGACTTTGACGTCCCAGTCCACCACGAGAGCTTTGCAAGCGACTCTGTGCCACTGTCCTAACAACCGTTTTCCCCTAAGCTCTAGAGTCCTCCTGGTGGCTGCCAACTCGAGCACACTCGTAGCTCGGAGTACTCCCTCGACAGGCTCCCGAGGATGGGGGTCCCTGGCAACGGTAACAACCTCTCACACGGAACAAGCCCTCAAGTGCCGAGCACCGGGCAAAAGACTAGTGTAGACCATACTAGGGAACTAGCACAGGTGCCACAGGTATAGTAAACGAAATGGAAACGGCGACGATCAAACATGTCTCACGGCTGAGGTCGCAATGCATCGGGCCATCGCGACTTGGTCGCGACGCCCTACCCTGTCGCGATCCCGTCGCGACAGCCCGAGCTGTCGCGACTGGGTTGCGACACCCAAGAGCGTCGCGATCTCGTCGCAACCGGCCAGACCGTCACGACCAGATCGCGACACACAAGAGCATTGTGATCTTTTCACGACCGGCCAGGCCGTCGCGACTAGATCGCGACCTCCACGATCGTCGCATTCTCAGACAGAGGGGGGTTCCGGAGCAACCCCTCCGAGAACCACCCCAAAAGCGGGGAAACAACCACACAAGGGGGAGGGGATCATGCTCAACATGCTAGAAAGCTAGCAAAGCATCCAAACCACCCTTAAAACCCCACAAACACGAATCTACACTTCGAAGAGAAACCTCTCTCATCCTTGAGCATGAAGTTCTAACACTCCCAAGCCCCAAACCACAGAGAAACCATGCTTTAGAGGGGGAAGGGAGCATGCTTACGATGAGAGGATCAATAGTCCCTACCTCCACGCGAAGAACGAACCGGTTGGGGCCTTCTCATAGGAAAGGACGCCTCCTCCCCACTCCAAACGACATGAACACGTCCCCTGCACGAGCGGGATGACACCACCTCAGCACAAACGCCTCAACACCAAGATCCGCCAAGAATCTGCAAGGGAAACACGAGAGGGAAAGGAGAGGGGAGAAACAGAGCTGAGAGGGCGAGAGGGGGACAGGGGGCGCGGCCTTGGGTTTTAATCCGGTGGCCCCAAGAACGCGATAGAATGACATGTCGCGATAAGACTCTCATCACGACGGCCCTAGGCGTCGCGACCTTATTGCGACGGTCGCCTCTGTCGCGACCCCAAAAAGTGGGTGAAACCTCGAAGACCGGGAAAGTGATCGCGACAGATGACCACGTCGCATTCACGCCCGTGTGCCTGACACCCGATAGAGTTGTTCTAATAGAAAGGACACCGGTCACATCTGTCAGAAAAGCCATCGTGATGCGATCGGACGTCGTGACCAGAACTCGACGGCCACAACGTCGCGACAAGAATGCGGCAGACCTGGTCAACGCGACCTGAACCCGTCGCGACAGGCTTCCTGTCGTGACCAGAACCCATCGCGACAGGCCTCCTGTCGCGACCACGTCGTGACCAGGAGCATGTCGCGACCCTGAGGACGAGGCCACAGGGTCCAAGGGGGATGGTCTTACAGATATGACCTAGCCTACAGTGCCATAGGTAAGTCTCGTTCACCTCATGTCTCTTTCTTTTAGACGTACTAACATTTATGACATGTGAAGCAACATCTAATGCAAACAATGTTCCTTTACTAATGATCTCATCACCCAAAATCAGTGAACAACCATTGTTGTCAAAAACAAACATATCCATTTTTAGTCAAACATGAAATGGAAATGATGTTTTTGATGATAGTAGGAACAAAGTAACATGTATCCAATACAAGTGCGGCTCCACAAGGTAGTAGAAAGTTGACTTCTCCGACAGCAACAACAGTAACTTTTGCGTCGTTCCCCATTCTTAAGTCAACCTCGCACTTTTCCAGTCTCCTACACTTTGTTAGAACTTGCAACAAATTGCAAATAGGAGATGTACATGCGATATCTAATACCCATGCACTATCATAATTTTCTGACAAATGGAGATCAATCATGAATATAGCTGAAGCTTTTGCTTTGCCTTTTCTGCAAGGTATTTCTTACAGTTCCTCTTCCAATGCCCATCCTTACCACAGTGGAAGCACTTTCCTTTGTTCTTGGCCAGGTCTTTCTTGGCAACCTTTACCTTGCCCGCTTTGTTGCCTTTGCTTTTTCCCTTCCTAAGGGTCTTCCGTGCCTTCCTCTTCTTGTTGATCTCATCAACATGGAGAACTGACTTCTCCTTCTTAATGGAACCCTCAGCTTCCCTCACATATTAAGGAGCTTAGACAGGGTTACCACTATCTTGTTCATATTAAAATTCATAATCAACTGTGAAATAGAATCTGGAAGGGATTGAAGTATGAGATCCACTCACAAGTCATCCTCTAGGACAAGCCCTAGACTTGTGAGATTCTCGATCCACTCAATCATCTTCAGGACATGGTTCTGAACTGATGCCCCTTCTGCCATCCTCATCCTGAACAGACTCTTTGATATCTCATATCTTTGAGTCTATCCTTGCTCCTGAAACAAGGTGCAGAGATGCAACATGATGGATTGAGCATCCAACTTTTCATGCTGTCTTTGCAGCTTGGGAGTCATAGAGGCTAACATATAACATTGAGCAAGAACCAAGTCCTTATACTTCTTGTAGTGAGAAACATCTTCCTCACTAGCCCCTTCCACTGGCTTGGACACGATCTCATCGAGGACATACGTAATTTTCTCCACCGTAAGAACAATTCTCAGGTTTCGAAGCCAATCAGTGTAGTTAGGACTAGTGAGATGATTGACATTGAATATGCTACGGAGTGGGTTTACAAGCAACATTTTTCTGAAAATTAAGATGTAGCAATAATAAACAACATGCAGACTTTTGGATTCATAGAAAATTAAGACTTGGACTTTTATCTCAATTTTATCCCTCTATTTTCTGGCAAGACACATGACACCCTCTAGCATGTGAATTGGATGTTTCCGGCAAACTCCTAGTGGGGATTGGGATCCAATTGGCATCTTGACATGACCTCGAGGGACTCGACCAATCACACTAAGCCCAAATGGTAGGCAACTCTTGTCAATCACAACTCTTGTGATTCCCGTCATAATTTGGCCTCTAAATCACCATGGCCTAGAGGGACTCGTCCAACCACGATGTTCGGTTAAGTCAACACCATCATTACTAGATGAGTTTGATTTGACAATATGCTCCCGAGGGACTCGGCCAAGCATACCTTGTCCTCAGGTCATTGGCGACATCTCCATGTCGTAGGCCAGATATCAAATCCCAATATAGGTGAGACTGGAGTGAGTCTTCCAACCCATTCTATATCAAGAAAAGATGTCTGCCCTATAATGATGGAAGGCCACGTGAGTCAATCTTATTGCCTCATGCTTACCGACTTAATATATTAGTAATAGAGCAAGTTTTTTTATTTTTATTGAGTGGTCTCATAGCTAAATAATACACGTCCCACACATATATTTAGCATTAACTTACATCGCATGCAAATATGTACCTAGTAGGTGCAGAAATGAATATAAATCATATATATAAATAGCCACACCGGATGATCATGGACCAAATTCTAGCATGATCAAACCTGAGCCAAAAGAGTTGATCACTAAACCGTATATGTGTTCTCAATGCATCCCATGCATGGTGTTCATCCTCCTCTTCATTATTAGCTCTGTCGGTAATTCCATGCTTCTGTCGTGCCTCCGAGAGTGATTTCAAATAATTACAATAATTACAAATGACTATAGGCACGCAGGCCCAAAAATGTACATTTGATCAATTAAGAAACCTTGATCATATCAAGGGGAATTGCACCATTGGGAAAGGTAGAAATACACAACAAATTTAATGAGAAAGAGAAGGGGGCTCGCAGACCCCAATGAATCACCATCCACACACATAAGCATTACACCTAGGTCTATTATCATCTGCCCACAACATACACATCACATGCATATATATAAGCTACTAGAAATCAATTAAACACTTTAACTAATAAAACTATTAGATTAACTCTTAATCTAATACATGGATTAACTCTTAATCGATCTAAATTGATCAAAATATCAAAACCCGAACATCATAGCCTAACCTTGGCTCTGATACTATTGTTGGAAATCAACTTGGGGCATCACATGCGTAGCGGAAGTAAAACAAAACAAAAAAATCGATTTCCATCCAAGTACTTGATCGGGCTATGATGTACGGTGCATGTAAACATACATACAAACAAGGCATGAGACCATCTCACATAGGGGAGATCGTATATCCCCTGAAGCGTAGAACTAGTCCTTGGATTGAAAGAGCTCTCGCGAGACTCCCTCTAGCAGTATCCACACAATGGATGATTGGTGATGACAATGACTCCTCCTTCGTCGGTGGTGCCACTTCTCCACGTCGTGCAACACCACACAATGGCTAACAACAACAAGAGAGGGTGGCCCTCCTAGTTCTCCTCTTGCCTTGGGAGAGCACTGGCGGGAGAGATGGGAAGGAGGATGAAGAAAGGTGGCTTGTCCTCTCAAGATCTAGCCTATGAACATTAAGGAGAACCCCTTCTATTTATAAAGGCTAAATGACACCTCATCAAGAACACCTCGTCATGTCATGATTACATGGACATCTCATCAGGGACCTCATCATATCATGATTACAGGGACACCTCATTAGGGACACCTCGTCTGTCATGATTAAAGAGACACCTCATCAGGGACACCTCATCATGTCATGGTTACAAGGACACCTCATCAGGGACACATCGTCATGCCATCATGAATAAGGACACCTCGCAGGACACCTCGTCATGTCATCATGGCTAATGATGATGAGGTGTCGTCCTTCTAGAAGGGGTGACACTTGTCATCATACAAGATGATGAGGTGTCCTCCTTCTAGAAGGGGAGAGGTGGCATGATCCTGGTATGCTCCTCTTAATGGATCCTTTCACTATATACCCAATAACCCATGTATCTCTATCCATTAGGTCTAGGCTTATTGAGTCTCACCCAATAGATCTATAATGGGTTAAAGAAGGCTTATTGGATAACTTTTATCCAATCCTCTATTCATCGTGTTATCGATCTTATGTGTGTTACCCTCTAGGCCCAATATCGAGTTGGCCGTGAGTTGCACCCGTCAGAACTTCTTAGAACTTAGTGAATTATTATCTCCATAATAATTCACTCAACTCATCGATTATGAACATACTAGGCCACTATGCCATAATCCCCAGACGATACGAGTGATCAAATCCATTAGATCTGTTTACCCACAGTTATCGTGTACCTGTAGTACCTCATTCATCTGTTATCCCAGAGACCGTATATTAGGCATGGTGTTGTCAATCCTATACAGAATCTGTTAAAGTCAAACTCTTATCAGATTCTCCTGAAGAACTCCTTCTCTCTAAATCCGATCGACCTTGGCCAGGGATTTGCCTGAGTAAGACAATATGGGATATTCCTCTTATGATATCGAGAGTGGATGATCCTCTTTTGATACACAATTGCTTTTGTAAGGTTGGCTCCCATTCCCAATGAGTAGCTATACTAGACCTGGAACATCCAGACCTGTAAATCCAATATCAAAGAATGGAGTACTCAAACAAGACATCTTTGGTGTCTCAAGTCTAAGGACCAATTACATAGTTGAGACTACAAAATCACTATCTGACAATCAAGTATCATTAACCATATGAAATTTTGAGAGCGGGTCATTCAGTTAACTCATTCTCCAATTGGCACCTACACCATATCACTAGTGTTTCCACACAAGTAGCTATGAGACTAGCTACCTTCATCACATTGACGGGTATATGGCACACAGGTCTATCCGATCATCTCAATGTCCTTCTTGAGTAACCTATGACTAGGAATATTTAGGATCTGTATTTAAAGAGGATTGACCTCATTACCATGATTTCATCATGATCTAATTCCCATTACACAGACCCACGGACATCACAGTATACATATGCATGGAATATGCAGTGAGAAAATGGTGCAGCAATGTGCAGAAATGGTCATGTTCATCAAAGAAAAACTTCAAACAGCGCAGAGCGGGCAAAAGAGTTATGCGATACACAACGCAGACCCCTACAGTTCGAGGTTGGTGATTATGTGTTCCTAAGAGTTTCCCCAACTAAATGTGTAATGAGGTTCAGCAAGAAGGGTAAGTTGAGTCCCAGGCATGTGGGTCCATTTCAGATTCTAGAAGGAATTGGAGAAATGACATATAGGTTGGAGCTTCCAGCAGACTTCATGGATGCGCACGACGTGTTTCTCATTTCAATGCTAAGAAGGTACATTCATGATCCCACTCAGGTAGTCAGCTATCAAAGAGATGATTTGAAGCTGGATATGTCCATGCCGAGGTATCCCGTGATGATTACAGGCCGTCGCACACAGAAATTAAGAAATAAAGATATTGAGTTGGTAAAGATCAGATGGGAGAACAGGCAGGGTGGTGAAGACACTTGGGAGTTGGCCGATGAAATATACAAGACATATCCATACTTGTTTGAGTAAGCGTTAATTTGTTTTTAGTTGATAGTTGCATAAATGTTGAACTGTGTTTACGACTATTCCTTTAATTTCGAGGACAAAATTATTTTTAGGTGATAGTAATGTAATATCCAGTGTGTTCGGATCAAGGTTTATCAGGATTGGAGGCCAATGTATGGCCGATTGGTAGACCATGTAAGTCTACATATGTTTTTACAGGTTTGTGGTGCAGGTGGAAGGTTGGAGGGTTGGGCAACCCAGCCCAAACTGGCCTCTGCCAGGTTCACTAAGAACGCGTCTAACACAGACGATGCGACTCTTAGTTGAACGCGTCCACTTGCATGGACGCGATTCTCGACTGCCGTTACATGAGCGCTGCTGCATGCGCACCGCGTGGAGCTTGCAGAGATGTTGAGAGTTAAATGTGTCGCCGATGTCGGATGCATTTCTAAATGTGGTGGGAAGACACGACGCGATTTACATTCTGTGTGTTTTGGGCTTATGCCCTAGGCCGAACAGTGCACTGGCACTGCTCAGCTGCAAGAAGCAGGCTGTGGGTTTTTAAAGAGGAAGTTGGGCTTTGTGGCTATTTTGGCATTCGTTCGGCATGATTCCGACGCGAGGAGATACTTCGGAGCGCGGGGAATGCCGGGATATCGTCGGCTTTGCGTTTCACCTACAAGTAGGGGAACTTTTCCCTGTTTTCTCTTCCATGGATTGTATGGATTAGGGTTTGTAGATTTTGACGTGGAAATCATGTATGAAGGGTAGAGATCATGCTTAGGGTTTCATTTGTGTATTTATTTCCCTGCTAAAATAGCATGTGTGATCCATGGGTGTGATTTCCGGAATAAGGTTGGGTCTGAGTTCTGTCACCTGAAAGGCGACAGAACCAGACGTCGCGAATCAGGTCTAAAGGTGACAGGTTGGTCTGTCGGGATTCAGTCTTCTAAAAATCCACTGTGTTGGACGTGTTTTGAAATGTTTCCATCCGAGCTCTAGTGTTGTAATGACCCTCCTTATACCGGTACGATTATAGCAATCCACATCGATATAAAGGGCGTCATTACGGTGGGACATTTACCCAACACTACACAATAGGTTGAAACGTACATGAATAACAAAGGAGTATAGGGAAAATAAAAGAGATCTTATTCCATCATCATTCACATAATTTCACAGTCTATATAGTGAAAGTAAAGAAAGAACAATTTACCACATTATACATGCCCATATGAAATAACATTGTCCATAACATTGTTTACATACTATGAAAAGAAAGTAAATATGAAACTACGCAGCGATCTCCACAAGTATAGCTGCTCCTCATGCTCAGAGTCCCTCCTCACTAAGTCCTCCTCAAGTACAGGGACACCTGTCCCACCTATATGTTAAAGCAAGTATGAGTCTTCTAAAAAGAAGGACTCAACAAGCAATCTAAGGAACATCCTTACACACATCACACACATGCTATTCTTATAATCCATAAGAGAAAATACATGGTACATACTTCATTTCAATTTAACAAATAAACATGAACAACCTACACATGCTTTCTACACATAATATTTAACATGATTCATGATTTCAATTTTATTCATATCACTTCACAATTATGCGCAATTTGATCATGAAAATATTCACACATTAACTAGCAAACCTAGCATGATATCTAGTCATTTTAACATGCTTTTATAACACTTATTCACATCTTGAGCTTGCTGTTTTACCATAATTGTATCACATTCACATGTTTTCACATCATTGCACATGCTATCACATTCACATAACACTATCACATATTCACATTTCACATATTCACATTTTACACTTAATTTGTCATGACACATAGTTCGAACCACTGTAAAGAAGGACACACATTCACATAACACATACCCGTCACCTGGCAATACAGTGACGAATCTTGGTAACTATGCAGAACCGGGAGAAGCCCTCTCCACCCTAACCAATGGTACTTGTCCACCTTCAGGATTTCATCCTAATGCCCAAAGGATATGACATACACATTGAGCCTTCCTATAGGGACTTTTCTATAGTACGGCTCCATAGCCTTCTATGGCAGCAGTGTCATTGTCGGCACAATTTACACATTATCACTTAATCACATGGTTCCATTTACGTATATACACAATTTAACTCACTCACATGCACTTTAATGTAACATACATGTTTCAGTTTACAGAACATGATATTACTGTTTCACAGTGCCAATTTAACCATAATAGTGCTTAATCATGCTGCAAATCACTAAATTTTACATGATTTGAGTTAAACATGCTTAATATGGTCTAGTTTCCTTTGTTAAAACACAAACAATACTTACTGACATCCAAACTATATCAATTTTTTATCACCAACTCTACACATGTAATATGTCATATGTCTAATTTTGTAGATTTTTTGCAACAGTAAAACTATTTTTAAAATTTTAAAACAGGCTTCATGAAATTAATAAAATAATCCAGTCACATGTTAGACAGTACAACAGATTGTTTTAACAGGTCAAGAACATGAAAACAGTCACTCTAAGGTCATGAAAATTTTCTGTAACCCTAACATGTAACATAACTATTTATTCAGAATTAATCTCAATCAAAACATGCTTATTTCCTCAATACAGAAATTATATTAAATAAAACCCTATTCAGTAATTCGACAGAACCTCATGATATGATCTAAAGACAGTATCCAACCAACCACAAATTTTACAGCATGTTTAAATATCCAAAAGTCCGAAATCATAGCATATACATGATCAACACAATTCTGTGTGTGTTAACGACACACGATGTTGCTGCCAACTCAGGATCTTAACGGAAACAAGCTTGCCGTCAATTTCCTATCTGCAGAAAGTGCAAACTGAATGCAAATAAAATGGAGAATTGGGGGTTCCAAGACACGAATAAAATTCTGAAAAATTACTAGGACCTAGGGGACATGTCTAGGGATGTAAACTCTCGATTACTTGCCTGTAAATAAATCTCTATTGGTTTGATTTGGTCGAAGAAGCCATCCTCGGCCAAGCCAAGAAGGTGAGATTTCCCATCCCAGATCTGGTCTTCCTGCTGATGAAGATCGATCTCTGGAGTCGGGGAAGATTCAACAATCTAAGGAGCACCTCCCAGTCAATGTTGAACGCCGGAAGAAGTCCACACACGTCGGATCAAGCCTTGCAAAAACTCGATTTTCTCTTCCACAAACCCTAGTTTTCCTTTTGAGCAAAAATACCTAACCGGGCCGAAAACTAGGTGTTTTATAGGGTTAATGGGTCGGGGTACGCTTAGGATTGGATTTCCTACCGATAGGGATAGGTTTCCAAATCAAGAACCAGAGAAAATGCAGCCGTTTTCAGATCTGGAATCACAACATAACTGGGAAATAAACAGCCACATTGCTGCCGTTAACAAGAAGTCAGCGTCCATCGATTTGAACGTCAACATGAAGTCAACGACACACTGGTTGTCGTCAACCTACGATTAACGTCAAGGGATGTTGACGTTAACTGGGATTTCGGCAGAAAACAAATATTAAGTAAACCTACATAAACATACATACAATATGCACAACATTATTTAAATACAATATACACAATTAAATAAATATAATATGCATAAAAATAAACACATATATACATACAGTATGTACAATAATAATTACATACTATATGCACATAAGTAAATAAATACTTATAATATGCACAAAGTTAAACAAACATAATGTGAACAAAATTTGAGGGCCTTATAAGTGTTATGTGGCCAGTTTTCCTGGTTTCTGTCCCACATTGCATGGGCTGTGTTGGCAATGCGATGTAGGGTCTGTATGGGTTGTGTTGGCCTATTCCGAGAATGTTAACAAAAAGGTTTTGCATGGAAATGTGTGCATAGCGAGTTGGGTGTTATGCCTTCCGTGGTTACCTCTCCAGTCGGTTACCCTAGCACCGGGTGCTCAGGGCTTGTCCCGGTATAGGAGTACTGTCAGGGTTTGTGTCGTCTTCCTGGACACCCTCACTCCTGTGTTTGAGTTGTACGTCCGGCTAAGGGAAAGACGACATTGGGCAGCGACACGTGTTTGTGGGTGTGTGGTGGCTTGTAGCGTGCTCTTGGTTGGGGGATGGATACCGATAGACATACTGGTCCCCAGCTAGTCCTATTTCCAGTGCCTCACTTTAGGGTTGTCAACCGGAGTCCCTAAAGGTGTCAGGCTTGGGCCTGCAGTTGTGTGGTCTGTAGGTGTGGTGTTAGTTGTCTCCACAGTTCTTGTCTTGCTGAGGTGAAGCGGCAGCTGGACCTTTGGTCCATGGCTGCGAGACTGAGAGGTGGACTTGTGTTGTTTGTCTGAGTCTGTGGTTGGTGTCGCGAACCATTTTTCGTGACTCGTGTACGGCGTGCCCTTCTGTATCTTGTACACACCTACGTGGTTTGCCATTTACTTACTTGAAGCTGTAGCATCATGCATAGGTGTTGTTAATTATTGAATGGTTTACAACTTTGCTTGTTATAACTGTTGCATGTTGCGTTTATCGACTTTGGCGGAGTTTCCCTACTGAGCCAGGGACTTGTAAGGCTCACCCCTTCTTCTTCCAGGTGAAGGAGAGCAGGAGGGTTCTCGTCCCTCTTCTAGTTCCAGTCGGCAACATAGTGGAGTCAGGCCTTTGCCACCAGTAGAGTAACGTTTTTACTTGTACTGTCTTGGGGGTTTGTCCAAGGCTGTTGTACTTGTTTAATGACTTATGTATGAAACTGAACATATACAATCATGTGAATATATGTGAGAAATGGTATCTTATATGTGTTCATTGTGTTTCTTTATATTTTCATGGACATGTGTGATTGATATCCCTTGCGAGGCTTCGACCCGATCGCGGGAGGTGGAGTAGTGTCGGGCACATTGTTGGGTTAGCGGGTCTGAACGACGAGGACCATCACAGTTGGTATCAGGGCAAGGTCTATGTAAATATGAGGACACAGGAAATGTACATAGTATGTTCCTTACTGTAGTCTACTGCTGGTAGTCGGCCCTATTTTTGTAATGATATGCTTGTGTGTTGTGTGGATAGAATGTTGTGTGTGCAGGTTGATAAATGGCTGATAGAAGAGATTGGGGACGTGGTGGTGATGATCCAGAGGAGACTACACATCAGTTGATAGAAATGTAATGGGACAGTATTACTCATATTCGAACGTAGTTGGACCAGCAGCCACCGGTTCAGCCAGCAGGAGTACCACCAGTACAGGAGGAGGTAGTGTCGGCACTTTATAAATGCATAATTATTGATGATAATCATGATGATTTATTATCTATTGATGCTCAATTTTATATTAATCCATTACTATTTTGTTACAAAAAGGATAATTTGATTAAACCTTTATATGTGCTTTGTTTGCAGGATAATGGGCCACTCAACAAGAATTTGCTAATGAACTAGGATGGATAAGAGACAATGAGGAGAGATTCTAATTTTAAAATATGTTTTCTCTTTCTCTCTCTTTCTTTCTAATGTTCAAACTCTCTTATTTTAATATCTGTCTCTATTTTTAAAACCTTCCTCTTAATTCTCTCTCCTTTCCTCTCTTCCTTCTATCTATATTTTAAAAGAATTCTTTCCTTTCCCGGCTGCTCTCTCTCTTTCTCTCTTCTCCCTCTCTCCAGCGCATCCCCCTTCTCTCTTCCTCCCCTCTTCCTCTTCTCTTCTTCCCTTCTCTTTATTCTCTCCTCTTCTTCCCCTTTTCTTCCTCTCCCTCGGTCTCTTTCTTTCAGGACAGAAGTAGCGCAGTAGTAGCCCAGAGCACCCGCCGCGCGCCCCTGCGTGCCAGCCTGGGCCCAGCGCCCGCCTCGCCCGCGGACCCAGGCCGCCAGTGCCCACCCCCGCGCGTGCGCCCCATGCCGCCCGCCCGCGAGGCGCCCGCCTGCCGCCCGCTTAGCGTGCCTCCCTGCGCGCACGTCCTACCCCTCGGCCGCCTTGGCCCGCTTCCCCTGCTATATGCATGTGTTTGCATACATGTAGTAGCCGTGCCTCTGCTGCGCCCTCTCTCTCCTCTATCTCGCGCCCTCTCTCCTCTCTCTCCTCCATCTTGCGCTCTCTCTCCTCTCTCTCCTCCATCTCGCGCTCTCTCTCCTCTCTCTCCCTCTCGGTGTCCTCTCTCTCCTCTCTCTCGCGTTTCTCTCATCTCTCTCCTCTCTCTTTTCTCTCTTCTCTCTCTCACGCGCTCTCTCTCTCTCTTGTTTTCTATCTCTCGTTCTTTCTCCTTCTCTCTCTATTTCTAATATTTCTTTATTGTAATTGTTAACTTAGACAACACGTTGTTGATCCTTTTTTTTATCTATTTAATGTGTTGTAGTTTTAAATCTCATCCCATGGTCTTTAATCCACTCTTTATCTCTCTCTCTATCTATTTCATGTAGTTTAAATTTATTTCATGCAACTTAATTTTAATACCACCACATTATTTTCTTAAATAAAAATCTAAGGTTTTCAATTCTAAAATATTTTTCTCCGTGGATTCGACTCGGCTTCACCACTTAACTACTGTTAAAATATTTAGTGTACGCAGATTATTTGAGATTGTTAGTCACGTGTTTAACGACGCATTCGGGGCTATCAATTTTTGTTGCCGTTGCCGGAGAATTAGATTTTTAGTTTTGATAATCTTAGTTTTTTCTTATATATATTCAGGCTAACATTTTCTTTCTTTTTGTAGGTATCAAATAAAAAGTGGAAAATCCTGAAAATTGTAAAATTGAAGAATCTGTCAGAAATCTGTCACTAAAAGGGTGATCTGTAAGTAAAAGGGGTTGTTTTGGAAAACAAATTTGAAAATTGCATAAAAAAAAATAAAAAAAAGGTAAGTGAGGTGAGTTTCCTTCTCTCTCTCACTCTTTCTATTTGTTTTACTTTCCAAAAGAACGAGGGATTGTGTTGGAGGTAAGTACCCTTAAAACCCTCTTGATTGAGTTTCCTTTTTTTTAGTTGCCATGTTTAGATAATTCATTAAAAAAATAAAAAAAATCAATCACTTGAATACAATAAAAGATGTCATGTCAAGATTAGAAACTTTCCATCTTTAGGGCATGCATCATTTAGACTTTCATCTTTAGGTAAGTTTCTTTTTTAAAAAGTTTCCTTTCTTGTCGAAGATTGCTGGAGGCAAGGTGAGAATCTTAACTTTCTTGAAAGCATGATCATGCATTGCCATGCTTGCATAGAACCCCTTGCTTGATTTTGTGGTGTGCACATCATTTCTAAAATAATTTAAGGGCAATTTCCTTAACAAGATAAGGTGGGGATTTGATCACCCTTCCTTGGCCCACAAACCACGATTCTCCAGCATCTTTTTGCATTCCCAGCTTTTAATAAAAGGTAGTAGACATTGAACCTAGGGTTCACACTGAGATTTTGGTCCACCTAGGCCCACTATCAAGTTTTGGAAACTGATGTCTAAGGCTAGAGGTTAAGTGACAAATGCCTAAGCGGGAAAGTGGTTCTCTAATTAGGTCCCTACGAAAGTAGGGGGAGCCTCCCACTACCCCACCTCTTACCTGGCCAGTGGACATACATGTTAGTGGACTTAGGTTGGGTCTAAGTCACTTTGTGAGAAAGCTTACTTTTAGATCCCAGATCCCTAGGTCAATTAGGTTAATTGTTTGCAACTTATTTGTCTCTGCCTAAAAAAAAAAAAAAAAAATTAACAAAAAGAAAAAAAAAGTCTTATCTTTCTCATTCACAATCATAAGTGGGCCAACCCAGCGCATTATATAGGCCATGGCCCATACCAAATTTCATCTCTCATTTAACGTGGCCCAGCCTACTTTGAAAATACACATTTCTTGTCAGCCCACTATGAAAGTACATCCCCTGGGATGGCCCAACTCTCATCTTTTACCCAAGATCAGGCCCACCATACTAATTTGTTCCATAATGGGCCATCTTTCACCCAAGGAGAAACACAATATTTTCAATGGCCCTCCACCTCCACTTCTTACTCAAAAGATGAACAATATGTCCCTCCTAAAAAATTGAGTTTTCTTTACCAAGATCCACAAGGGGAAATTCAAGGACCCTTTCTTGGTGCTGAAATCATCTCTTGGTTCAATGAAGGATTCTTTAATACTTATCTGCATGTATGTTTATCAAATGCTCCAAAAGGTACACCTTTCCAACCACTTGGAGAGATAATGCCACATTTGATACAGAGCGATCAACCGATTGTGGCCCAAGCCCAAAGTCCTCCTAACAATAACTTTCATCCTTGGGTCCAATTTCAAAATAATATTCATGATCAAGGCCATGATGGGGGACAACATGCAGATCCACATTCCACTCACACATCTCCCTCGCAATCAGGCCTCTTAGATGATCAATTTGGGCAACTTATGCAAAAATTCCATAATAACCAACAAGTCTTTGAGCAAACATTCACCCAACAACAACAAGAATTAGAGCAATCATTTGTCAAAACTGACCTCCTGATTACTCAACTGATGGAAATCAGAAGGGGCAAAGATAGTCAGTCACCATGCCAATCCATTGACAATCATGCACATCATTATCATGATTGTGACCAACAATTTGACTCTCAAATTCCATCCACAACTTCTCAGTCCAACATGATTGTGGACACGCCCACTTGGAAACTGAGAGATAATATTAATGAGTCAAATCAGGAGGAGATGGGTGCCACTGAAAATCAATCCAAAGTCTTGCCCCAACTTGAAACTGACCATCAAGAAGACTCCATCCATAATGTCATATTTGAGGAAAGCTCTAATGAGTTAGTTGAACTCAAGTTCGGGGGAGAGGGAAAAGAATGTCATCTAGATGTTGGGTCTGAGTTTGATGTGATATTATTTCAAGTGGGTGACAAAGAAGAGGTGAGTGTGGAGAAAGAGCTGGGTGTAATCATCAATCATTCTTCTTGGGTAAGAGAAGAATTAGAAATTTTGCCTGAAGTCCACATTGACTGGGTCTCTCTTGATGTCGAGAAAAACATAGAATTCCTACCTCTTCCTGACCTTGGCAAATCCAACATGTTCATGGACATGCTACCACTAGCTGATTGGTCAACTGCACTTGAACCTTTTAAGCATCCTTGTGTTGAAAGTCATATCCATTTCATTCCTGATCATGCTACTATTTTTGACTCAAGTCAGCCTGTGGAGTTCAAGCAATCCTCTGAGCATCCAACTCAATCTAACCTCAATATCATGAAAGAGGATCTGAAAATGGAAGTTGTGGGTGAAAATGATAAAAACAATAAAGTCCGCATTGATGTGTTTAACACATATAAAGATTTTAAGTGTCTAAATGAATATTCCTTAATTGAAGATATGATCTTGAATACCCCAATTTCTCTATCATTTAATGATATGAAGGGTAAGTTTGGCCCACTTGACCCACCATGGCTGGTGTTGCCCTACATAGAAAAAAATTGGCACCAATTGATTGGGGGTGTTACGTGACCCTATTACCCCCATGTGTCTAGCTGAAGACATTAAACTTAGAGCTTGTTAGGAGGCAATCAATATTTTTAGAAAAATTGATTTCTATTGATTTCATTTTTATTTTGTGTCTTAGTTGTTTGCTGGCCACTATCCTTTGATAAAGTTAGTGTGCAACCACCCGTATGTGATCATCAGGTTGCATCTCTCCTTCCTTAACTTACATTGGCTTTATTCTATTGCCATTACTTTTATGCCATTGAGGACAATGTCATTTATGTTGGGGGGAGAAACAAATTGTATTTCAAATTTTTGTCCCTAACATTGTGCTTCATGCTTCATATTTCATGTAAGATTTTTTTATTTTTTTTTGCTTCTAGCTTGACTCATAGTGTGTACTTGTGAAGGTGGTCAGTTGAAGGGGTGAGTTAACTAGTTATGTTTTTAGCATCATCCTCAAAATACATTTGAAATTTCATCAACACAGCAAAATATTGTTTTGAGCTATTCAAATGGATGATGAGAGTTTTATCGAACATTCAGATTGATTGATTGATAATTTGCATTCCTATTGTTGACCAATCGTGGGGAAAAAACTACCTGCCTACAAATAAATGTGAAAATGTGTGTAGTAGTGAAAAAAGAAAAAAAAAAGAGAAAAAAAGAAACATGGAAAATGCCCCTGATCTTAGTAACCGGGCCTGTGGCTCCTAAGGTAAGAGTTGAGGCTCGCGTCAAACGGTGAAGGGAAGTGCAGCACCATGTAAATGAAAAGAAAAAAAAAAAGAGCATGAAAAAGAAGAATTGGGTAGAGTGAAAGCTACCTGTAATTCGAGGATCGAATTTAAGGAGTGTAGAGTTGATACCATCCTTGAGTGATAAGTAAAAAGCCCATGCATCCTCTTATTAATGCTCAAACATTATACAAAAAGCTATGAAATTTTGTGTGTATTTTGAGGAACTGTTTAATGACATGAACTGACATATTTGCCTTTGACACTGTCGGCTGGAACATGAAATACTTATGATCAAACATTCTCATTCTTACTATCTTGCCATTAAATGATGTTTGAACTCTTGTTTGTCCCAATTATTCACTTGTGTGCATTGCTAAGGGACTAGCAATGAGTAAGTTGGGGGGTGTGATAAATGCATAATTATTGATGATAATTATGATGATTTATTATCTATTGATGCTCAATTTTATATTAATCCATTACTATTTTGTTACAAAAAGGATAATTTGATTAAACCTTTATATGTGCTTTGTTTGCAGGATAATGGGCCGCTCAACAAGAATTTGCTAATGGACTAGGATGGATAAGAGACAATGAGGAGAGATTCTAATTTTAAAATATTTTTTCTCTTTCTTTCTCTTTCTTTCTAATTTTCAAAACTCTCTTATTTTAATATCTCTCTCTATTTATAAAAACCATTCCTCTTAATTCTCTCTCCTTTCCTCTCTTCCTTCGATTTACATTTTAAAAGAATTCTCTCCTTTCCCAGCTGCTCTCTCTCTTTCTCTCTTCTCCCTCTCTCCAGCGCATCCCCCTTCTCTCTTCCTCCCCTCTTCATCTTCTCTTCTTACCATCTCTTTATTCTCTCCTCTTCTTCCCCTTTTCTTCCTCTTCCTCGGTCTCTTTCTTTCAGGACAGAAGCAGCGCAGCAGCAGCCCAGAGCACCCACCATGCGCCCCTGTGCACCTGCCTGGGCCCAGCACCCACCTCGCTCGCGCACCCAGGCCGCCAGCGCCCGCCCCCGCGCGCGCGCCCCGTGCAGCCCGCCCGCGAGCCACCCGCCTACCGCCGGCTCAGCGCGCCTCCCCGCGTGCACGTCCTACCCCCCGCCGCCTTGGGCCGCTTCCTCTGCTACGTGCATGCATTTGCATGCACGTAGCAGTCGTGCCGCTGCTGCGCCCTCTCTCTCCTCTATCTCGCGGCCTCTCTCCTCTCTCTCCTCCATCTCGCGCTCTCTCTCCTCTCTCTCCTCCATCTCGTGCTCTCTCTCCTCTCTCTCTCCCTCTCGACGTCCTCTCTCTCCTCTCTCATCTCTCTCACGTTTCTCTCATCTCTCTCCTCTCTCTTTTCTCTCTTCTCTCTCTTCTCTTCTCTCTCTCACGCGCTCTCTCTCCTCTCTCTCTCTCTCTTGTTTTCTCTCTCTCACTCTCTTGTTTTCTCTCTCTCATTTTTTCTCCTTCCCTCTCTATTTCTAATGTTTCTTTATTGTAATTGTTAACTTAGACAACACGTTGTTGATCCTTTTTTTTATCTATTTAATGTGTTGTAGTTTTAAATCTCGTCCCATGGTCTTTAATCCACTCTTTATCTCTCTCTCTATCTATTTCATGTAGTTTAAATTTATTCGTGCAACTTAATTTTAATATCACCACATTATTTTCTTAAATAAAAATCTAAGATTTTCAATTCTAAAATATTTTTCTCTGTGGATTCGACTCGGCTCTCACCACTTAACTACTGTTAAAATATTTAGTGTAAGCCGATTATTTGAGATTGTTAGTCACGTGTTTAACGACATGTTCGTGGGCTATCAGCACCCCAAGTACCACTGTTTGGAGCGGAGGTACCACCTGTAGTACCTGTGCCTCTAGTTGCGCCAACGAGGTCAGCCAGTGTGGAGGAGTCCACGATGTTAGTGGAGAGGTTTCTGCGTTTGCAGCCACCTACCTATTCAGGAGGTCAGAATCCGGACATAACTGAGCATTGGGTGCATGAGATAGAGAGGGTATTTGCTACAATGAGGTTTCCGCAGGTGGATAGAGTTATATTAGCTACTTATCAGTTGAGAGGTTTTGCACAAGAGTGGTGGAGACTCAAGATGCAAACCGTATTCACCGGAAGAGCTAAAGATACCATTACATGGTCCGAGTTTCTTGAGGTATTTAATAACACTTTCTTTCCAGTGCAAATTCAGCAAGCTAAGAGGGAACAATTCAGAACACTTCAGCAAGGAAATTTGTCAGTGTTGGAATACCAACTGAGGTTCATGGCCTTGAGTAGGTATGCACCTTATGTGGTAACCAATAACGCAATGATGGTGGAGTACTTCATTCTGGGGTTGAGGCCGGAATTACAAGATGCAGTGATTCCTTTGATGTGTGGGACAGTGGAAGAGGCAGCCCAAAGAGCAGCAATATTGGAAAGAACAGTGCAAGCAAGGCAGTCAAGCGGATCGGGATCAAGTGGAGGTAGCTTCCGACTTCCACAACTGTGACGACCCTCATTATACCGGTACGGTTATACCAACCCACGTCGATATAGTGAACGTTATCACAGTGGGACATTTACCCAAACGCTATCACATGATTGAGAAACACACAAATATAGATACAGAGTAGCAGAAGCAAAAGAAGTTGGTCTTTCATTTCATTCATTTCATTTCATCATCCACATTTAACATACATGATCCAATGACAATTTAAAAGAAATAAAGTCCACATAATGAAGTACTAAATTCAAATACATAGTTGTCCATAATTACATAGTGTTTCTATTACAATGCCACAATTTACATACGATGGAAGTCAAAATGTCACAACTACAACTCCGCCAAGCTACTCCCCGCGCTCGGAGTCGCTCTCTACAGTCTCCTCCAAAGGTGTATCACCTACTAAACCTGTACGCCGAAGCAAGGAGTGAGTCTAAAAGACTTAGCAAATAACACCATACACGTCATACATGCATATATCACAATAAGACCTATAATCACTTTCAATAGCCAAACACCAAACAACCTATCATGATACTTCTATAAAATTTAAACACATGTACATGGTTTATGTCATTCCAAATTAAAGTCCCTACCACTTGCTTTCTATTTGTCTATTCACATGAGAGCTACATTCACATTTTCAACTTCAACATGATAACGATTAAACATGGAACTATTCACACATAAGTAAGAAACATCCTTAACATGAATTCTACAAATTTTGCACATGTGGAAATGGCATTTTACACGCATTTAGGTTGCTGTTTTGACATAAATTTAACACTTACACCTCATGGATCACAAGTTCATGATTCATCATATTAGTTCCACATGTTTACACAATTACACATTCACATTGCTCACTTTTTACACATTGCACATTTTCACATATTCACACTACACAATTTACACATGTTCACATTCACATTTCACAATTTAGTGCCGTGACACATAGTCCAAACCACCATTAGAAGGACATATCACATAACACATACACATAGACGCCACCTAGGCAATACAATGACGACTCCTGGACTGCGCAGATTGGGAGAACAAGTCTCCACCCTAACCAGTGGTACTTGTCCACCTCCAAGATTTCATCCTAATGCCCTTAGGATCTTAACACATTGAACCTTCCCATGGGGACTTTTCCATGGTACGGTTCCACGGCCCTCTATGGAAGCAGTGTCACACATGGCACACACTATTACATATTACACATTCCGATTTTTAACACACATGTTACACATGGTTTACATTCTCTCATTTATACACATGGCTCTGTTCTTTCTAACAAGATACTACTAATGACAGAATCAGACATCCAACAATTTACATTAACCAGGTTGAGAGACACATATCAAACCATTTCATAATAGCATGTGTAAATTACTTATTTTCATATGGAAAATTCATAATACACCCTACAGTCATCCAAATAACATGAGAATTTAACCACACACTATTTGCAGGTTTAGGACCACGCATGCAAATTTCCTTATTTTTGTTAGTTATCATGCATTTACAGAAAATAAAACGTTCAATCTCATGCTATTCATAATTCAATTCAACATGGAGCATAACATGAATATCAGATTTGACTGTTCAAAACCCTGAACCTAACTTACACATTATCACAAAAATTTTTCCCCAGATTTATAGCACATCACATGATTTACTATAATTTTTACAAATCCTACGTAGGTTTTCTATTTTCAAAACAGAAATTGCAGTAAATCACATGCTCTTAGAAAAATTCCGAAATTTGTAGGGCATAGACTGACACCTACATACATGGTTTATAAAAATTAGGGTACTCGAATTCTTCACAGATCATGTGAACAGTAGATAGATATGTACAACCATTTCTTCCAACATGCATTTTAATAAACCTAATAACTCCTACCATCCACAAATGCACAAGAAATTTCCCCACACATCACTATATCTACTTCACATAACATACAACAATTACTTTATATCCTCATGCGAAAACACTTCGGAAAATTAATCATATACAAGGGAGAACAACTCACTGTTCTGCCCTGAAGAACTTAATGGCACAGTCTGTCCGTTAATGGAGCTTAACGGCAACATCGTTGGCCGTTAATTGAAGATCTTAACGGCAAGGGATCTTGCCGTCAAGTTCAGGTCTGTGCAAAACACAGACCCGAGCTCCAAAAGAAGGAGAATTGAGAGGATCCAGGACATGAGGAAAATCTGTAAAAATTGTAAAACCCTACTAGACACCTACATGGACAAAGTGAATGGGTTACTTGCCTCTCAATAAATCTCTAGAGGGATCAAAGTTGTTGTTGAAGCTCTCCTGGGCAGTCCCAAGAAGCCTCCAAACTCTTCTTGCTCTGGGTTCTTGGTCGATGTAGACGCCAAACCAACGTGGGGGAAGCCTTCCCCTATGTCCCAGCTATCCTCCAGTCGGTGTAGATCGCCAAGAGAAGCCTTCAGTCGCCGGATCAAAGCCTCCAATGTTTAGGTTTCCTTCAGTCCAGAGCTAGGGTTTCTCTCCTCTTTTCAAAGAGTCAAGAGAGTTCTTCTGGTGCATAAGGGGTTTGGTTTATAGGAGAAGGGGTTTGGGATATCCCGGAGGGGTGATGTGAAGGCCTCATAGCCGTTGGGGACATCTCCCCAATGGCTGGGCTTACTTGCCCCCGGAATTCCGGGGTCTGTAGCGCATGCAGGTCAGAGATATTAACGTCCACATCCATGGCCGTTGACTAAAGTGTTAGTGTCAAACGGTGTTGACGTTGACTATCATGGACGTCCACCATGTTGACGCCAAATGGGCCCTTCGGCCAGAACTTAAAACATGCAGAAAATCCATGCATATTCTATATACTTACATGCAATTACTATCATGTACACACTACCACCATGCAATTCAAGCAATATTTATAATCTAATTATACACATGCACACATAAGTATAACTAGTTAATACGTACGTAGATATGTACATCTATGCATACACAAGCATGAATTATTTACACGTAATAAAGTAATACAACAAAATTCAAGGGCCTTACGACAACAATCATCGAGTGTTAGTAAAGGCAAGGCACCTTCGGGAGGAGCTTCTTCATCGGGTTTTGGAAAGTGGGGAAATAAGTTGAAGAAGATATTAGCGGCCGAGGAAGTAGCAAGTAGTAAGGATTTTAGCAAGGGCGAGGCTATAAGTCGAAGGTGGAGGAATCTCAGCAAAGCACAGCAAGGCAACCCACAGAATTTAAATGTTATAATTGTGATCAGTTGGGGCATTTGGTGAGGAATTGTCCTTATCCAAGAAGAGCTAGCTATGGTAGAGGGGCACCACAGCATCAATAGTCATTTCAGCAGCCTATAGCTGAGCGAGGTAGGGGTACACCTTACCAGAGAGGAGGAGGACGAGGACGAGTGATGGCAATTACAAGGGCTCAGACGGATGCGTTAAATTTGATAGAAGGTATTATACCGCTCCTTGAATTTTCAGCTAGAACATTAATTGATCCTGGTGCATCACATTCTTTTATTTCTGAAGACTTCATTGATAGTATGGTGTATCCATTTGAGGAGAGGCAGTGCGAGCTTGTAGTAGAGGTCCCTTCTGGGGATTTCATGCTTACTACATGCTATTTGGATGAAGTTCCTGTTATGATTCAAGGTAATCAGTTGCCAGCAAGATTATATGCACTACAGTTGAAAGAATATGATGTGATACTGGGCATGGATTGGTCGGAAGCATATAGGGCAGTTGTAGATTGCAGAAAGAAGAGAGTAAGGTTCAGCTATCCAGGAGGCAGAATATTTAAGTTTCAAGGTATGCCATTCTATACCCCTAAATTTATCATTTCTGCCCTTAAGGCTAGGAGGTTGATTAATGCAGGGTGTGTAGCCTATTTGGCATCTGTTAGCTTGGTTGAGACAGGTAAAATAGTCGATATGGTACCAGTGGTTAGAGAATTTGTAGATGTGTTTCCACAGGAGTTACCGTGCTTGGCACCACATAGAGAAGTGGATTTCACAGTAGAGTTGTAGTTGGGCAGCATGCCAATCTCCAGGGCACCTTATAGGATGGCACATGCAGAATTAAAGGAGTTGAAGAAGCAATTGCAAGAATTACTGAGCCCCGCCAAATGGCGCGGTGGTCTCCCCCCCTGCCAAATGGAGGGGGGGAGACAGGAGGGCGCGGGATCGATCCCGTGCCCTCTCCTCATTTCTCCCCATCCCCAACCAACTTACCTATCAAAAAAAAAATGCAAGAATTACTTGAGAAAGGTCTTATTCGGCCGAGTCACACATCGTGGGGAGCACCGGTTTTGTTTGTAAGAAAGTAGGATGGAAGCATGAGGATGTGTATTGATTACTGCCAATTGAATCAGGTCACTATAAAGAACAAGTATCAACTTCTGTGGATAGACGATTTGTTTGATCAACTGCAATCAGCAAGGGTGTTTTCCAAGATAGATTTGAGGTCGGGGTATCATCAATTGAGTATCCAGGAAGAAGACATTGACAAGACAACATTTAGGACCAAGTATGTGCATTATGAGTTTGTGGTTATGCCATTTGGGCTAACCAATGCACCTGCAGGTTTTATGAATTTGATGAACATGATTTTTCACCCATATCTAGATCAGTTTATTGTGGTCTTCGTAGATGATATCTTAGTGTATTTAGCCTCAGAAGAAGACATGCAGCTCACTTGAGGATCACATTGCAGACATTAAGGGAGCACCAACTTTATGCAAAGTTTAGTAAGTGTGAGTTCTGGTTGAAGGAAGTTCAGTTTTTGGGGCATGTTATTTCAGGTGAAGGTGTTGCAGTGGATCCAGCTAAGGTGGAAGCCATTATGAAATGGGAGGAACCAAAGTCAGTGCCTGAGATTAGGAGTTTTCTTGGCTTGGGAGGGTACTATAGGCGATTTATTCAGGATTTCTCCAAGATCATAGCACCAATGACAAGGCTTACCATGAAGGGTGTACCATTTGTTTGGTCATCCGAATGCAGGTGCAGGTTTATGGAATTGAAGAAGCGGCTAGCTTCAACCCCGATATTGGAGATTCTGTCAGGCCAAGGTGGTTTTGTGTTGTACACAGATGCATCCAGGAGAGGACTTGGGGCAGTGCTTATGCAACGTGGAAAGGTTGTAGCGTATGTATCCAGACAATTGAAGTAGCATGAAGAGAATTAGCCCACACATGATTTGGAATTGACAGTAGTTGTATTTGCATTAAAGATATGACGACATTACTTGTATGGCGAGAGGTTTGAGATATTCACGGACCACAAAAATTTGAAATATATATTTTCACAGAAAGACTTGAATTTGAGGCAGTGCAGGTGGATGGAATATCTCAAGGATTATGATTTTAGCTTGGCATATCAACCAGGTAGAGCTAATGTGGGGGCGGATGCATTGAGTAGAAAGGCAGTGATGAGTCACATGATGATGAGGGAATGTAAGCTGTATGAGAATGTGGCAAAAAACTCCTTAATTGTTCCAAGTAGCCATCGACAAGCGGTGTTAGCCAGCAGCATGATGAAACCTTCTTTATATTGGCAGATTATAGAAGCGTAGAGGGTAGATGAGCACTTGGCAGAAATTGTAAAGATGGAGGATCTCACCATAGATAATAATTGTGTTGTCCGATTCAGGCACAGATTATATGTCCCAAATGAAGCTGGTGTGAAGCAGAAAGTGTTAGAGGAAGCACACCGATCCAAGTACACTATTCACCCAGGAAGCACGAAGATGTATCAAGATTTGAAGAAATGTTTTTGGTGGCCAAATATGAAGAAGGAAATAGAAGAGTTCATGGCAAGATGTTTTATATGTCAGCAAGTTAAAGTGGAACATCAAAGACCAGGAGGTTTGTTGCAACCCTTACCAATACCGCAGTGGAAACAGGATGATATAACAATGGATTTTGTTGTAGGCTTGCCCAAGACAGCTTCAGGACACAATGGCATTTGGGTTTTTGTTGATAGATTGACAAAGGTGTGCAAGTTATTAGCAGTAAGCATGTCATGGGCAGTGGACAGGTTGGCTAGGTTATATGTGGATAGAATTGTGCTGTTGCATGGCATTCCTATCACTATTGTTTCAGACAGAGATCCCAGGTTTACCTCCGGGTTTTGGAGGAGTTTGCAAAAGGTTGTTGGCACTCAATTAAGGTATAGCTCGGCATACCATCCCCAAACATATAGACAGACAGAGAGGACAATGCAGACTATTGAGGATATGATTCGGGCTTGTTGTTTGGTTTGGGGAGGCAGTTGGGAGCAGCACCTTGGTATGGTTGAGTTTGCCTACAACAACAGTTACCACTCGAGCATCGGCATGGCACCATATGAAGCACTCTATGGAAGACCTTGTAGAACACCGCTGAATTGGCATGAAGTCGGTGAGAGGCAGGTGATAGGACTGGAAATGGTGCAGCAATGTGCAGAAATGGTCAAGTTCATCAAAGAAAAGCTTCAAATGATGCAGAGTGAGCAAAAGAGTTATGCGGATACAAGGCGCAGACCCCTACAGTTTGAGGTTGGTGATTATGTGTTCCTAAGAGTTTTTCCAACTAAATGTGTAATGAGGTTCAGCAAGAAGGGTAAGTTGAGTACCATGTATGTGGCTCCATTTTAGATTGTGGAAAGAATTTGAGAAATGGCATATAAGTTGGAGCTTCCAGTAGACTTCACAGATGGCACGACGTGTTTCACGTTTCAATGCTAAAAAGGTACATTCGTGATCCCACTCAGGTAGTTAGCTATCAAAGAGATGATTTGAAGTCGGATATGTCCATGCCGGAGTATCCTGTGATGATTACAAACCGTCACACATAGAAATTAAGAAATAAAGATATTGAGTTGGTAAAGATCAGATGGGAGAACAGGTAGGGTGGTGAAGACACTTAGGAGTTGGCCGATGAAATGTACAAGACGTATCCATACTTGTTTGAGTAAGCATTAAATTTTTTTTAGGTGATAGTTGCATAAATGTTGAACTATGTTTACGACTAATCCTTTCATTTCGAGGACAAAATTATTTTTAGGTGATAGTAATGTAATATCCGGTATGTTCGGATCGAGGTTTATCGGGTTTGGAGGCCAATGTATGGCCCATTGGTAGACCATGTAGGTCTACATATGTTTTTACAGGTTTGTGGTGCAGATGGGAGGCTGGAGGGTTGGGCAACCTAGCCCAAACTGGCCTCTGCCGGGTTCACTAAGAACGCGTCTAACACAGATGACGTGACTCTTAGTTGAATGTGTCCACCAGGATGGACGCTTTTCTCGACCGCCGTTACGTAAGCACCGCTGCATGCGCGCCGCGTGGTGCATGTAGGGACGTTGGGAGTTAAACACATCGCCGATGTCGGACGTGTTTCTAAACACGGTTGGAAGACATAACGCGATTTACATCCTGTGTGTTTTGGGCTTATGCCCTAGGACGAATAGTGCACTGGCACTACTCAGTTGGGAGAAGCTGGCTGTGGGCTTTTGAAGAGGATGTTGGGTGTTTGTGGTTGTTTTGGCATCCGTTCGGTGTGATTCCGGCGCGAGGAGATACTTTGGAGCGCGGGGAACGCCGGGATATCGTCGGATTTGCGTTTCACCTACAAGTAGGGGAACTTTGCCCTGTTTTCTCTTCCATGGATTGTATGGATTAGGGTTTGTAGATTTTGACATGGGAATCATGTATGAAGGGTAGAGGTCAAGCTTAGGGTTTCATTTGTGTATTTATTTCCCTGCTAAAACAGCATGTGTGATCCATGGGTGTGATTTCGGGAACAAGGTTAGGTCTGAGTTCTGTCACCTGAAAGGCGACGGAATCAGACATCGCGAATCAGGTCTAAAGGCGACGGGTTGTTCTGTCACGATTCAGTCATCTAAAAACGTCCACTGTGTGGATGCGTTTTGAAATGTGGCTACCCGAGCTCTAGTGTTTTGTGGCCAGTTTTCCTGGTTTCTGTCCCACATTGCATGGGCTGTGTTGGCAATGCAATGTAAGGTCTGTATGGGTTGTGTTGGCCTATTCCGAGAATGTTAACAAAAGGTTTTGCATGGAAATGTGTGCATAGAGAGTCAGGTGTTATGCCTTTCGTGGTTACCTCTCCAGTCGGTTACCCTAGCACCGGGTGCTCAGGGCTTGTCCTGGTAGAGGAGTACCGTCAGGGTTTGTGTCGTCTTCCTGGACACCCTCACTCCTATGTTTGAGTTGTATGTCCGGTTGAGGGAAAGATGACATTGGGCAGCGACACGTGTTTGTGGGTGTGCGGTCACTTGTAGCGCGCTCTTTTTTGGGGGACGGACACTGGTAGACGTACTGCTCCCCATCTAGTCCTGTTTCCAGTGCCTCACTTTAGGGTTCTCGGTCGGAGTCCCTAAAGGTATCAGGCTTGGGCCTGTAGTTGTGTAGTCTGCAGGTGTGGTGTTAGTTGTCGCCACAGTTCTTGTCTTGCTGAGGTGGAGAGGCAGCTGGACCTTTCATCTATGGCTGCGAGACTGAGAGGTGGACTTGTGTTATTTGTCCAGGTTTGTGGCTAGTGTCGCAAACCAGTCTTCATGACTCATGTACGGCGTGCCCTTCTGTAGCTTGTACACGCCTACGTGGTTTGTCGTTTACTTACCTGAAGCTGTAGCATCATGCATAAGTGTTGTTAATTATTGAATGCTTTACAACTTTGCTTGTTATAACTGTTGCACGTTGCGTTTATCAACTTTGAGGGAGTTACCCTACTGAGCCAGTGACTTGTGAGGCTCACCCCTTCTTTGTCCAGGTGAAGGAGAGAAAGAGGGTTCTCGTCCCTCTTCTAGTTCCGATCGGCATCATAGTGGAGTTGGGCCTTCGCCACTAGCAGAGTAATGTTTTTACTTATGAAGCCTTGGGGGTTTGTCCCGGGCTGTTGTACTTGTTTAATGACTTATGTATGGAACTGAACATATACATTCATGTGAATATATGTGAGAAATGGTATCTTATATGTGTTCATTGTGTTTCTTTATATTTTCACGGACACGTGTGATTGATATTCCTTGCGCGGCTTCGGCCCAATCATGGGAGGCAGAGTCGTGTTGGGCACATTGTTGGTTAACGGGCCTGAACGGCAAGGACCGTCACACAAACACTCTGGTCAATTAACTCTCGCGGGCACTAGCACTTTTGGGCGCACCTCCCAAGACCAGATCGGGCCCTTTATATTGCCAAGCATTATTCATACTGTTTATCTTTAGACAATCAATAAAATGGCCATAGAGACTACTAAGAATAGATAAGAGTATTTGATGAATAGACGAGAGTATAGAGAACGTGAATAGATGAGTGAGTAGAGTATAAATGAGAGCTAGTGGTCATTGCACATGAAACAACATTAAATAGGCGATAGTAATGGTTGCACAACACGCATAGTTGGTGCTGGAAGTCTGGTAAGATTCACTAACCAACCAATGGCCATGCTACGAACATAGTCCAGAGGTCTGGCGTGATCACATGATAAGAGAGAGAGCATTCTAAGGCCGTTTGGATCTTACTGATCCCTAAAGGGTATCATAGGCATTGAGGGTACAACCAGCTCATCGACCATATGGGAATCCATGGATAGAGGAGACTTACAGAGACCTTGAACAAGGATTTACTAGTCCGGAAAAAGGAATATCCGACGGAGAGTTTGTCCAAGTCAAGAGAAAGTGTGTATATAGAAACAAAGTGCTCGACGTTCCAGAGGAATTCTTGAACAATGGAGCATCGGTAACGGTATTCCAAAACATCACAATAAATGAAGACAATTCCATTTAAAAATAGGGCCATTTAAATACATTATTGAAGTAAATTACCAGATACATTAGGTAAGGCCCTCGAATTTTGCCCTCTTATTTAGATGTTTGGTTATGTAATGTTTAGATGCTTGTGAGTACAGTTATGTGTGTGTGTGTGTATATATATATATATATATATATATATATATATATATATATATACATATTATAATTAAATAAAGTTGTACATGTACCTATACTTGTTAATTATGTACAAATGGTGTTTATGTAATACATTGTGCATTATATGTATGTAAGTACATAGTGTAAGCTTGGTGTTCTGCATTCCCATGTTCTGGTCGAAGGACCATTTAATGTCAACATGCATGGACGTCCATATCGATGGACGTCAACTCCAAGTTAGCGGCAACCTAAGTGGACGTCTATTTCCCAAAACCTGTGCAATCTCAGATCTGGAAATGGCTGCGTTTCCTCCGGCTCCTGTTTTGGAAACCTACTCCAACGGTAGGATCCCCTTCTAAACACGTACCCCAACTTCCCTAGCTTATAAAAACTCCCTTTTGTCCAGATTAGAGTCCCTTTGGCTTTGTGAGAAAAACCCTAGCTTTTTGTGCGAAACCTGAAACTTCGAGGCTCTGGATCTGGCGACTTGGTGGGATTCCGAGCGATCTACATCGACTGGAATGAGCTTTGAACATCAAGGAAGACTTCCCCGACTCCGGCATGCTTCATCCATCAACACAAAAGCCAGATCAAAGGGAGATTGGAGGGCTTCTTGGCTTGACCGAGGAGAGCTTCTCTGGAAAATAATTCCATCTATCAATTTTTATGAAGGTAAGTAACCTGTGTATATCATCCCTGGCCATGTCTAGTAGGTCCTAGGAATTTTACAAATTTTTCCCTCGTGTCCTGGAACCCCATTCATCATTGTTTATGCGTTCAGTCTGTGTTTGCACAGACAAGAACTTAACGGCAGCATCTGATGCCGTTAAGATCCCTGGTTGGCGGCATGATCCTGTGTCATTAACCTATATTGGCGGCAGCATCTATGCCGCCAAGTTCAACGAGTTTGACAGAATGCATATTTTGATCCTTGTGCCATATTTTCCGGATTTCTGGACATGAGTGCATGTTGTAAAATTTGTGTATGACCAAGTACGTCCAGTAGAACATGTCATGTGGTTAGGTTGAATTTTTGTAAATTATCCTATTTATTAGAATTTCTATAACGAGGTATTAAGCATGATTTAGCCTTGCTAATTCCTGTTTAATTAGATCCATGTTAAATTAGGGTTTCATAAATTTTAAATGGCAACATGATGACTGTATACATATGTTGACACTGTTGGGATGACTGATTTATTATGGAACCTTTTTAAATGAAATTAATGAATAACATGCCTGTAAACTATTTTAATTATTGTAATTAGTGTATTGATCCAAAAATTGTGAAAAAATTTAGCATGTAACGTATTGTCTGTTTATAACTGGTGATAAAAATTCGGATTCATTCTGATGACAGTAAGTGTGATTCTTTGTTGCATCATGGAAAATAAATATATTGAGCATGTTAAATTAAATCGATATGATTTACTATTTAACAGTATGTATAGGACCATGATGTGAGTAATTTAATTACTGTGAATAGTAGTTTCATGATAGAAGAACTGAAGCATATCTAAGTGTATGAAAGTGAATATAATTGTGTTAAATGATGCGCAAGCAATGTGTAAATAATGTGAATTGAGTAAAATTGTGCCGTTTGTGACACTACTACCATAGAGGGCTTTGGAACTGTACCATAGTAAAGTCCCTACGGGAAGGTTCATTGTGTGTGAAATCTTATGGGCAATTAGGATGAAATCCTGATGGTGGACAAGTACCACTGGTTAGGGTGGAGAGTGTTTCTCCCAGTTCTGCACAGTTAACCAAGATCTATCACTTTTTTGCCTAGGTGCTAGGTATGTGAATGTGTTATGTGTGTCCTTCTAGTGGTGGTTTGGACTAGGTGTCACGACAACTAAGTGTAAAATGTGAAATTATGTGAATATGAATATGTGAATTGTGCAATGTGTAAAATGAGCATGTGAAAGTATAAAGTGAATGTGTTGTTTTGTGAATAATTGTAAACTATGTGAATATGTTTAATTCATGTCAAAACAGCAAGCAAATGGTGAGGATAATTATGATAAATACATGAAAGAATATCTAGATTCCATGCTAGATGTACTCTTTATTTAATACATAGCTTCGTGCTTAAATTGTGTATAGTTGCAAACCAACTTGAATATGTTTTAACTTTCAATTCAAGTATGATAAAAGGTGACATCATGCATAATTGTGAATTATTTACATTAAAATAGCAAGTTAAATGTGTAAATGAATGTGAAAAGTGCATGTGAAATTGATTAGAATCCATGCTAGGTTGCTAATCACCCTGTGCTTAATTCCATGTTCTAGATTAGTAGAATTGTACTATAAAATGGATAATATTGAATTGTTAAATCATGTGCATGTTATATGTAGGGAGCATGTATATGAATGTGTGTTATATTGTTTAATGTTATAAGTATGTAACATGTATTCTATTGCTACATGTCTTTCCATGTGTATTAGTTAGATTGTATAGAGCATGCAAGATGTGTTACTTCTTACATTTAGAAGTCAGCATGTGCGTATGATGTGTGTATGGATGTTGTAAATAGATTACTTGCTGAGTTTATTAGACTCATACTTGCTTTGGCATACAGGTGTGACAGGTGTCTCCACTTCGAGGAGGAGATAGTTAGGAGCGACTCCGAGCGCGAGGAGTAGCTTTTGTTGTGGAGACTTCGACATTGTACTTTTATTTTCTTAAGTATGTAATGAATAAGTGATGTATCTCATTTAGACAATGTAAATTTGATTTAAAAGTTGTAATTATGTGGACTTTAGCTTCTCTTTTCAATGCTATATGGACTGTGGATATTTAATGATGATGATGGAATGAGAATAAACTTCTTATTATTCCACTGTATTTATGTTGTATTGTGTACATCTCAGCTTAGTGTTTGGTGTTGGGTCAATGTCCCACTGTGATGACATTCGTTATACCGACGTGGATTGGTATAATCGCACCGATATAAGGAGGGTCGTTACACATTATGAGATAATTTCATGCCAAGTCAAGTCATAATGGATGGTTACAAGTATGTGCATGTGATAAAGAGAATCATAGATATGAAAAGATCATGTGTATGGCTTTTAATTAACTATTACATATCCATGTTTTACATCATCGTTTACTGTGTTTAAGACAGTTAACAGGGTATGTGGTCACTGTAGAAAGACAAGAATAGCAAAAATCTAGGGTTTATGCACAAAAATTCAGAAGGCGATGTACCCTTGTAAGGAACACGACAGGGTACATCCATAATGCGACGGGGTCTGTCAAAGATTGCGACAGGACCGTGTGGAATAGGTAAATAGAATGCGATAGTGTATGCTAAGGAACGCAACAGGTCGATCAGGCAGACAGCCAAAACGTGACGCCAGAGCCTATCATGTTCAGAATGCGATAGGTTACTGGTCGCGATCAACCCCTGAGAATGCGGCCTATCGGGCCGTTGCGTTCTCAGGTCCTGTGCCTGAGCCCGAATATGAAAAGGGCTTGCCTTGTATTGCGGACCAGACTTTCTGAGGTTTGATACAAGGTTGTTTAAAAATCAAAATCTCGTTGTACAGTTGTTGAAAAACCATGAAACCAGTTTTAAATGAAACTAGACTTGCGAGGGTATACACAATAAAAAATAATTAGAAACTAATCATGGTTTTGACAGGCTTTGAACAATTTCTTTCACGAAGAACACAGTACATGATGTAGTGATGGAAAAAGAATTGATTCGTGTAAGATACTAGAAAGAAATTGGGGAAAACGGTGGCAAATGATTCCTGACAACTAGTAGTATGTACAATAAAAATTGCATGGAACGAGATCAAGTGTACATAGAGATCTAAGATAAACATGAGGGTTCGGGGTCATGATCTTAACAGAACTTCAAAAATGAAAATCTCAAGATAGGGTCGATGAAAATTAGGGCAAATAAAGGGCTTTTGTTCCTGATGTCAAGAACATCCTACAGACGAGAGTAATTAAGTTTTGCTTGTGAGAACGTCTATCTTTGGGTCGATTTGGCTTCTAGAGCTTAGAACTCGAAGAGCAACTTGTAGATCTTTGAACAAGCCTTCTCCCCACGATTCCCTTCTTCTTTGGCCTCTCCTCCACGTTCAGGAAAACTTAACAACGCATTAGGGTCGGCCATGAAGAGGTTGGGGGTCTATTTAAGCATCTAGTGATTTAGTTTCCTATTACAACTCTAACTCCTATTTAAATTCTGAATTTCCTTATTTCCTCCAACCTTCCTAGCTTTCCTCCTCCTAATTGGGTTAGGTTGGGTTCTAATTTCATGGCTAGCTAATTAGGGTAGGGTTAGGAGTCCAATTCCAACATAAATTAGCTATATTAATGATTTTCTCACTCTTTTCAATTTAGGAAATCATTATATTACGAATTTCAGTTATTTTCCTCTTAACCCATATTTCAAAATTCCTATTTTGGCCCAATAAATTTTATGTGATCTATTTAGCAAAGTCCATTACTTTTTTTTGTTTAATGGATTTTAATTAAATCATTTTCCTTTAAATATTTGATTTATTTATTTATGAAAAGAAAGAAAAAAAATATCGGGTTGCTACATCAACCTTCCATCCTCAGAGAGATGGTCAATCCGAGATGACGATCCAGACACTCGAGGACATGTTGAGAGCGTGTGTGTTTAACTGGAAGGGTGACTGGGAACATCACTTACCTCTTGTAGAGTTTGCCTATAACAACAACATCCACACTAGTAATGGCATGGCTCCATTTGAGGCCTTGTACGGTCGACCGTTTAGATCTCCCTTGTGATGGGAGGAGGTTGGAGATTGACAGTTGGTGGGACCTGAGTTGGTTCAAGAAACGTCAAAGAAGATCCAGCTCATCAAGCAAAGATTGACTGGATTGACGTTATCCTCTTCATGTGTATGTCCATTTCCAGTTCCGATCCAACTCCGATCTCTTCAGGCATAAGCATGGAAAGCCCGATTTGGGTTGGGTTTCTCTTTCCTACCATGTAAACAACCCAAACTCCCATAAATATTGGTCGTTTCCTTGGAGAGAGGACTTTTTATTCAGCTAGGGTTTTGGGAGTTCAGAGAGAGAAAAGGGAGAGTCTTTGAGGTGTGAAATCCGGCGAACCAGAGGCTGGATCGACGTTCCTTGGGAAGAGGAACGTTCTTTAGAACGTGGAGAGGCTCCTGTATGGTGGGGAGGTCACCTTCTATGGCGTGGAGGTCAAATCAAGCTGGAGAAGGTAGTCTCTTTGGCTTGGACGAGGAGGGCTTCGTCGCCTGAATTCGATCTTCAGAGGCAAGTAACTTAGGGGTTTCATCCCTACACCTATCACTTAGGGTCTTATGATTTTTTTTTTCGAATTTTGTATCATGTCCTGGACCCCCCAAATTCTCCTTTTAATTGTTTTAGTCTGCATTTTTTGCAGATAGGAGATTGACGACAACACCTTTGTCATCAAGTTCCTGGTTTGACATCACTTGACATTGTCGTCAGTAGTATTGACGCCAATGGCCTTGCCGTTAAGTTCTTCAATTTTTCAGAAAGATTGTTTTAAGACTATGTGATGTGATTTTTGGGATTTTTGGGTATAAAGTGGATTTTAGGGTATCTATCATAACTTATACGTACTGTAGAGTAGTTGATGATGTTTTGGTATTCTTCGATGATTTCTATAAATTATTAGATTTTCTGTTAAGATTAGATATACATGTTATGTCAGATTTAATTCAGGAAAAATAGGTATGATATGAATTTATGTCTCAGTATTTTTCTGTGGATTTAGGGTATATGGGAACATGTTTCTGGATTAGTAGATTCTGCAATTTCATGTTAAACTTATTTTTAGTGAGTCATCATGTTAATTCCCTGAAAACAATTTTAAATGTTAAAAATCGGTATACTTTGCCGAAAATTCTGAAAAATTAGTCATCTGATATGTTCCATATACATGACCTGTGGTTAAAATTTGAATATGTTCTAACATCCATGACTACTATTTCTAGTTATAGGCCCTTAATGACCATGTTAAGCATGATTAGTTAGAAGTGGTGATTTTATGATGATTAGTGCCATGATTAGGTTCTTTTAAGTATGTATTAGTGTAAGGAATCGATCAGAGCACAGCGGAAGCACGATTCCCTCCATTAGATATCGTTGCCGGTGGTCGGAATTGATCAGAACAAACGGAAAACCCGCGCGGGAAGATCCGATCTTTACCTTTGTGGGGTTGCGAAACTCCCAAATCCGGGGAGAAGATTGCGTCGGAGGTGCTGGTGCTGCAAGCCGTTCAGGTGTCTAACCTTTAGACGTATCCACGTGAGCTCTAGACACAGACGGGTTCTCCTCGGTCTTTACGTGTTTCCCGGATCTCAGCTCCACCATGAGAGAGGAGAGAGAAAGGGGGGGAGGAGGCGCCCTAGGAGAGAGTAAGAGGGAGGAGGAGACGACCAGAGAGGACTCAGGAGCTTGGCCAAGGTTTGACTCTCCGTGTATATATATAGACTCTGTGGTTTTTCACAAAAACCCAGTTAATGTCTATAACTGCCATCCTACCCAGTCTACTCAGAACTCTATTGCGTGTGACCCTCTAGGCCCAAGTGCTAGTCCATTTTTCAGCCCATTAAGTCCAATAACTCTTTATTGACTTACTGTAATTAATTTAATATCTCATATTAATTAATTATGTAATCAATTATCGTCTCACAATAATTGACCGGACTTCCAATCAAGTTGGGTGCCAAGCAACGCCACATGACCCTGGAAAGCATTGGGGTTTAGTAACCCAATCAAGGAACCCTTTCTGTCGACAGATACCACGTGACTATAGTCCTTCGCTCGTACAATGCTCCCGAGCGCACTTAGGGTATGGTCAACTGTCAAACCTTAATATGCGCACTCACTTAGATTAGATGCCACATAACAATATCAGAAAACTCCTTTTCTGATAAGTAGTCTTGCCCTGGCCAGGGACTCGGGCATCTTTCCCTAGAGCATTCACTCTCTTATTACCGAGAGCGAGCGATCCCATATTGACCACACAATCACCTTCGAAGGTATTCCACTAGATCCGAACACTTAACTGATTAAGACGTCATGGCTAGAGATCTATAAGTTAAGGTCAAAACCCAGAAGTCTACCGACAAGGTGTCCTTGGAGTCTTAGGTCTAAGGACAAATCACGCCACTGTGACAATGAATCTAGCTTGTTGACAGTTAGGTAATATTAACATCCAGCGATTCATAACGGATCAGTTCAGTGAACTCATTCTCCAATGAGCACCTACAGATTCACCTTAGTGTCTCCACACAAGTGACTATGAGACCAGTCACCCTCATCATATGAGCAGGTGCAACCTGTACTAGTCTAACCGAATATCTGATGTCCTTCTAGAATATCCTCCGACTAGGAACAATTAAGAATATACGTTTAAAGGATATTAATCCCATTGTTATGATCTCATCATAATTAATATCCATTGCGCATATTCATGGACTTCATAATGAAATGGCAAACGAATTACACATAATGAATATAAAAGCTTTATTATTATTATTAAAGAACAAAATTGTACAAGTTATGATTGGCTTGAGGACACCCATAACTAACAATTTCCCACTTGAACTAAAGCCAATCACCTTTATATCTTAAACCCATAGTCGCTAGGTGGCGCTCAAACATAATTTGAGTCAATGGCTTCATCAGTGGACTTGCAATGTTGTCGACTGAAGGAACTCTTTCCACCAGTACATCTCCTCTAGTGATAATCTCCCTGATCAGGTGAAATCGCCTCAGAATGTGCTTTGACTTCTGATGAGACTGCGGCTCTTTTACTTGCATAATGGCTCCATTGTTGTCACACAACAATGGGATCGGATCAGAGTGACCCGGCACCACACCAAGGTCGGTGATGAACTTCTTCATCCATACTGCCTCCTTGGCGGCTTCAGCTGCAGCAATGTACTCAGCTTCTGTCATCGAGTCTGCAATGGTTTCTTGCTTGGAACTCTTCCAGCTCACTGCACCTCCATTTAAGTTGAACACAAACCCAGATGTAGACTTGCTATCATCTGGATCTGATTGGAAACTCGAGTCAGTATATGCCCGAAGTTTCAAGTCCCCTCCTTCATAAACTAGAAATATATCCTTAGTCCTTCTCAAGTACTTAAGGATACATTTCACTGCCATCCAGTGTGTTTCACCTGGATTTGCCTGATATATGCTCCTAACACTTAGAGCAAATGCCACATCAGGTCTTGTACATAGCATGGCATACATGATAGACCCTATAGCCGAGGCATAGGGGACTCTATGCATGACTGCCCTCTCTTCAGGAGCCTTATGAGACTGCTCCTTATAGAGATTAATTCCATGTCTCATTGGTATGAGACCTCTCTTGAATTTTCCATGCCAAACCTTTTGACAATGATATCTATGTACATGGATTGGGTCAAGCCAAGCATCCTCTTGGATCTATCTCTATAGATACGTATTCCCAATACGTAGGATGCTTCTCCTAAATCCTTCATGGAGAAGTTCTTTGACAACCATTGTGACGGAACGCCTCGTTCAAGCCCGTTAAACCAATAATGAACTTGAACCGAGTCCGCCTCCCGCGAACGGACCGAAGTGTCGCAAGGGATATCTCACACAAGTGTCCAGTAAGAATAAAAAAGATAACTATACAGTATATAACACAAGAAAGTACATGTGCTCATACCTGTATATAACAATTTACAACTATCCCATTACATTATTACATGTCCAATTAAAAAGTACAACTACCTGAGGCAAACCCCGAGGGAGCACGAGCTCACACAACACTAACTACTACACTATTGCTGGTGGTACGAGTCTGCTACAACGCTGCTGCAAGCGAAACACACGGCAAGTCCTGAAAGAAACTGTAGGGGAGTGAGCCTCAACAAGTCACAGGCTCAGTAGGGGACCACCCAAAAACCTCAACAACTAAAAAGAAGAGACCTCAACCCTAGAGGGTCTCACTGGCAACACTGATAGCCAAACCATGACATGCTCACATTATTACAATAAATAACAACTAAACATAATCATGACAATAAACATAAAGTCCTCGGAAGAAATGTGGGACTACAGGACTAGTACAATACTACTAGTCTGCCCAACAACTGAAGTGCCTAAACCACAGTCTCACTGGCACACTGTTACAACAACTGGTTGCCTAAGCTATAAGCCACACAGGCGAAACACTGCCCGGGCTACAAGCTTCACAGGCGAACCTCAAACATTTGAGTAACAGGACTGCTAACCAAGAGTTGGTCCCTTATACCGTAAACCACACTATGTCGGAAGCTACACACGAGATAACAGGACTGGCTACCACGAAGCCAATCCATAACACACTAAAACCATAATTGGAATCTTACCCGAGAAAGGGGAAAACACAACGAGTGGAAGGTCACACCACACGACCTTCACGGAGCACAGTTCCTCCACAACACCTGAATAGACTGGTACACTATGTACCACGAAAAACAAATAACCATAAAGGGTACGGGTACCTACCACTAAGAGGTACCACCACAAAACAGTACCCATATAGGGTACAAGTACCTACTACCACGAGGTACCACTCCGAAAATCACAACCACCTCAGTGCCACACACAAAGCACTCCACCACGATAAAACCTCGATACCAATGTGCCAACCATGGGGCACACCACAGAAGTTAAACCACAACCAGTGAGTCACCGCTCACAACTAACACTAGTGAGCCATTGCTCACAAAAACCACACTAGTGAGCCGCCGCTCAAAAACCACGACCTGTGGTAAAGCACGAGTCGGAAAGAACGACGCCACCACACGGGAACGAACTACTAGCTGATCAGGCCAGTATCCAACCCAGACAACAGAACACAAAAACAACCTCTCAATCTCGCAGTCACGGACGAAAGGTCCAACTGCCGCTCCACGATAACAAGTCAAACAACTGTGGAGACCAACCAACACCACACCTGCAGACACACAGCTGTAGGTCAATGCCTGGCACCTCTAGGGACTCTGGCCTAAGCTCCCTAAAGTGAGGCACTGGAAAACAGGTGTAGCTGGGGACCAGTGAAGACTACTGGTGTCCGTACCCCCAACTACGAGCGCGCTACAAGTGACTGCACACCCACAAACACAAGCCGCTGCCCTACTATTGTCTTTCCCTCAGCCGGACGTGCAACTCAAACATAGGAGTGAGGGTGTCCAGGAAGACGACACCGACCTCGACAGTACAACACGATTATCGGACAAACCCCGAGCACAACAAGCACACGTGCCTGGCTCACACAGAACCTGGGGTACCCGACTAGAGAGGCATTCTGGAACAGGCGCCGGACCACCACACTCGGCAAGCCCAAACCACGATATATACACAAACACTTTCTATTACCAATTCACGGTACATATGTTAAGAATAGTTTGTTCCAGTCACCTAGTGACTTACAAGCTAACCTACACAATTACACACATAAACCAAATTAATAATAACACCACGGCCTGTCATCGGTCACGTTGTGACCTCCACTGCTACACTAATCACAGTACACGATAATCACGTAATAATCATACTTATACTTTACTAATTATCTATCTAAGATAATCTATAAAAGATCCTAAAGAATCAAGGCTAGGTTCAAACGTGAACCTCACCGCCACAATACCACGGACCAACACAATAATTAAGATACAATAAACACAATGACGTACGATACGCCATGCACACACAAATCACATGCACGGCATTCAAACAACATAGACACCACGTGTATAATACACCAGCCAGGTGCACCACACATCATTCACATATACAACATGTCCAACACATGGACAACACGCTCCAAGGGCGCTACAGGTGCCAACGCACCACACATACTACGTAAACACTAAGCCGATTACATACATAACACATTAACCGTGTAAAACATGCCCACCTCATGAGCAATACGCACCATGAGCGTAACAAGTGCACTGGCTCCACCTGTCATTGCCATGCACAACAATTACAAATAATCGAATAACTAAAATGTTAAAAGCATGCATAACCAGACCTCTCAGCTGAGGTCACGACAGAGGACCAAGTCGCTTTCAGAACGCGACCCATCGACTTGTTGGGCCGTCACCTTCACAGGCGCAAACCCTAATCCGGGAGAAACTCCACGGATCACCATTCCAGACCATTCAAACCACGCTTAATTCACATTTTTCATGCTTTAATGGATACCCTAGCATGGTATCTATTGTTCTTTAAGCTTTAAACGAATCAAATCCACACCACGAGCATTGCACACAATCAAACGAGGTAGAAACACCCTACCTTCATGAAGAACGCGAATTAAGCATGGTTTGAATCTGTTCGGCTGGGGTTCCTTAAAAATGCACAGCAGTTGAGAATGCGACGTAGCCCCACGTCGCTACCTGAACGCGACATAGGTGACCGTCTCCTTCTCAAGCCCGACGTCAGCAGGCCGCCCAGCGAATGACACTTGGCGCGCATGCAAACGTTGACCCAAATAGCGGCAACAGGAACGCGACCACCAGGGCCGTCGCGTTCAGAATGCGATGCACACCCCTATCGCGTTCACAGGCTGGAAACCTGTGAGTGCTTTGGGCCCAATTTGACGGCCCACCAAGCCTCACAACACGCGTAACACCTGAAACTCAAACTCATGGGCCACACATCGGCCACCAAACCTGCTAAACACGGATCCACGATGATCCGAAAAATGTGCGACGTTACAACCATACTTTTACTGTTGATAACATCCCTACATCATTCCCAATGAGCAAGATGTCATCAACGTAAAGTATGAGAAAAGTGACAGCACTCCCACTAATTTTCTTATGCACACATGGTTCATCTTCATTCTTAATGAAGTCATAAGATTTGATAGCCTCATCAAATCTTATGTTCCAACTTTGGGAAGCATGTTTCAATCCATAGATGGACCTTTGAAGCTTGCATACTTTATCTGGACACTCTTTGGATGTAAAACCTTCAGGTTGTATCATATACACTTCTTCCTCAATGTTTCCATTGAGGAAAGAAGTTTTTACATCCATCTGCCAGATCTCGTAATCAAAGTGTGCAGCAATGGCGAGAAGAATTCTGATCGACCTTATCATAGCAACTGGTGAGAAAGTTTCGTCATAGTCAATTCCTTGCCTTTGACGATGCCCCTTTGCTACCAACCTTGCCTTATAGGTGTCGATCTGTCCATCTGCACCGATCTTTCTCTTAAAGATCCACTTGCACCCAATAGGAACAATACCTTCAGGCAAGTCTACCAAGTTCCAAACTTGGTTAGTGTACATGGACTGCATCTCAGAATTCATGGCATCTCGCCAATTCACTGACTGAGGACTATCAATAGCCTCTGGTAGGTCTTTGGATCATCATCCTCATTACAAGACATACCTTCACTGATATGTCCAACATATCTTTCGGGCTATCTAGGTACTCTACCAGACCTACGCTGAATGTGTGTACATTCCTGAACAAGTTCCAGAACCTATGTTTCATCTGGTGGACTTTGCACAATTTGTGGATCTAGAACCTCTTCTAGATCTACCTTACTCCCACTGTCCTCTTGGGTAAGGTACTCCTCTTCCAAGAAGATAGCTCTTCTGGTGACAAACACTCTTTGTTCAGTAGGATGGTAAAAGTAATACCCAAACGTTTCTTTTGGGTATCCAACAAACCTGCAATTATCGGTTCTGGATTCCAGTTTATCTGAGTCGTGTTTCTTCCGCAGGACAGCCCCAGACTTTAACATGTTTAAAATCAGGCTTTCTACCCTTCCATATCTCATATGGTTTAGAAGACACAGATTTACTGGGAACCCTGTTCAGTAGATATGCCGCTGATTCTAGCGCATATCCCTATAGGGAAACTGGCAACTGTGAACGGCTCATCATAGATCGTACCATGTCCAACAAGGTCCGATTCCTCCTCTCCAATACACCATTCATCTGCAGTGTATATGGAGGAGTCCATTGAGAAAGGATACCATTGTCCTTTAAGAATTATGTGAACTCTGTACTCAAGTATTCACCTCCTCAGTCTGACCGTAGGATTTTATTGCTCTTTCAAGTTTGCTTCTCAACTTCATTCTTAAATTCTTGGAACTTCTCAAAAGCTTCAGACTTGTACTTCATTAAGTAAACAATTCCGAACCTTGAGTAGTCATCCGTAAATGTAATGAAGTATGAGTAGCCACCCTTGGCTTGGGTAGACATTGGACCACATACATCCGAGTGTATTAGTTCCAATATATCCTTGGCCCTATCTCCATGTCCACTAAATGGTGATTTGGTCAACTTGCCCATTAAACAGGATTCGCAAGTTGCATATGATTCATAATCAAATGGATCCAAGTACCCATTCTTATGCAACTTTTGAAGCCTATTCTCGCCAATGTGACCAAGCCTACAATGCCACAAGTAGGCAGTCAACTAGTTTATTTCTCAAATAAATTGAACAACTATTGTTCTCAATGGTAAACTTATATCCAATTCTGTCTAAACAAGAAATAGAAATAATGTTCTTAATAATGCTAGGCAAAAAGTAGCAGTCATCTAATAAAAGTAAATCTCTTGAGGGCAACTTGAGCTTCACTATCCCCACAGTGAGTGCAGCAACACTTGCGCCATTACCAAGCCTCAAGTTCACCTCGCCCTTGCTCAGCTTCCTTCTACTTGTCAGCACCTGCACATCATTGCAGACATGAGAGGCACATCTAGTGTCTAAAACCCAAGATGTAGAATCTCTAACAGACAGGTGAAGATCTATCATATAGATACATGAAGCTTCGCCAAGCTTCTGCTTCTCCTGAGCCTTCATTGCAAAGTAGTCCTTGCAATTTCTTTTCCAGTGTCCCTTTTTCTTACAGTGGAAGCACTCGCCCTTTTCTTCTCCTTTGCTTATGTCCTTCTTTTGTTTTTTCTTGGACTGCTTCTTTGCATTGCCTTTCTTAAAGGCTTGCACTGCTCTTCTCTTCTTGTTGGACTTTCCAACCATGAGAACATTGGGCTTTTCCTTCTTAAGGTTGCCCTCAGCAGTCTTCAGCATGTTCAACATCTCAGCTAAACTCACCTCAATCTTGTTCATTGTAAAGTTCACAATGAATTGGGAATATGAATCTGGAAGTGACTGGAGAATGAGGTCCGTGCTCAGTTCCTTGTCAAGAGGAAAACCAAGCCCCTCGAGCCTCTCAATCCACTCTATCATCTTCAGCACATGAGTCTGTACTGAAGAGCCCTCTGCCATGCGAGCTCTGAACAGGGCTTTAGATATCTCATATCTCTCTACCCTGCTCTGCTCTTCAAAGAGCTCCTGCAAGTGCTGCATGATGGATCTAGCATCCATATTCTCATGCTGCCTTTGCAACTCATTGCTCATTAAGGCAAGCATATAGCATTGGGCCAGAGTGGAATCCTCCTTCCACTTCGCAAATTCAAGCGTTTCCCCTTCAGGTGCATCTAGGGGTGGTTCAGCGGGGATCTTACCCTCCAGGACATAGGCAATGCACTCAGACTTGAGGACAATCTTCAGGTTCCTGAGTCAATCCGAGTAGTTCGGGCCTGTCAATTTGTTGGCATCTAGTATGCCTCGGAGTGGGTTACTCGACGACATTTTTGCCTATAAAGGAAATGTAAACACAATTAGCATATGTTCATAATAATAATTAAATCTAGATTAGGACTTTAATCAAGATTAGCTCCCACTATTTTTCGACAGATTGTATAACCCTCAGATATACAGAATGGGAGATGCCGGCGGTCTCCTATTGGGGATCGGAATCTCACAGACTCGTAGCATGATCTTGTGGATAGCACAACAAACCATACTATGATCTGAAAGCGGTCAACTCTTAACACTTGCAACTCTTGCAATATCCGATCTTATTTTGGCCCCTGAACTTTAATGACCTTGTGGATAGCACAACAAGCCATTAAATCCAGTCTAAGCAGTACCATCATTACGCAACGAGCATAGATTCGGATGTAGCCCTTGTGGATAGCACAACAAAGCTACATCGTTCCTCTACCCCGTTTAAGGCATCATCATGCCATAAAATTAGTCTGTCATCAGATTTGGCAAGCCTTGTGGATAGCACAACAAACTTGCCCGATCTAATGCCAATCCTAAAACTATAATGATGGAGGGCCACGTAATTCATTCTAAATGATTACGCTACGGCTTGAAGTTTGAACGAGGAGGGATTTTATCATATTTTATTTTGGTCTCAATGTCTGCGTGCTATTGATATATAGAATTTGGAATATCATATATTTAATTATATATATCGTAGCACATTCCACGCATATCACATATATGAAGAAAAACAATGGATGATCATGGACTTTAACCTAGAGTGGCATTACCAGAGCCAGTTGGTAATCCACATTTATGGCAAACATATGGCAGCCCCGCATCATATGCACTTGCTTGATATGACTCTATCTCCAGGAAGGCCTTGCATGGTACACTCCTCCATCTCCGCCAATCCGCTTCTTAATATTACAAGTATCATTTAAATTGGACTCGCAGGCCCATAAATATACATTAGATAATAATAAGAAACCTTGAACAAGTCAAGGGGAGTACACAATATGAGGGAGATAGAATGTACAACCCGATTTAATAGAGGGAGAGAGGGGCACGTAGTCCTCATAAATCACATCACATGCCATTAACCATAACCATCATCACATGAAATCTAGGTCCATGATCATCTATCACCACACATCAACACATCACATGCATCAACAAGCAATTATCACGTAATTACTTTTGAAATAACTTTTATTTCAAAAATATACTATTTATATTTTGAAAACCATTTAACTAAACAATTTAGCTGATATAAATAACATCTAAACAACATTAGATAAATTCCATTCACTGTTGCTGCATGAATCCGACAAAATTTACTGTTAATTAATTTCACAAGAATCACATTCTTAAATTAATTAACATGCATTAATTAGATTAGAGGAAATAACTAAAACGATTTTAGAATTCTCTTAAACTAATTAAGCAGGGGGTCAACCATCTGAAAATTAATTTACAAAGAGCTAAAACAATTTTAAAACTCTTAAAATATTTTTCAGATTTTTTTGAAATTTTTTGGATTTTTAAACACTTTTAAAAACCTTAAAAAAAACAAATCGGGTGGGGCCGAGCCGCGGGCAACTTGGCCCAGGGGGGGTGGGGGGGGGGCCCGAACGGCGGCCGCGGCTAGGGTGAAACCCTCGCCGCCGCCTCACCCCGGTGCAGGGCCGGAGCGGGGTGACCCCACCGGCCACTGGAGGTGGCCGATGGCTTCTGCAACGTTTGCCGACGACACCGGTGGCCCCTAAAAACCCCAAAACCCCATCCCAAAAAACCCTAAAATCTGTAAAACTGGCCGTCCCAAAAACTGCCCAAAGATGGCGGATCCTTGCCATCCCCTGGCAAAGGGGGACTCCAACCACCGCCGCCTGGACTTCCTAGGATCATCTGGACTGTCCAGATATCCAAATCGGCCTTGGACATGATCAACACGTCCTAATCTTGGATTGTCCAAGAAGGAGAAGTCAGAATGGTGGCGGCATCTTGTAGACGATTGTGCGGCCTCTACAGAGGGCCAAACAACATGACAAAGGGTTCTTCATGATGCCCTTGGTACCAGGAACAACTTCCATATACTAAACAACAAGTGCACATCCCATGTGAAACCCAGAACGCAGCAAGGATGGGGATTCATGCAGAACGCAAATTGACGAAAATGCATAAAATAACATTCATACGGTGTCGATTCTGACCGAGCCAGCAACCTGGCTCTGATACCACTGTAAGGAATCGATCAGAGCACAGCGGAAGCACGATTCCCTCCATTTGTTATTGTTGCCAGTGGTCGGAATCGATCAGAACAAACGGAAAACCCACGCGGGAAGATCCGATCTTTACCTTTGCGGGGTTGCGAAACTCCCGAATCCTGGGAGAAGATTGCGCCGGAGGCGCTGGTGCTGCAAGCCATACAGGTGTCCGGCCTCTAGACATATCCACGCGAGCTCCAGACACAGATGGGATCTCCTCGGTCTCCACACGTTTCCCAGATCTCAGCTCCACCATGAGAGAGGAGAGAGAAAGGGGGGAGACACCCTAGGAGAGAGTAAGAGGGAGGAGGAGGTGGCCAGAGAGGACTCTGGAGCTTGGCCCAGGGTTTGACTCTCTGCGTGTATATATAGACTCTGCGGTTTTTCACAAAAACCCAATTAATGTCTATAACTACCATCCAACCCAGTCTGCTCAGAACTCTATTGCGTGTGACCCTCTAGGCCCAAGTGCTAGTCTAGTTTTCAGCCCATTAAGTCCAATAACTCTTTATTGACTTACTGCAACTAATTTAATATCTCATATTAATTAATTACGCAATCAATTATCGTCTCACGATAATTGACCGGGCTTCCAATCAAGTTGGGTGCCAAGCAACACCACTTGACCCTGGAAAGCATTGGGGTTAAGCAACCCAATCAAGGAACCCTTTCTGTCAACAGATACCACGTGACTACAGTCCTTCGCTCGTACAATGCTACCGAGCGCACTTAGGGTATGGTCAACTGTCAAACCTTAATATGCGCACTCACTTAGATTAGATGCCACATAACAATATCAGAAAACTCCTTTTCTGATAAGTAGTCTTGCCCTGGCCAGGGACTCGGGCATCTTTCCCTAGAGCATTCACTCTCTTATTACCGAGAGCGAGCGATCCCATATTGACCACACAATCATCTTCAAAGGTATTCCGCTAGATCCGAACACTTAACTGATTAAGACCTCATGGCTAGAGATCTATAAGTTAAGGTCAAAACCCAGAAGTCCACCGACAAGGTGTCCTTGGTGTCTCAATTCTAAGGACCAATCATGCCACTGTGACAATGAATCTAGCTGGTTGACAGTTAGGTAATATTACCATCTAGCGATTCATAACGGATCAGTTCAGTGAACTCATTCTCCAATGAGCACCTACAGATTCACCTTAGTGTCTCCACACAAGTGAATATGAGACCAGTCACCCTCATCATATGAGCAGGTGCAACCTGTACTAGTCTAACCGGATATCCGATGTCCTTTTCGAATATCCTCCGACTCGGAACAATTAAGGATATATGTTTAAAGGATATTAATCCCATTGTTACGATCTCATCATAATTAACATCCATTGCGCATATTCATGGACTTCATAATGAAATGGAAAATGAATTACACATAATGAATATAAAAGCCTTATTATTATTATTAAAGAACAAAATTGTACAAGTTATGATTGGCTTGAGGACACCCATAACTAACAATTAGTACTTTTAGATAATAATGATGATATCTATAACTTGAGATATGTGATTATATTATAAGAATGTGAATAAGTCATTAAATGCATGCGAATTATGTGCTAGAGGAATACATAAAGTTGAACATAGTAAAATAAGAAATTGAAAGATTTCGTTGAAATTGTTCGTTTGGAAATTTTCGAAAAGCTAATCATAGGTTCTTCTCTCCATCGGAACATTAGGGTTGTTATGCTCATTACTAAACTTGTTGAAGAGATGAAATAGAACCAAGGTCTATCTTTTTGATCAGAGGTTGAATCGATCATCAGAAGAAGAATTAGGCCAAAAATTAGAATACAATAAGTGATTAATGTGATAAAGTGATTAATGTGCTGAATTGACACTGCTACTATAGAAGGCTGTGGAGCCGTACTATAGAAAAGTTCCTATGGCATGGCTCAATGTGTATGTGATATCCTGTGCGCATCAGGATGAAATCCTAGAGGTGGACACGTAGCACTGGTTAGAGTGGAGAGTGCTTCTCCTAGTTCTACATAGTTTACCAAGATTCGTCAATGTGTTGCCTAGGTGATGGGTATGTGATGCATGTGGTAGTGTCCTTCTTGTTGGTGGTTCGAACTGTGTCACGGCGAAAGTATGTGAAACAAGTGTGAAAATAAGTGCGAATGTGCAATGTGATAATGTGAAAGTGATGTGTTAATGTGATCCAGTGTGAAATAATGTGAAATTATATGAATGTGTTATATTTATGCTAAAACAACAAGCAAAGAGTAAGTAATTGTGGTATATGAATGCGTTTAATGAGAAAAATATCATGTTAGTATCATGAGTAGGTATGTGGTTGATTTGATTATGGAAATATGTGAGAATGTATCATATTTATGAATTATGCTAATCACTATGTGTTATATCAGATCCATATGTAGTTAGAATGTTAAAGCATGTTCATTTAGTACATGCTAATAGCCATGTGAATCATGGGATAGTTTAATTAATGCATTGTACCTGTGTAGAGAGTATGTGATAAGTGTATGGATGTGATCAATGGTTGCTTGTTGAGTCTCTTGTGTAGACTTATACTTGCTTAAATATACAAGTGAGGTAGGTATTCCTGGGATTGAGGAGGAGATAGCGAGGAGCGACTCTGAGCGTGAGGAGTAGCTGCAGCTTAGAGAGCTATTCTTATAGCTTCTACTTTTATTTTCTTAGTACACAAGACATGAGTGTATTATGGTCTTATAGATTTGGTTATTTGTGGACTTGTCATTATTACTTTATTACTATATAGGTTGTGGCATGTGCGTGATGATGGAATAAGAACTACTTTTCTTTCCGCTGTACTTTCTTTCTATATTTGTGTACATCTCTACCTACTGTGTTGTGTCGGGTACATGTCCCACTGTGAAGACATGCTTTGTATCGATGTGGATTGGTATAATCATACCGGTATAAAGAGGGTGGTTACATCCCCTCTGGTCCTCTTCCTTTCCGAGTAGGAAGGAAACTCACTTCTGTTATAGGTCAAGAAGCCACCCTTCTAGAACAAACCCCAGTGTAGTTCTTCTAGACTTAAACCCCCAACTAGGTTTTACTGACACCAACCCTAGCTAGGTTCTTCCCTCAACCCAATGGGAACACTGTATATAGTCCACATCCGAACAAAATCCACCAGCACCTCGTTAGCCTTCTCTTTACACAGGAAGAGGAACACTGTATACAGTCCTACAACTGGACACAAGTCTTTCTTAGAAAAGAAAGAACAGACTGAGAGCTATACAAGATGGACACTAAGCCTCTGTTTGGCAATGGTTTGGGGTTAGAGATAACTCCAACCCATGACTAAAGTTATATAGGGTTAACTCATTTTTTAGTTTGTTTTCTTGTGTAGTTAACCTAGTTTAACTACAGTGAGTTAACCCACTTTCTCTTGATTGTTTTGACAAGATAAAGTGAGTTAACCCACTTTCATATCAAAAAGTGACTTGAAAAGAGAAAGTAGCAATGAATATTGTGTTGAGAAAAGAGAAAGTAGCAATTGATGTTGTGTACCGCCAGGACAAAAAGGTAGTTAACTCAATAGGTTAACTCCAATCCACCTCTTGAGGTGGGTTGAAAAATTGTGAGTTAACTCACATCTGACCCACTTTTAATCTAACTCACTTGAGTTAACTTTTTTTTGTTACCAAACTGCATTTTGAGTTAACTCTGAGTTAATTTTGAGTTAACTTTAAGTTAACTCGTTACCAAACTGAGGCTAAGGAACTCAAACTCTCAACTCATCCACTCTCCCCCAGATTTACAATATAACGACCCTCTTTATACCGGTACGATTATACCAATCCACATCAATATAAAGAGCGTCATTACAGTGGGACATTTACCCAGCACAACACAATAGGCTGAGATGTACATAAATAATAAAAGAGTACAGCAGAAATAAAATAGAATTCTTATTCCATCATCCTTCACATAATTCCACAGTCTATATAGCAAATGTAAATATCAATTGTCCACATTATACACGTCCATATGAATAACATTGTTTACATACTATGCAAAGAATGTGTAACTATGAAGCAATCTTCCACAATGCAGCTACACCTGTGACGGCCCTCATTATACCGGTACGGTTATACCAACCCACGTCGGTATAGCGAGAGTCCTCACAGTGCGACATTTACCCAAACGATACATACAGCTGAGATACACGCGAATATATAACAGAGTAGCGGAAGTAAAAGACAACTGTCTCCATTCATTCATCATCCACATTTAACATACATGAAGTTTGGAATTAACAATAAAGAACTAAAAGTTCACATAATTTAAATTGCTGAAATAGAAATACATAATGTCCACACTTATACATTCCTTTCATGATACTCTAATACAACGTTCAAAATTTCATACTATGAAATACACAAGTCACAAATAACTCCAAGTCTAATCTCCGCGCTCGGAGTCCGTCTCCACTGTCTCCTCCAACGGTGCCACGTCACCAACTACACCTGTACGCCGAAGCAAGGAGTGAGTCTAAAGACTCAGCAAGCAACACTACTCATAACATACATGTATAGGCCATAGTGGTTTCTACATACACATTCACAATTTTCAACACATGGCATGCTAGACATTTGAAAGTTTCAACCTATCATGGAAGTTTTACAATTTAATACATGGATCATGCTTTCAGATTTCTAAGAATAAAAATTTGCCTATCACATGCTCTCTATTCAATTTACTCATGAAATTTTGCCTTGAAAGAACCAAGACATGAGAACTACCAACATGAACACTGCATATATGAAAGGAAACACAACTAGCATGAGTTTTACATGTTCTTAAGCATATACATAGACATTTTCACATGCTTTAAGTTGTTGGTTTCACATAGTTTAATGGCTGTAAATCTACACATGAGAGCTACCATGTTGCTTAAAACCTATCATGTAAACAACCAATCATGTTATTTTGTACCCGTGCTCATCAATCATCCCTATCATGGATTCTAGACATTTTTGCACATATGAACATGATGATAACAATATAAGATTTCTAATTTCCCATGGTTTCAGATTTGTCTCACATGGATTTCAATATCATATCCTCACATTTAGGATTTCACATTTTCTTTACACAAGTTTCCTCTTTCACATGGTTACACTTTGCACATACACATTCACATTGTTCACTTACACATTTACACATGAACACATACACATTACACATTTCACATTACTCATTTTAGGTGCCGTGACACATAGTCCAAACCACCAAAGAAGGACCTATACACATCACATTACACATAGACGCCATCTAGGCATTCCAATGGCGACTCTTGGACTGCGCAGACCGGGAGAACAAGTCTCCACCATAACCAGTGGTACTTGTCCACCTCCAGGATTTCCCCCTAATGCCCTTAGGGTCACATACACATTGAACCTTCTCAGGGGGACTTTTCCCTGATACGGTTCTACTGCCCTTTGTGGAAGCAATGTCACACTTGGCACAGTTACACATTTTACCGATTTACACATGGTTTTACACATATCACTCTTCATCTCATTCACTTTCTCGCTCACATGCATATCTCTATTTTTCCTGACATGGCACTACAGATATCATGAGTTTAACACACAGTAAATGCACAAATTAGGTTGGGTTAAACAATATCTAACCACATTACGATAACATACATAGATTATTACATTTCACATGAAAAATACATAACTCTTTGTATACTGGTCCAAAAGACCTGAAATTTTAACCACATGCTATTTTCGGGTTCAAGGTCATACATTCAATTTTTCAGATTTTTCTGAGCTAAATAGGATTTACAGAAAATCAAATACCTATTTCGCATGCCATTCACAATTTAGGTTGACATGGAGTTTAACACATCATACATTTTTACCACTTACTGTTTGAACAGAGATTTCTGTTATATACATGATCTGAGAATACAGAATCTACCCTAAATCATACAACTATAGATCGATCACCACAATCATTCTTACATGCCTTTCTATTTACCGAACCGAATTTATTAGCAATTTATACAAGCATGGACAATTTATCAAAAACTGAGTACATGTATACTGATCCACTAATCTTCATGATCTAATAAAACTGAGGTATTCAGACTAATCCTAATCATAAAGCATAAATTGACAAGATCATCAACAAGTCATGCTTACAAATTCATGGAATACATCTTCTAACATCCATCACCACACATCACACTCATCCACACACCACATTTAACAATATACATAGTGTATAGGGTTACCATATATCCTCATTCACGGAAACCATACCGAAAATAGTTGTATAGGAAGGGCAGAACTGGTCACTGTCCTGTCCAGAGGAACTTGGCGGCGGTCTCTGGCCGCTGACTCAGTGTCAGCGGCATGGTCGATGGACGCCAAGCATGATCTCATCGTCCATTGACCTTGCCGTCAATGCAGGTCTGTGCAGAAACACAGACCCGAGCTCTCAAGTTTGGGTGAATGTGAGGGTCTAGGACTCGAGGGAAAATTCATAAAAATAGTAGAAATGACCTAGACACATACGGGGACATTATGGTTAGGTCACTTGCCTTTTAGAAAATGCTCCAATGGATCAAAGGTGCTCGGAGAAGCCCTCCTTGGGCAGTCCCAAGAAGGTGCAACTGTCCTCCTTGATCTTCTTCCTTCGGGCTCCTGGATGGTCTCCACAGCAAGGGGATGTTGGGGAAGCCTCCTCCTTTGCTCCAGCTATCCTCTTGTCGTGGGAGATGGCCGGATCTAGCTTCAGGAAGTCGGATCTTTGGGTGCAAAGAGTGGGGTTTTCTTAGTTTTTCTTCTATGGTTTTCTTTCTCTCTTTTCTCCTTTTACAAGGGTGAAGAGAGGGGTGGGAGAAGGCAGATCCGGGTTTAACATGTGGGGAGACTTCTCTCCCACTCCCAGGGTGACAAGACAGCTCTCAGAGCCGTTGGGGACAGCTCCCCAATGGGTGAGCTCCCTTGTTCCCGGAATTTCTGGCTTTGCAACGTATGCAGGCCACAGAAATAGGCGTCCATATCGTTAGACGCCAGGATTAGTGTTGGCGTCCATGTCTGGACGCTGACACCACCTCAACGGCTAGGGGTTGATGCCAAGGTGGCCTTCGGCCAGAACTCTAAAATATGCAGAAAACTATGCATACCATGCATATATACATGCAATATGTATATGGTAGTGTATCCATACTATCACCATTTAATACATGCATTATTTACATATAGTATAAACACATGCACACGTAATTGTACTAAGTAATACGTACGTAAGTATGTACATACATACACAAGCACAAGTATACACACACACAAATACAAATAATGCAATAGAAGTTCGAGGGCCTTACACCCTCTGCCCCTTAAAGAAACTTCGTCCTCGAAGTTAGAACGACACTACTCAAACAAAAGGGGATACTTCTTCTTCATCGCATCCTCGAGCTCCCACGTAGCCTCCTCTCGTGAGAAGTTCCGCCATAGGACCTTCACCGACGCAATTCTCTTGTTCCGGAGATGCTGAACCTTCCAGTCAAGAATGGCTACTGGTTGCTCGACATACGAAAGATCTGGATGGATCTCCACTGGCTCATGACTAATCACATGAGACAGATCTCGGACATACTTCCTGAGCATAGATACGTGGAATACAGGGTGACGCTAGCCAAGCTGAGGTAACAAGCTCAAGCCAGCTACTGCCACGGCTTGCTCTCACCCAATCTACACTATCATACCAATGAATCTGGGGCTTAGCTTGCTATGCCTGCCAAATCTGACAACTCCACGAGTAGGCGATATCTTCAAGAAGACATGATCGCAACCTCGAACTCCAAATCCTTCCTTCTGTTGTCGACATAACTCTTCTGCCTATCCTGTGCCGCAACAAGTCTTTTCCTGATAAGCTGAATCTTATCCGAAGTTTCCTGAACTAACTCCGGTCCGATCAACTGCCTATCACCAGTCTCCTCCCAACATAAAGGAGATCTGCAGGACCTACCATACAACGCCTCGAATGGAGCCATACCAATACTAGCATGAAAGCTGTTGTTGTATGCGAACTCCATGAGAGGTAAGTGACGCTCCCAATCATCCTTCCAATCCAGCACACACGCTCTCAACATATCCTCGAGCGTCTAGATAGTCCTCTCGGACTGTCCATTGGTCTGGGGATGAAACGCGAAACTGAGCTTAAGCTCCGAACCTAACGCATCCTGAAGACCCTTCCACAGCCTCGAAGTGAATCTCGGATCTCGATCCGAAATGATCGACTTCGGCACACCATGCAATCTAATGATACCACTAACATACAATCTAGCTAAACTCTCTACTGACTGCTTCTTCTTCATAGGCAAGAAATGAGTAGTCTTCGAGAATCTATCTACAACTACCCAAATCGAGTCATTCCCCTTCTAGATCGAGGCAAACCCGAAACGAAGTCCATAGTGACAGCTTCCCACTTCCACCTGGGATATATCCATCCTCTGCATAAGGCCGGATGGTCGCTGCCGCTCGGCTTTCACTTGCTGACATACTAGACATCTAGACACATAATCTGCACATCCTTCTTCATGCCGGACCACCAAATGATCTCTTCAGGTCTTGATACATCTTAGTGTTACCCGGATGAATAGAGAATCGCGATCTATGAGCCTCCGCTAACACATGCTCACAGACATCTACTACATCAGGGACACAAACACGGTGCTGAATCTAATCACACCGTCCTCATCACGGCAATGCCCGTCTTACCCACTAACTCTAACAATCTAGGGTCGGCTTTCTACTGCTCAATCACCTCATCCAAGAAGGATCTAAGGGATAGCTGAGCTACAAAAGCCTGACACAGTGATGGCTCTAACTCGGTCATAGAGCACGCTGCATCCTCCAACATCTTCCAATCTTGCTGGAGCGAAGACCTCTTTCTACTAAGAGCATCCTCTACGACGTTCGCCTTTCCAGGATGATACTGAAGGTCGAAGTCATAGTCCTTTAAGAACTCGATCCATCTCCTCTGCCTCAGGTTTAATTCCTTTTGGGAGAAAAGATACTTCAAGCTCTTGTGGTCGGTAAACACCTCAAATCTGACACCATAAAGATAGTGCCTCCAGATCTTTAGTGCATGAACCACAACTGCGAGCTCCAAATCATGAGTCGGATAGTTCCTCTCATGCTCCTTCAACTGACGAGAAGCATAAGCCACTACCCTCTCTCGCTGCATGAGTACACAGCCTAAACCAATCTGAGATGCATCCGTATAAATGGCAAAACCTTCTGGACCACTAGGCAATACCAATACCGGAGCAGAAGTAAGCTTAGCCTTCAATAGCTGAAAGCTACGCTCACATGCCTCAGACCATACGAACTTCTCACATTTTCAGGTCAGCTTTGTCAAAGAGGCGGCGATGGATGAGAAACCCTCAATGAATCGCCGATAATAACCAGCTAACCCAATGAAACTACGAATCTCCGAAGGAGTCTGGGGAATCTCCCAATCCATAACTGCTTGGACCTTTGCTGGATCAACTGCAACACCAGCGCCGGAGACATGCCCGAGAAAGTGAACCTCGCGCAACCAGAACTCGCACTTGCTGAACTTCGCATACAGCTTGTGCTCACAGAGAACCTCTAAGACTCCCAAAATGCTGACGGTGCGTGGCCTCATCCGGAGAATAGACCAACACGTCATCAATGAACACAACAACAAAGCTATCTAAATACGGACTAAACACTCGGTTCATGAGATCCATGAACGCTGCAGGGGCGTTGGTCAATCCGAAAGGAAGGACCAAGAACTCATAATGTCCATAACGGGATCTAAATGCCGTCTTGGACACATCCTCACTCCTAATCCGCAGCTGATGATAACCAGATCGCAAGTCAATCTTAGAAAAGACTGATGCATCCTGCAACTGGTCAAACAGATCATCAATCCGAGGTAAGGGGTACCTGTTCTTCACAGTCACTTGGTTCAACTTCCAATAGTCAATACACAACCAAGTGACCCGTCTTTCTTCTTGACGAACAATACAGGTGCGCCCCAAGGGGAAACACTAGGGCTAATGAATCCCTTATTAAGCAATTCTTGCAATTGCTTCCTCAACTCGCCTAACTCTGCAGGGGCCATCCGATATGGGGCCTTCGAGATAGGAGAGGTGCCTGGAAGCAACTCTATAGTGAACTCTATCTCCCTATCCGGTGGCAATCCAGACAAGTCATCGGGAAAGACATCTGGAAAATCCTGCACCACATCGATCTTTGCAAGAGTCAGTGACAAACCAGCATCGGGTACTAGCATAATGCTGGCAAGAAATGCGTCACAACCCTTGTTCACCATGCGCATCGCCTTCATGGCAGAGATAACTAACTTTCCCGCTAAGTTCTTTGGCAAGGGATGAGAGAACTCGTCCTCACCAGGAATGCGGAAAACAATCCTCTTCCGACGACAATCCACTAACGCATAGTGCTCCTCTAGCCAATCCAGACCAAGAATAGCATCATAGTCCTTATCTTTAGCAAGAAGAAACACCCATCTAGGATTCTATCCTCAATGCACACAGGTAACGACGGAATGCACTTCCTAGTCGATACCGTACCCGCAGGGGTGTGCACAGACAAAGGGACCTCTAACTCCTCAGACTCTACGCCTGACTCTAGGGCTAGCTGCCTAGCAAACCGCTCGGAAATGAATGAGTGAGTAGCACCCGTATCAAACAAAACCCGAGCGTGCACACCTAAAAGCAAAACCGTACCTTCGGTGACATGCTCCGCCTGCTCGGCGTCCTCGCGTGCCAAAGCAAACACTCGAGCTGGGGCTCGAGGCCTTCAAGGTCTTCCTGTAGCTGGCGCGGCTGCCGCTACTGCTGGGGTTGGCGCTCCACGCTGAGCGCCTTGCTGAAGTCTTGGGCAATCTTTGATCTTGTGGTCCCTGCTCCCACACTTCAAGCATCTACCCGCTACCAACCAACACTCGGAACCACCGTGTGTCTTCCCGCAGTGGGGACACTCTTTCTTCACACTAGGGGAACGTACAGAAGGTACCTGAGAGTTGCTGACTGCCACTGGTTTCTGCGGTGTCTGGTACACCGTCTTCTTCTTATCCTGCCGCTGGAATGACGCTGCCTGTCTCTTCTGCGAAGCCTTCTTTTCCTCCAGATATTGCTCCATTTCTCCCTCTTGCCTGCAGGCAGCACTGAGGGCCTCGTCCAGCGTGCGGTGGTCAAACGCCACGAGTCTCGTCCGCAGTGATGGCTTGAGTCCCATTACAAACTTCTTGGTCTTCTGCGCTCATCCTCTACGATATGCGGTGCATACTTAGAAAGTTCAGAAAACCTTGCCTCGTATTCCAGCACGGTCATGGAGCCTTGCGTCAAGGAGAGAAATTCCTACTCCATTTTGTCCTGGATATGCTCTGGGACGAACTTGGCTCGAAAGAGCCTCACGAACGCGTCCCACGTCACGTCTACTGCTCCGTCCTCAAAGCGAGTACGTAGTAGGGAGGACCACCATATATCCGCTCTCTCCTGCAACACACCTTCATAAGTACCAATTAACAATTCTAAATTAAACAGAACATACAAGCATACAAAATTAAGAGTCTACCTGTAGCATGTAAGTGGCTAATGTCACCTTATCCTCATCAGGGCACCTGATGGCTCAGAAGATTTTCTCTGTCTCCCTTAACCAGCTTTCTGCCATTAATGGATCACTCTCCCCTTTAAAAGAGGATGGGGTCATCCTCTTGAATCACTCCATGATGGGAGGTCCACCATGGTCCTGAGCTGGTGCCTGAGCCTGCTACATTCAACAATAACAATATACGATAAACACAATATCATGCAATTTAAATAGCAAACTACTTAGTTGTTTCATTATTCTACCTGGGCCTCCAACTGTGCCTGGAGTGCTGCCTGGGTATGAGCCTGCGTCTGTATGGCTTGTACCAGACCTTGCATGAATACTCCGTAATCCACAGGCGGCGGTGGGGGAAGTACAGGGCCTCGTGGTGCTGGGGCCTGTTGCTCCGCCTGCTCATCACGTCGCGGCTCGTCCTCACGGGCCGACGCTCCACCATGCCTACCTCTCGAAGCCATGGCTGTAATAAAATTTCAGCCACCATTAGAGCTAGGTTACTAAGTTTTCTAACCATTTCTTATCTATCTTTCACTTCTTATTGGTATTTTCTACACATGTGGACATACTTAGCATGCAATGGGGATGATGACTTAGGTATATTCATGTGCAATCTCAACCGGTGTCTCTGATACCAATCTCTGTGACGGCCCTCATTATACCGGTACGGTTATACCAACCCACGTCGGTATAGCGAGAGTCCTCACAGTGCGATATTTACCCAAACGATACATACAGCTGAGATACACGCGAATATACAACAGAGTAGCGGAAGTAAAAGACAACTGTCTCATTCATTCATCATTCACATTTAACATACATGAAGTTTGCAATTAACAATAAGAACTAAAGTTCACATAATTTAAATTGCTGAAATAGAAATACATAATGTCCACACTTATACATTCCTTTCATGATACTCTAATACAACGTTCAAAATTTCATACTATGAAATACACAAGTCACAAATAACTCCAAGTCTAATCTCCGCGCTCGGAGTCCGTCTCCACTGTCCTCCAACGGTGCCACGTCAGCAACTACCCGTACGCCGAAGCAAGGAGTGAGTCTAAAGACTCAGCAAGCAACACTACTCATAACATACACGTATAGGTCATAGCGGTTTCTACATACACATTCACAATTTTCAACACATGGCATGCTAGACATTTGAAAGTTTCAACCTATCATGGAAGTTTTACAATTTAATACATGGATCATGCTTTCAGATTTCTAAGAATAAAACTTTGCTTATCACATGCTCTCTATTCAATTTACTCATGAAATTTTGTCTTGAAAGAACCAAGACATGAGAACTACCAACATGAACACTGTGCATATATGAAAGGAAACACAACTAGCATGAGTTTTACATGTATATATAGACATTTTCACATGCTTTAAGTTGTTGGTTTCACATGGTTTAATGGCTGTAAACCTACACATGAGAGCTACCATGTTGCTTAAAACCTATCATGTAAACAACCAATCATGTTATTTTGTACCCGTGCTCATCAATCATCCCTATCATGGATTCTAGACATTTTTGCACATATGAACATGATGATAACAATATAAGATTTTTGATTTCCCATGGTTTCAGATTTGTCTCACATGGATTTCAATATTATATCCTCACATTTAGGATTTCACATTTCCTTTACACAAGTTTCCTCTTTCACATGGTTACACTTTGCACATACACATTCACATTGTTCACTTACACATTTACACATGAACACATACACATACACATTCACATTACTCATTTTAGGTGCCGTGACACATAGTCCAAACCACAAAGAGGACATATACACATCACATTACACATAGACGCCATCTAGGCATTCCAATGGCGACTCTTGGACTGCGCAGACCGGGAGAACAAGTCTCCACCATAACCAGTGGTACTTGTCCACCTCCAGGATTTCCCCCTAATGCCCTTAGTCACTTACACATTGAACCTTCTCAGGGGGACTTTTCCTTGATACGGTTCCACTTCCCTTTGTGGAAGCAATGTCACACTTGGCACAGTTACACATTTACACATTTTACCGATTTACACATGGTTTTACACATATCACTCTTCATCTCATTCACTTTCTCACTCACATGCATATCTCTGTTTTTCCTGACATGGCACTACAGATTTTAGGAGTTTAGCACACAAGTAAATTCACAAATTAGGTGGGTTAAACAAATCTAACCACATTACGATACAACATACATAGATATTACATTTCACATGAAAAATACATAACTCCTTATATACTGGTCCAAAAGACCTGAAATTTTAACCACATGCTATTTTCGGGTTCAACGTCTTACATTCATTTTTCATAGTTTTCTGAGCTAAATAGGATTTACATAAAATCAAATACCTATTTCACATGCCATTCACAATTTAGGTTGACATGGAGTTTAACACATCATGCATTTTTACCACTTACTGTTTGAACAGAGATTTCTGTTATATACATGATCTGAGAATACAGAATCTACCCTAAATTATACAACTATAGATCGATCACCACAATCATTCTTACATGCCTTTCTATTTACCGAACCAAATTTATTAGCAATTTATACAATCATGGACAATTTATCAAAAACTGAGTACATCTATACTGATCCACTAATCTTCATGATCTAATAAAACTGAGGTATTCAGACTAATCCTAATCATAAAGCATAAATTAACAAGATCATCAACAAGTCATGCTTACAAATTCATGGAATACAATCTTCTAACATCCATCACCACACATCACACTCATCCACACACCACATTTAACAATATACATAGTGTATAGTGTTACCATATATCCTCATTCACGGAAACCATACCGAAAATAGTTGTATAGGAAGGGCAGAATAGGTCACTGTTCTGTCCAGGGGAACTTGGCGGCGGTCTCTGGCCGCTGACTCAGTGTCAGCGGCATGGTCGATGGACGCCAAGCATGATCTCAACGTCCATTGACCTCGCCGTCAATGCAAGTCTGTGCAGAAACACAGACCCGAGCTCTCAAGTTTGGGTGAATGTGAGGGTCTCGGACTTGAGGGAAAATTCATAAAAATAGTAGAAACGACCTAGACACATACGGGGACATTATGGTTTGGCCACTTGCCTTTTAGAAAATGCTCCAATGGATCAAAGGTGCTCGGAGAAACCCTCCTTGGGCAGTCCCAAGAAGGTGCAACTGTCCTCGTAGATCTTCTTCCTCCGGGCTCCTGGATGGTCTCCACAGCAAGGGGATGTCGGGGAAGCCTCCTCCTTTGCTCCAGCTATCCTCTTGTCGAGGGAGATGGCCGGATCTAGCTCCAGGAAGTCGGATCTTTGGGTGCGAAGAGTGGGGTTTTCTTAGTTTTTCTTCTAGGGTTTTCTTTCTCTCTTTTCTCCTCTTGCAAGGGTGAAGAGAGGGGTGGGAGAAGGCAGATCCGGGTTTAACATGTGGGGAGACCTCTCTCCCACTCCCAGGGTGACAAGACAGCTCTCAGAGCCGTTGGGGACAGCTCCCCAATGGGTGAGCTCCCTTGTTCCCGAAATTTCTGGCTCTGCAACGCATGCAGGCCACAGAAATAGCCGTCCATATCGTTAGACGCCAGGATTAGTGTTGGCGTCCATGTCTGGACGCTGACACCACCTCAATGGCTAGGGGATGACGCCAAGGTGGCCTTCGGCTAGAACTCTAAAATATGCAGAAAACTATGCATACCATGCATATATACATGCAATATGTATATGGTAGTGTTTCCATATTATCACCATTCAATACATGCATTATTTACATATAGTATAAACACATGCACACGTAATTGTACTAAGTAATACGTACGTAAGTATGTATATACATACACAAGCACAAGTATACACACACACAAATACAAATAATGCGACGGAAGTTCGAGGGCCTTACAACTCCTCACGTTCAGAGTCGCTCCTCACTAAGTCCTTCTCAAGTACTGGGACACCTGTCTCACCTGCATGTTAAAGCATGTATGAGTCTTTCAACAAGACCCAACAAGCAACCTAAAGTACATCCTTACACATATCACATACACAAGCTAGTCTTTTAAACAATAAGAGAAATACATGGTACATGCGTCATGACAATTAAGCATAAATAACCTACACATGTTTTCTACACATAACATGTAACATGATTCATGGTTTCAATTTCTATTCATATCATTTCACAACTCTACACAATTTGATCATGGAATTATGCATAAAGCAATTAACAATCCTAGCATGATATCTAATCATTTTCACAAGCTTTTAAAACACATTTACACATCTTTAGCTTGCTGTTTTAACATGAATAACTCTTATTCACATGGTTTCACATATTTTCACATGCTATCACATTCACATAATACTATCACATGTTCACATTTCACATATTCACATTTTCCACACTTTTACACTCAATTGTCGTGACACATAGTCCGAACCGCCATAAAGAAGGACACACATTCACATAACATATACCCGTCACCTAGGTAATACAGTGACGAATCATGGTAACTGCGCAGAACCAGGTGAAGCCCTCTCCACCGTAACCAGTGGTACTTGTCCACCTCTAGGATTACATCCTAATGCCCATAGGAATATCACATAGACAATGTGCCTTCCCATAGACATTACTATAGTACGGCCCCACAGCCTTCTATGGTAACAGTGTCAATATCGGCACATATTACACATTAACATGTAATCACATGATTTTATTCACTTACATGCACAATTTAATCCCTTTCACATGCACTTTAAATAAATATTCATATCTCTGGTTACAAAACTTAAAACTACCTCTCCACAGTGATAAACAAATCATAACAGAGCCCTAACATGTTGCTAAATACTGAAATTCACTTGATTTAAGTCAAACATACTAATCATGGTCAATTACCCTTGTTAAAATACCAACAGTACCTACTGACATCAAAACATCATCAAAGTTTAACCACAGACTTCATTCAGGTAATATATCGCATGTCTAATGTTTTAGTTTTTTTGCAACTGTAAATCTATTTTTAATAGTTTAAACAGATTCCATGCCAATTTAAAAAGAAATTCATTTTAACATGGTCTACTGCAAAACAGTCGATTCCATCAATTCTAAAACCTGATAACAGTAATTATAACATCATGGAAATTTTCTAAAATCCTAACATGCAACAAAACTAATTATTCTGAATTAAACACAGCCAAATCATGCTTATTTTCCAATAACAGAAATTAACTAAATAATATCATGCTCAGAAAATTGACAGAACCTCATGATATGACCTACAGACCATACCTGACAAACCCTAATTTTTACAGCATGTACATATAACCAGAAGTCTAAAAATCACAACACAAAGATCAAAACAATTGTTCTGAAAAACCTGAAGAACTTGGCGGCAAGGCCCTGCCGCCAACATGGGTTAACGACACAAGATGCTGCTGTCAACTCAGGAACTTGGTGGCAACAAAGTTTTCGTCAACCTCCTATATGCAGTAGTGCAGACCAAACTCACGAAAAGAAGAGAATTGGGGGTTCCAGGACACGAATAAAAATCTGTAAAATTCCTGAGACCTAAAAGACATGTCTAGGGATGTTAACCCTCGATTACTTTCCTAGAAATAAATCTACAAAGATCAAATCTTGTCGAAGAAGCCCTCCTCGGCCAACCCAAGAAGGTGCAAAAATCCCCTCCCAAATTCGGTCTTTTATTGATGCAGATGGATCTCTGGAGTCGGGGATGATTCCTCAATATCAAGAGCTCCTTCAGCCGCAGTAGATCGCCAGAGGAACTCCACACATGTCTGATGAAGCTTGCAAAAGTTCAGATTTTTCTCTCCACAAACCCTAGTTTTCCCTTAGAGCCAAAGGTCTCAATCTGAGCAAAAACTACTAGTTTTATAGGGCTAAGGGGTCGGGGTACGATTAACATTAGGTTTCCTACCGTTGAGGATAGTTTCCTAATCAAGAGCCGGAGAAAACGCAGCCATTTTCAGATCTGGAATCACAACATAACCAGAGAAGTAAACGACCACATTACTGTCGTTAACTAGAAGTCAGCGTCTGTCGATCTGGACATCAATCTGCCCATGAAGTCAACGACACACTTGTTGCCGTCAACCTGCCCTTAACGTTAAGAGATGTTGACGTTAACAGGGATTTCGGAAGAAAACAGAAACATCTAATAAACAACATACACAATATCAATACATACAATATGTACAGTATTATTTAAATACAATGTGCACAGAATTAAATTAATACAACATGTATAGAAATAAACATGTATAACATATGCACATAAGTAAATAATAATTATAATATGCATAAAGTTAATAAGCATAATATGAAAAAAAATTGAGGGCCTTACACCCTCTCCCCCTAAAAGAAAACTTGTCCTCGAAGTTAGAATGAAAATACTAACCAAGCAAATAGGGATACTTCTTCTTCATGGCATCCTCAAGCTCCCATGTATCCTCCTTTCGCGAGAAGTTCCTCCATAACACCTTTACGGATGCAATACTTTTGTTCATGAGGTGCTGAACCTTCCAGTCTAGGATAGCTACTGGTTGATCTACATATGACAAATCTGGCTAAATCTCCATTGTCTCGTGACTAATAACATGGGACGGATCTCGCACATACCTCCTGAGCATAGACACGTGGAAAACTAGGTGCACACTAGCTAGCGCTGGGGATAAAGCTAGCTCATTTGCCACACTATCCATCCGCCTGAGAATCTCAAATGGGCCAATGAATCTCAGACTCAACTTGCTATCCCTGCCAAACTTGACAACACCTCGAGTAGGCAAAACCTTGAGAAATACATGCTCACCAACCTCGAACTCCAAATCCTACCTCCTATTGTCGGCGTAGCTCTTCTCCCTATCCTGCTCCGCAACCAAACTCTGCCTGATAAGATGAATCTTATCCGAAGTCTCCTGCACCAACTCTGGACCAACTAACTGTCTATCACCTATCTCCTCTCAGAACAAGGGTTGCCCATACAAAGCCTCAAATGGAGCCATGCCAATGCTCACATGAAAACTGTTGTTGTAGGCGAACTCTACAAGAGATAGATGACACTACCAATCACCCTTCCAGTCAAGAATGCACACTCTCAACATATCCTCGAGCGTCTGGATAGTCCTCTTAGACTGGCCATCTATCTGGGGATGGAACGCAAAACTAAACTTTAGCTGAGAACCCAAAGCATCCTGAAGACCCTGCCACAGCCTCGAAGTAAACCTCGGGTATTGGTAAAAAATAATGGACTTCGGCACACCATGCAACCTCATAATGCTGCCAACATACAGCCTAGCCAAACTCTCCACGAACTGCTTCTTCTTCATAGGCAAGAAATGCACCGTCTTGGAGAAACGATCTACAATCACCCAAATCAAGTCATTGCCCTTAGCTGATCTGGGCAAACCCGTCACAAAATCCATACTGATTGCTTCCCACTTCCATACTGATATCTCCATCTTCTGGATAAGGCCCGATGGTCTCTGCCGCTCGGCCTTCACCTGCTAGCACACTAAATGCCTGGACACGAACTCGGCCACATCCTTCTTCATACCAGACCACCAGAAATATCTCTTCAAATCCTGGTACATCTTGGTGTTGCTTGGATGAATAGAAAACCTCGACCTGTGAGCTTTTGCAAGTACATGCTCACGGACATCCACAACATCAGGAACACAAACTCGCTGTTGTAATCTAATAACACCGTCCTCATCTCGAGCAATGGCTGCATTGCCCACCAACTCCTGAAGCCTAGGATTAGCTCTCTACTACTCGATCACCTCATCCAGAACTGTGGATCGGATAGCCAACTGAGCCATGAAAGCCTGACACAAGTGTGGCTCTAACTCAGTCATAGCACACGTTGCATCTTCCAGCATCTTCCAATTCTGCCTAAGCAAAGACCTCTTCCTGCTGAGCGCATCCTCCACGACATTCGCCTTCCCTGGATGATACTGAAGCTCGAAGTCGTAGTCCTTGAGAAACTCAATCCACCTTCTCTGCCGCAGGTTCAACTCCTTCTTTGAGAAAAGATACCTCAGACTCTTGTGGTTAGTGAACACCTCGAACTTGACACCATAAAGATAGTGTGTCCAGATCTTCAGTGCATGAACCACAGCTGCTAACTCCAAATTAGTTATGCTCATGCTCCTTTAATTGGCGAGAAGCATATGCAACTACCTTACCATGCTGCATCAAGGCCTATCTGAGAAGCATCATAGTAGATAGCAAAACCTTCCGCACCACTAGGCAAGATCAACACAGGTGCAGATGTAAGCCTCTCCTTTAGCAACTAAAAACTACTCTCGCAATCATCAGACCACACAAACTTCACACCTTTCCAGGTTAGCTTAGTCAAAGGTGCGGTGATAGATGCAAAGCCTTCAATGAATCACCTATAATATCCTGCTAAACCAAGAAAACTCGGAATCTCTGATGGGGTCCTTAGAATCTCCCAATATAATACAGCCTAGACCTTTGCGGATCAATAGCAACTCCACCGCTTGAGATAACATGCCCAAGGAAATGAACCTCGCGCATACAGAAATCGCACTTACTGAACTTAGCATACAGCTTGTGCTCTTATAGAACCTTCAAAACAATCCTCAAATGCTCACGGTGTGTAGCCTCATTGGGAGAATAGACTAACACATCGTTGATGAACACCATAATGAAGCTATCCAAATATGGTCTAAACACCCTGTTCATGAGATCCATGAATGCTGCAGGGGCATTGGTCAGACAAAATGGAAGCACAAGAAACTCAGTGTCCATAACGAGTCCTAAAAGCAGTCATGGACACATCTTCAGTCTTAATCCTAAACTGATGATAGCCAGACCGCATATCAATCTTTGAGAACACTGATGCATTCTGCAGCTGATCGAACAAATCATTAATCCGCGGTAAGGGATACCTGTTCTTCACTGTCACCTGGTTGAGCTTCCTATAATCAATGCACAACCTGAGGGAACCGTCCTTCTTCTTCACGAACAATACAGGTGCGCCTTATGGTGACACACTACGGCGAATGAATCCCTTATCCAGCAAATCCTGCAATTGCTTCCTCCACTCAGCTAACTCTGCAGGTGCCATCCAATATGGAGCCTTAGAGATAGGAGAGGTGCGTAGAAGCAACTCTATAGTGAACTCTATCTCCCTAGCTGGTGGCAATATAGACAAATCATCAGGGAACACGTCTGGAAATTCCTGCACTACTTCAATCTCCTCAAGGGTCGGTGACTGGTCAGCCTTAGGGACTAAAGACCATACTGGCAAGAAAAGCATCACAGCCCTTTTCACCATCCTCATCGCCTTCATGGCGGAGATTACAAACCTCCCCGCTAAGTTCCTTGGCAACGGATGTGAGAACACATCCTCACCAGGAATACAGAAAGTAATCTTCTTCCCTGTACAATCCACCAGGGCATAGTGCTCCTCAAGCCAATCCAGACCAAGAATGGCATCATAGTCCTTCTTGAGCAAGTAGAAGCACCCAAACATGCCTCGGTCCTCAATGCACACAGGTAAAAATGGAATACACTTCCTAGTCGATACCGTACCTGTTGGTGTGTGCACAAACAAAGGGACTTCTAACTCCTCTACCTCAACTCCAGACTATACTGCTAACTGCTTGGCAAACCACTCGGAAACGAACGAGTGTGTGGCACCTGTATCTAACAATACTTGAGCATGCACACCCATGACTAGAATTATACCTTCCATGATGTTCTCGGCCTGCTCTGCATCCTCTCGTGCTAGTGCAAACACTCGAGCTTGGGCTCGAGGCCTTCCTGGTCTCCCTGTCACCCGCGCTGCTGCTGCTGCTGCTGTTGGGGTTGGTGCTCCATGCTGAACACTCTGCTGGAGTCTGGGGCAATCTCGGATCTGATGCTTAGTGCTACCGCACTTGAGACACTTTCCTACCAACTTCCAATACTCGGTGCCATCGTGTGCCCTACCACAGTGGGGACACGCCTTCTTGTCGTTGGGCCTGAAGCCGGGGGTCTGCGGTGTCACTGCCTGCTGACTCGATGCCACCAATGGACGCTGAGGTGACTGGTACACTGCCTTCTTCCTGTCCTACCTTTGGAAAGGTGCCACGGACCTCTTCTGAGCTGCCTTCTTCTCCTCCATATATTGGTCAATCTCGCTCTCCTGCCTGCATGCTGCGCTGAGAGCCTCGTCTAGAGTGCGGTGGTCAAAAGCCACAAGCCTCGACCTCAGTGATGGTTTGAGCTCCATCACGAACTTCTTAGCCTTCTTGCACTCATCAGAAACTATATGGAGAGCATATTTAGATAGCTCGGCAAACCTGGCCTCATACTCCAGAACCGTCATGGAGCCCTGAGTAAGAGAGAGAAACTCCTGCTGCATCTTATCCTGGATGTGATCGGGGATGAACTTGGCCCGAAAAAGCCTCGTGAACTCGGCCCAAGTTACCTCTATGGCACCATCCTCGTACCTAGTGCAAAGTTTGGAGGCCCACCAAACATCAGCTCTCTCCTGCAAAACACAACCCATAAGCACCAATCTAAACAAAACCTTAACTTACATAAGTACATAACATTAAGTACATGTAGCATATAGGTAGCCAGGCTAACTTTATCTTCCTCAGCACACCTGATGGCTTAGAATATCTTCTCAACTTCCCTCATCCAGCTCTCTGCCAAGAGGGGCTGACTCTCCCTCTTAAAAGAAGGTGAAGCCATCCTCTTGAACCTCTCCATGATGGACGGACCACCATGGCCATGCTCCTGGGGAACGGGAGCTGGAGCCTAAGCTTGAGCTTGAGACGACAATCAACATATAAGCAATACATAACAATCATTCATTTAACAAAATAGACTACTCCTATTAACCAAGTCTAACCTGAGCCTGCAACTGAGCCTGCAGTGCCGCCTGAGTCTGCGCCTGGGTCAGCATTGCCTGAACCAGGCCTTGCATGAACATGCCGTAGTCCACAGGTGGTGGTGGAGGAAGTACTGTGGGACCCTAAGGTGCTGGGGCCTACTGCTCACCCCTCTCCTCACGCCTCTGCTCATCCTCCCTAGCCTGAGCACCATGCCTACCACGGCTCGCCATAGCCTGTAAAATAATTTAATCTAGTTAGAATCTAAGTTATTTAGTCCTAACCATTTTCTTATCAATCTTTAATCCATCATTAGATATTTTTCTACATATATGGAATAATTCTATAAGACTTTGCAATATTGTGAAGATGATGGCATATTCATGTACTATCTCAACCTGTTGCTCTGATACCAATCTCTGTAATGACCCTCTTTATAGCGGTACGATTATACCAATCCACATCGATATAAAGACATCATTGAAGTGGGACATTTATCCAACACAACACAATAGGCTGAGATCTACATAAATAACAAAAGAGTACAGCAGAAATAAAAGAGAATTCTTATTCCATCATCCTTCACATAATTTCACAATCTATATAGCAAATGTAAATAAAAATGTCCACATTATACATGTCCATATGAATAATATTATTTACATACTATGAAAAGAAAGTGTAACTATGAAGCAATCTTCCACAATGTAGCTACTCCTCACGTTCGGAGTCGCTCCTCACTAAGTCCTCCTCAAGTACTGGAACACCTGTCTCACCTGTATGTTAAAGCAAGTATGAGTCTTTCAACAAGACCCAACAAGTAACCTAAAGTATATCCTTACACATATCACATACACATGCTAGTCTTTTAAACAATAAGAGAAATACATGGTACATGCTTTATGACAATTAAGCATAAATAACCTACACATGCTTTCTACACATAACATGTAACATGATTCATGGTTTCAATTTCTATTCATATCATTTCACAACTCCACACAATTTGATCCTGGAATTATGCATAAAGCAATTAACAATCCTAGCATGATATCTAATCATTTTCACATGCTTTTAAAACACATTTACATATCTTTAGCTTGCTATTTTAACAAGAATAACTCTTATTCACATGGTTTCACATCTTTTCACATGCTATCATATTCATATAATACTATCACATGTTCACATTTCACATATTCACATTTTCCACACTTTTACACTCAATTGTGTGACACATAGTCCGAACCACCATAAAGAAGGACACACATTCACATAACACATACCTGTCACCTAGGCAATACAATGACGAATCTTGGTAACTGCGCAGAACCGGGAGAAGTCCTCTCCACCCTAACCAGTGGTACTTGTCCACCTACAGGATTTCATCCTAATGCCCATAGGATATCACATACACAATGTGCCTTCTCATAGGGACTTTACTACAGTACGGCTCCATAGCCTTCTATGGTAGCAGTGTCAATATTGGCACATATTACACATTGACACTTAATCACATGATTTTATTCACTTACATGCACAATTTAATCCCTTTCACATGCACTTTAAATAAATATTCGTATCTCAAGTTACAGAACTTAACACTACTGTTCCACAGTGATAAACAAATCATAACAGAGCCCTAACATGCTTCTAAACACTGAAATTCACCTGATTTAAGTCAAACATACTTATCATGGTCAATTACCCTTGTTAAAATACCAACAGTACCTACTGACATCAAAACATCATCAAATTTTAACCATAGACTTCATTCAGGAAATATATCACATGTCTAATTTTTCAGATTTTTTCGCAACTGTAAATCTATTTTTAACAGTTTAAACAAATTCCATGCCAATTTAACAAGAAATTCACTTTAACATGGTCTACAGCAAAACAATCAATTCCAACAGTCCTAAAACATGAAAACAGTAACCATAAGATCATGGAAAATTTTTGAAACCCTAACATGCAACAAAACTAATTATTCCAAATTAATCACAGTTAAATCATGCTTATTTTCCAATGACAGAAATTAACTAAATAATATCATGCTCAGAAAATTGACAGAAGCTCAAGATATGACCTACAAACCATACCTGACAAACTCTCATTTTTACAGCATGTACATATAACCAGAAGTCTGAAAATCACAGCACAGAGATCAAAACAACTATTTTGAAAAACCTGAAGAAATTGGCGGCAAGGGCCTTGCCGCCAACATGGGTTAACGACACAAGATGCTGCCATCAACTCAGGAACTTGGTGGCAACAAAGTTGTCGTCAACCTCCTATCTGCAGAAGTGCAGATCGAACTTATAAAAAGAAGAGAATTGGGGGCTCCAGGACACGAATAAAAATCTATAAAAATTCCTGAGACCTAAATGACATGTCTAGGGATGTAACCCTCGATTACATGCCTGGAAATAAATCTACAAAGAACAAATCTTGTCGAAGAAGCCCTCCTCGGCCAAGCTAAGAAGGTGCAAAATCCCCTCCCAAATCCGGTCTTTTGTTGATGCAGATGGATCTCCGGAGTCGGGGAGATTCCTCATTATCAAGAGCTCCTTCCAGTCAAGTAGATCATCGGAAGATCTCCACACACATCGGATCAAGCTTGCAAAAGTTCAGGTTTTCCTCACTACAAACCCTAGTTTTCCCTTAGAGCCAAAGGTCTCAATCTGAGCGAAAACTACTGGTTTTATTGGGCTAATGTGTCGGGGTACGATTAGCATTAGGTTTCCTACCATTGGGGATAGTTTCCTAATCAAGAACCGGAGAAAACACAGCCATTTTCAGATCTGGAATCACAATATAACTAGAGAAGTAAACGACCACATTGCTGCCGTTAATTGAAAGTTATCGTCCATCGATGTGGACGTCAATCTGCCCATGAAGTCAATGGCACACTTGTTGTCATCAACCTGCCGTTAACGTCAAGGGATGTTGACGTTAACATGGATTTCGGAAGAAAACAGAAACATCCAATAAACAACATACACAATATAGATACATACAATATGTACAGTATTATTTAAATACAATGTGCACAGAATTAAATAAATACAATATGTACATAAATAAACATGTATATACATATGCACATAAGTAAATAATAATTATAATATGCACAAAGTTAAATAGGCCTAATATGAACAAAATTCGAGGGCCTTACATACAATGATGCACAGAGAGAGTGAAGAGAGAAAAGAAGCTTGAATGCTTGAAGACTTCAGATGGGTTCTTGCGCGCACACTTCTTCCTGGGCTCGAGCTCTTTTGCTCTTGCTTTGAGTGTGTATGGCGTTGAGGCTTCTCACTGGATGTGCACTCTTTTAGAAGGATTTTCAGGAAGGCTCCTGTTCTGCTGCTTCAAACACTTCATCCTTTATAGAGTGGAAAGATAGATCCGTTGAGGAGATCCATTAGAACTCTTCTAGCCATTGCTCATCTTCTTCTTCATATGCTTTCCTCCTCCTTTTGTGTAATAGACATCTTCATGTGTCTAACGGATGCTAACTAAAGGTCCAAGATGTTTTGACCAGGAGTAGAATAGTTCTATAGACATTTAATGCAAATAAGAACATGTTAGACTAAAGAAGTCTTTTGACAGATAGCCCATACCTCTTTATCCGTTTTGTCATTATTTTCTGCTGACATCCAAACATGTTAGGTAAGACCCTTTTTGTCTAGCAGGAAGGAAGGAGTCCTTTTAGTCCTTATTTTCTGCTGACTCCTTTTCTTACCTACCATGATAAGATAGAAGGTACACAACATGAATATCTTATGGATTTGAACACTTATTTGAATTTTCATTTGGCTCCACAAATGTTTGAAATCAAGTAAGCATCAATTGGTGTATGAACAACATCAATCGAAATATTATATCAATAATTGAAATGAACGACAATCAATATGATATATGTTGTTTGTGCATCAATCATTATATTATAACAACAATAAATATGAGATTATGTTTATAACACCAATCAATAGAAATAGAGAGGCAATCGATGTTTTCTTAAAGACAATTGTTGTTTAAGTGAAGAGCAATCGATATTTAAGGCAATCGATGTTCTAAGGCAATCAATGTTTCAGACAATCGATGTTCTAAGGTGATCAATGTTTCTGACATCGATGTTTTAAGTGAAGCAATCGATGTTTGAAGGTAATCGATGTTCTAATGCAATCAATGTTTAAATGAAGCAATCGATGTTTGATTTATAACAGTAATCGTTCTTTTACTGAAGCAATCGATGTTCTGAGGTAATCGATGTTTTAAGTGAAGAGCAAGCTCCTCTCTATGCATGGAGTTAAAAGAATGGCACTGCCACGTCTGTGGCATCACCTCTTCCATAGGCGCACCTCTATGTTCTGTTGGAAGATCCTTTATAGTGCTGTTCCTATGGATTCTCGCATATCTGATCAGGGAATTCCCATTGTGTCCAAATGTTCCTGATGTACTGTCCATTGCTATGAAGATATGAACCACCTTTTTATGTCTAGTGATATGGCGACTAAGCTGTGGCAGTGGGTTACACCTTTGCTGGATATCATCTTGAGCTCTTATGATAGTATCACCAATCGTCTTTGGCGTATTTTGGGCTCCTACAGTCCAACTACGCCATATGGTTTTATCTCCCTGTACTCTTCTATGCTCATTATCAGGGAAATCTGGCAAAATAGATGCCTTATGCAGTTTGATGGGAAGCAGGTTCCCATTCATAAAATTATCCAGAATATTTCCTTCATGGTCTCCACGTCACTTGAGAATGTGGTGTTCAAGAGTTCTCCATCTAATCGGCATCTGAAAGATATCCAGTCGTTTGGTTTTTGTCCAAAGATCAAAGCACCTTCTTTTAAACTTGTCAGGTGGATCCCACCAGATTTTGGTTTGGTTCTCAATGTAGATGGAGCAAGTAAGGGAAACCCAGGAATATGTGGGGGAGGTGGTTGTATCAGGGACAGAAAGGACCATCTCCTCTTGGCCTTCACCCATTATTATGGTGTAGGCAAAAGTCTGGATGCCGAAGTGTGCTCTCTTTGTGATGGGATTCGTTTGGCAATCGAGCATGGACTTAATTTGCCCCTTATCTGTTCTGATTCTAATACTCTCGTCACTTCTATTACTACCAACAAACCACCATCCTGGGAATGTTTGCGTTGGTGGCGGGAAGCTCAGCCCTTTCTTCTTAGTTCGCATGTTACTGTAGTTCATACTTTTCGTTAAGCTAACTAGGTGGCAGATGCTTTGGCCATTTTGGGATGCAAATTATGTACCAATGTAACTTTTCTTTCTTCTAGCTCTTTACCCTGTGAGTGTAAAGGTTCTCTTACTCTGGACCGGTCTGGGGTTCCTAACCTCAGGCCAGTTTAATTGGGGTATGCCCCTGTAAGGCCCTCTAATTTTCGTCGCATTATTTGTATTTATGTGTGTATGTTTGTACTTGTGTATGTATGTACATATTTACGTACGTATTAATAGGTATAATTACGTGTGCATGTGTTTATGTTAGATGTAAATAATGCTGTATTGCATGGTGATAGTATGGATATAATACCATATACATATTGCATGTATATATGCTCGGTATGCATGGTTTTCTGCATATTACAGAATTCTGGCCGAAGGCCACCTTGGCGTCAAGCCCAGGCTGTTTAGGAGGTGTCAGCCTCCAGACATGGACGCCAACACTAATCCTGGCGTCCAGCGATATGGACGCCAATCTCTCTGGCCTGCATGCGCAGCAGAGCTGCAAGCTTCTGAAACAAGGCAAGCCAACCATTGGGGGATGTCCCCCAACGGCTCTGAAGACTGTCAAATCAGCATGTTGAGTGGGAGAGAGACCCTCCTTATGTCTGAACCCGAAATGGCCTCTCCCCACTCCTCCCTCCACCTTGCAAGAGGAGAAAAAGTGAGAAGAAAAACCCTAGAGAGAAAAACTGAGAGAAAACCCACTTTGGAACCCAAAAATCCATCAACCTGAGGATCTGCTCCGGAGATCTACTGCTTCAAGAAGGTAGCTGGATCAAAGGAGGAGGCTACCCCGACATACCCTCGGCGTGGAGATCATCCAGGAGCCCGGAGGAGAGATCGTTGGAGGGCGTTTTGCACTTCTTGGGACAGCCCAAGGAGGGCTTCACCAACACCCTAAACCTTTGGAAGAATTTTTAAAAGGCAAGTGACCTATCCATGGTATTCCGTATGTGTCTAGGTCGTTTATTTTTTTATAGATTTTTCCTCGAGTCCTAGACCCTCCCATTCACCCAAGTTTGAGAGCTTGGGTCTGTGTTTCTGCACAGACCTGATTCGACGGCAAGGTCCCTGGACGCCCAGATCATGCTTGGCGTCCATCGGCCCTGTCGCTGACTCTGAGTTAGCGGCCAGAGACCACCGCCAAGTTCCTCTGGACAGAACAGTGAGCTGTTCTGCCCTTCTTATACATTAATTTCAGTATGTTTTCCATGATGAGGATATATGGTCATCCTATACTCTATGTATATTATCAATTGTAGTGTGTGAATGAGTGTGATGCGTGATGGTAAATGTAGGATAATTGTACCCCTTTAAACTTGTGAGCATGACTTGTAGATAATCTTGCAAATCTTGTTCATGATTAGGATTAGTATGAATGTCTTGGTTTTGGTCTGATCATGAAGATTAGTGGGCCAGTATATGTGTTTGCAATTTTGGTAAATTATCCATGCTTGTGTAAATTGCTAATAAATCCGGCTCGGTAAAATAAAAGCATGCAAGAATGGTTGTGGTGAAATCCATAGATGTATGATTTAGGGAAATTTTGTATTCTTAAATCATGCATATATTAGTAGCCTCTGTTTAAACCAATAAGTGGCAATTTGCAGGATATGTTAAACCCCATGTTAACTTAAGTTGTGAATAGTATGCTAAATAGGTATTTTATTTTCTGTAAATTCTATTTAGCTCAGAAAAATCTGAAAATTTGAGTGTATGATATTGGACCCAAAAACAGCATGTGGTTAAAATTTCAGGTCATTTAGACCAGTAAAAAAGAAGTTATGTACTTTCATGTGAAATGTGATAATCTACGTATATTATCTTAATGTGATTAGTTATTGTCTAAAACCAACTTGATTGGTGAAATCACTGTGTGCTAAGCTCTTGAAATTCTGTAGTACCATGTTAGGAAAAACAAAGATATTCATGTGAGTGAGGAAGTGAATGTGATGAAAAGTGTGAAGTGTAAAACCATGTGTAAAACGGTAAATGTGTAAATGTGCAACTGTGCCAATGTGACACTGCTTCCGTAGAGGGCAGTGGAGCTGTATCAGGGAAAAGTCCCCCTGAGAAAGTTCAATGTGTATGTGACCCTAAGGGCATTAGGGGGAAATCCTGGAGGTGGACAAGTACCACTGGTTAGGGTGGAGACTTGTTCTCCCGGTCTGCGCAGTCTAAGAGTCGCCATTGGAATGCCTAGATGGCGTCTATGTGTAATGTGATGTGTATATGTCCTTCTTTGGTGGTTTGGACTATGTGTCACGGCACCTAAAATGTGTAATGTGAAATGTGTAATGTGTATGTGTCAATGTGTAAATGTGTAAGTGATAATGTGAATGTGTATGTGTAAAGTGTAACCATTTGTAAGTGGAAACTTGTGTAAAGAAAATGTGAAACTCAAAATGTGAAGATGCGTTATTGAAACCCATGTGAGACAAATCTAAAAGCATGTGAAATCAGTGAATTTATGCTATTATCATCATGTTAGTATGTGCAAAGATGTCTAGAACCCATGTTAGGGATAATTGGTGAAAACGGGTATAAGATAACATGATTGTTTGGCAATAATGTAGCTTTCATGTATAGGTTTACAGCCGTTAAACCATGTGAAATCAGCAACCTAAAGCATGTGAAAAGGTTATGTATGCACTTAAGGACATGTGAAATCCATGCTATTGTGTTTCCCCTTTCATGTATGTAAAACGTTCATGTTGGTAGCTCTCATGTTTTAGCTCTTTAAAGATTAGAGTTTCATGAGTAAATTGAATAGAGATCATGTGACAGGTGATTATTTTTTTGGAAATCTGAAAGCATGATTCATGTATAAAATAGTAAAACTTTCATGATAGGTTGAATCTTGAATTGACTAGCAAGCCATGTGTTGGAAATTGTAAATGTGCATGTAGAAACCACTAGGACTTGTACGTGTATATCATGAGTAGTGTTTCTTGCTGAGTCTCTGGACTCACTCCTTGCTTCGGCGTACAGGTGTAGTTGGTGACGTGGCACCTTCGGAGGAGGTAGCAGAGACGGACTCCGAGCGCGGAGATTAGCTAGCTTTGGAGTTTCTTTGAGATTTGTATTTCATAAGTATGTAATTTGAACATTGTATTAGAGTGTTATGAAAAGGATGTAAAAGTGTGGACATTATGTATTCCATTTCAGCAATTAATTTATGTGAACTTTAGTTCCTTTTATGTTAATTGTGAATTGCATGTATGTTTAATGTGGATGATGAATGAATGGAGACAGTTGTCTTTTACTTCCGCTACTCTGTTGTATATTCACGTGTATCTCAGCTGTATGTATCGTTTGGGTAAATATCCCACTGTGGCAGCGCTCGCTATACCGACGTGGGTTGGTATAACCGTACCGGTATACTGAGGGCCGTCACAGAGATTGGTATCAGAGCAACCGGTTGAGATTACACATGAATATACCTAAGTCATCATCCCCATTGCATGCTAAGTATGTCCACATGTGTAGAAAACACTAATATGAAATGAAAGATAGATAAGAAAATGGTTAGAGAAATTAGTAACCTAGCTCTAATAGTGGCTGAAATTTTATTACAGCCATGGCTTCCCGTGGACGACGTGGAGGTGTGCCAGCTCACGACGACGAGCAGAGGCGTGAGGAGCGGGCGGAGCAGCAGGCCCCGGCCCCACAGGGTCCTGTGCTTCCCCCACCACCGCCAGTGGACTATGGAGTAGTATCATGCAAGGTCTGGTGCAAGCCATGAAGACGCAGGCCACACCCAGGCAGCACTCCAGGCCCAGTTGGAGGCCAGGTAGAATAATGAAACAACCTAGTAGTTTGCTATTTAGATTGTGTGATATTGTGTTTATTGTATATTGTTTATTGTTTAATGTAGCAGGCTCAGGCCCCAGCTCAGGACCATGGTGGACCTTCCATCATGGAGCGATTCAAGAGGATGACCCCACCCTCTTTTAAGGGGGAGAGTGATCCGCTAATGGCAGAAAGCTGGATGAGGGAGACGGAGAAAAAATCCGAGCTATCAGGTGTCCTGATGAGGACAAGGTGACATTAGCCACCTACATGCTACAGGTATGCTTTAGTTATGCTTGTATTGTTTGTCAAGTTAGAATTTGTTAGTTAGTGCTTATGAAGGTGTATTGCAGGAGAGAGCTGATGTATGGTGGTCCTCCCTACTTCGTACACGCCTTGAGGATGGAGCAGTAGACGTGGCGTGGGATGCGTTTGTGAGGCTCTTCCGAGCCAAGTTCGTCCCATAGCATATCCAGGACAAGATGGAGCAAGAATTCCTTTCCCTGACGCAAGGATCAATGACCGTCCTGGAATACGAGGCAAGGTTTTCTGAACTTTCTAAATATGCACCGCATATAGTAGAGGATGAGCGCAGGAAGACCAAGAAATTCGTGATGGGTCTCAAACCATCACTGAGGACGAGACTCGTGGCGTTCGACCACACACGTTAGACGAGGCCCTCAGCGCAGCCTGCAGGCAGGAGGGAGAAATGGAGCAATATCTGGAGGAGAAGAAGGCTTCGCAAAGAGGCCGGCAGCGACATTCCAGCGGCAGGATAAGAAGAAAACGGTGTACCAGACACCGCATAAATCATGGCAGTCAGCAACTCTCAGGTACCTTCTGTACGTTCCCCCGGTGCTAAGAAAGAGTGTCCCCATTGTGGGAAGACCCATGGAGGTTCCGAGTGCTGGTTAGTAGCGGGTAGATGCTTAAAGTGCGGGAGCAGCGACCACAAGATCAAAGATTGCCCAAGACTTCAGCAAGGAGCTCAGCGTGGAGCGCCAGCACCAGCAGTAGCGGCAGCCGCGCCAGCTACAGGATGACCAGGAAGGCCTCGAGCCCCAGCTCGAGTGTTTGCTTTAGCTCGCGAGGACGCCGAGTAGGCGGAGCATGTCACCGAAGGTACAGTTTTACTTTTCGGTGTGCACGCTCGGGTTTTGTTTGATACGGTGCTACTCACTCGTTCATTCCGAGCGGTTCGCTAGGCAGTTAGCCCTAGAGTCAGGCATAGAGTCTGAGGAGTTAGAAGTCCCTTTGTCTGTGCATACCCCTGCGGTACGGTATCGACTAGGAATGCATTCCGTCGTTACCTGTGTGTATTGAGGATAGATTCCTAGATAGGTGTTTCTTCTTGCTAAAGATGAAGGACTATGATTGTATCCTTGGTCTGGATTGCTAGAGGAGCACTATGCGTAGTGGATTGTCGTAGGAAGAAGATGTTTTCCGCATTCCTGGTGAGGATGAGTCTCTCATCCCTTGCCAAAGAACTTAGCCGGAAAGTTAGTTATCTCTGCCATGAAGGCGATGCGCATGGTGAACAAGGGTTGTGACGCATTTCTTGCCAGCTTATGCTAGTACCCGATGCTGGTTCGTCACTGACTCTTGCAAAGATCGATGTGGTGCAGGATTTTCCAGATGTCTTTCCCGACGACTTGTCTGGATTGCCACCGGATAGGGAGATAGAGTTCACTATAGAGTTGCTTCCAGGCACCTCTCCTATCTCAAAGGCCCCATATCGGATGGCTCCTGCAAAATTAGCCGAGTTGATGAAGCAATTGCAAGAATTGCTTGATAAGGGATTCATTCGCCCTAGTGTTTCCCCTTGGGGCGCACCTGTATTATTCGTCAAGAAGAAAGACGGGTCACTTCGGTTGTGTATTGATTATAGGAAGTTGAACAAGTGACTATGAAGAAGTGTATCCCTTACCTCGGATTGATGATCTGTTTGACCAGTTGCGAGAGGCATCAGTCTTTTCCAAGATTGACTTGCGATCTGGTTATCATCAGTTGAGGATTCGGAGTGAGGATGTGTCCAAGACGGCATTTAGAACCCGTTATGGACATTATGAGTTTTTAGTCCTTCCTTTCGGATTGACCAACGCCCCTGCAGCATTCATGGATCTCATGAACCGGGTGTTTAGTCCGTATTTAGATAGCTTTGTTGTTGTGTTTATTGATGACGTGTTGGTCTATTCTCCGGATGAGGCCACACATCGTCAGCATTTGAGGTTAGTCTTAGAGGTTCTCCGTGAGCACAAGCTGTATGCGAAGTTCAGCAAGTGCGAGTTCTGGTTGCGCGAGGTTCATTTTCTCGGGCATGTTATCTCCGGCGCTAGTGTAGCTATTGATCCAGCAAAAGTCCAGGCAGTTATGGATTGGGAGATTCCCAGGACCCCTTCGGAGATTCGTAGTTTCCTTGGGTTAGCTGGTTACTATCGGCGATTCATTGAGGGTTTCTCATCCATCGCCGCCCCTTTGACAAAGCTGACCAGAAAGGGTGAGAAGTTCGTATGGTCTGAGGCATGTGAGCGCAGCTTTCAGCTATTGAAGGCTAAGCTTACTTCTGCTCCTGTATTGGTATTGCCTAGTGGTCTAGAAGGTTTTGCCATTTATACGGATGCATCTCAGATTGGTTTAGGCTGTGTGCTTATGCAGCAAGAAAGGGTAGTGGCTTATGCTTCTTGTCAGTTGAAGGAGCATGAGAGGAACTATCCGACTCATGACTTGGAGCTCGCAGCTGTGGTTCATGCACTAAAGATCTGGAGGCACTATCTTTATGGTGTCAGATTTGAGGTGTTTACCGACCACAAGAGCTTGAAGTATCTTTTCTCCCAAAAGGAATTAAACTTGAGGCAGAGAAGATGGATTGAGTTCTTGAAGGACTATGACTTCGACCTTCAGTATCATCCTGGAAAGGCGAACGTCGTAGCGGATGCTCTTAGTAGAAAGAGGTCTTCGCTCCAGCAGGATTGGAAGATGTTGGAGGATGCAGCGTGCTCTATGACCGAGTTAGAGCCATCGTTGTGTCAGGCTTTTGTAGCTCAGCTATCCCTTAGATCCTCAGTCTTGGATGAGGTGATTGAGCAGCAGAAAGCCGATCCTAGATTGTTAGAGTTAGTGGGTAAGGCGGGCATTGCTCGTGATGAGGACGGTGTGATTAGATTTCAGCACCGTGTTTGTGTCCCCGATGTGGTAGATGTCCGTGAGCATGTGTTAGCGGAGGCTCATAGATCGCGATTCTCTATTCATCCGGGTAACACTAAGATGTATCAAGACCTGAAGAGATCGTTTTGGTGGTCCGGCATGAAGAAGGATGTTGCGGATTATGTGTCTAGATGTCTAGTATGTCAGCAAGTGAAAGCCGAGTGGCAGCGACCATCCGGCCTTATGCAGAGGATGGATATCCCCGTATGGAAATGGGAAGCTGTCACTATGGACTTCGTTTCGGGTTTGCCTCGATCTAGAAGGGGCAATGACTCGATTTGGGTAGTTGTAGATAGATTCTCGAAGACTGCTCATTTCTTGCCTATGAAGAAGAAGCAGTCAGTAGAGAGCTTAGCTAGATTGTATGTTAGCGGTATCATGAGATTGCATGGTGTGCCGAAGTCGATCATTTCGGATCGAGATCCGAGATTTACTTCGAGATTGTGGAAAGGTCTTCAGGATGCGTTAGGATCGGAGCTTAGGCTTAGTTCGACGTTTCATCCCCAGACAGATGGACAGTCCGAGAGGACTATCCAGACGCTCGAGGATATGTTGAGAGCGTGTGTTCTGGATTGGAAGGACGATTGGGAGCGTCATTTACCTCTTGTGGAGTTCGCATACAACAACAACTTTCATGCTAGTATTGGTATGGCTCCATTCGAGCGTTGTATGGTAAGCCCTGCAGATCTCCTTTATGTTGGGAGGAGACTGGTGATAGGCATTGATCGGACCGGCGTTAGTTCAGGAAACTTCGGATAAGATTCAGCTTATCAGGAAAAGGCTTGTTGCGGCACAGGATAGGCAGAAGAGTTATGCCGACAACAGAAGAAAGGATTTGGAGTTCGAGGTTGGCGATCATGTTTTCTTGAAGATATCGCCTACTCGAGGTGTTGTCAGATTTGGCAGGCACAGCAAGCTAAGCCCTAGATTCATTGGCCCATATGAGATTCTCAGACGTTTGGGCAACGTGGCGTACGAGCTAGCATTACCCCCAGCATTGGCTAGCGTTCACCCTGTATTCCACGTATCTATGCTCAGGAAGTATGTCTGAGATCCGTCTCATGTGATTAGTCATGAGCCCGTGGAGATCCAGCCAGATCTTTCGTATGTCGAGCAACCCGTAGCCATTCTTGACCGGAAGGTTCAGCATCTCCGGAACAAGAGTATCGAATCGGTGAAAGTTCTATGGTGGAACTTCTCACGTGAGGAGGCTACGTGGGAGCTTGAGGATGTGATGAAGAAGAAGTATCCCCTTTTGTTTGAGTAGTGTCGTTCTAACTTCGAGGACGAAGTTTCTTTATGGGGGAGAGGGTGTAAGGCCCTCTAATTTCCGTCGCATTATTTGTATTTATGTGTGTATGTTTGTACTTGTATATGTATGTACATATTTACGTACGTATTAATTAGTATAATTACGTGTGCATGTGTTTATGTTAGATGTAAATAATGCATGTATTGCATGGTGATAGTATGGATATAATACCATATACATATTGCATGTATATATGCTCGGTATGCATGGTTTTTTGCATATTTCAGAATTCTGGCCGAAGGCCACCTTGGCGTCAAGCCCAGGCTATAGCAACCTGAATTTTTACGAAAAATAAAAATTTAAATAAAGAATTTAAAACTTAGTTAAATGGATATTTAAATAGAGCATTAAATAAAACCCATTAAATGGAAAAGAGTAATGGGCTTTGCTTAATGGATCTTCTAGAATTTATTGGGTCAAAATATGAATTTACAAAGGGAGAATAGTAGGAAAATACCCTAAATTCGTAACTAATTATTACCTAAATAGAAAAGGGGTATTTAATGCATTAAATGGGAAATTAGAGTTGGAATTGGATTCCTAAACCTACCCCATATGGGTTAGCACGAATTTAGATCTCTTCCTAGTCTAAATAGAGATTGGAAGGCAAGGAAGGAAGGTGGGAGTAAGGAAATCTCGGAATTAAAAAGGAATTAGAGTAAAAGTAGGAATAGAAATACATACTTGCATAAATACACCTCTTAAACTCTATTGGGCAACCCTAGCTCGTTGCCAAGAGTTGCTGGACGTGGAGAGGAGACTAAGGAGGAGAGGATTTCGTGGAGAGAAGAAGAGCTTGAAGCTTCTTCCCTTGTTCTTCAAGTTCTAGCCCTAGAAGACAATTCGAGTCAAAGGTAGGCATTTCCACAAGCATAAACCATGAAACTTTTTCTGTAGGTTCTATCTACCCTCTTGAACGAAACCCCCAAGTTTCATATTTTTCCATCCATCCTATATTTTGTTCTTAATTTCTAAAGAACTGCAAACATGATAACCCCGAGGTGTCATGTTTAATTCAAATCTCTATGTATACTTGATCCCATGCTACGAAAGTTTTACTGTAGATACTTCACGTGTTAGGGATCATTTGCCCCTAAAAAGCCTAAATTTCATTGAGCATGTTGCTCGAATTAAATCAGTCTTGCTCTCTATGTCTTGTTCTATGTTACTCGTTGTTGTTCATGCTCAAACCATGTTCAAACCATGCTCTCTCTCTAATCCCTATTTACTGGAAGTGCCCTCGCATGTCTAGTTTCATTTGCCACTGATTTCATGATTTTTCATCGTGCATATAATTAGTTATGAATTTCTGAACAACCCTGTATCAAAGGTTGAAATCCCTGGTCCGCAATCCAATGTCTGGTCTGACTCCTGTCAGAGTCAGGCGCAGACAACCAGAAGGCGACACCTCGACATGTCGCTTTCTGGGGCTGATTACGACACCCTCCCTGTCGCGACCAAGAAGGCGACAGGTGAGCCGTCGCTTTCTCAGTTCCCGATTTGCATGCCCTGTCGCGACCTGTGCAAGATGTTGTCGCGTTCTGCCTGGCCTATGTCGCCATCCTTACAGCCCTATGTCGCCTTCACAGGTTTTTGATGAAAAACCCATAAAAAAATAAAATAAAATATTTTGTCTTGCACTTGCACGCTTCTTACCGTTATACCCCCAGTAAAAACCCTACTTAAAAATGGTGCTATATTGAATGATTTAAAATACATGTTCACGACTTATTTCTATCTATGATTTCTCTTGCACTTGCACACACTTGAACCATCCATATATGGCTGAAATCTTGAAGGAAATATCTCAAATGTATTTGGTAATTTATTGAAATGAAGTACATTAATTTCCCTATTTTGAAAGGACTTGTATTTATTTCTCGCGTTGTTTATGTACCGATATCGACGCTCCACTGTCCTAGAATTCCTCTAGAACGTCGAGCACATGTTTTATATACACACTTTACTTGGCTTGTGGTGAACTCTCCGTCGGATATTCCTTTCGCCGGACTAGTGAACTCTTGCACAAGGCCTCCGTAAGTCTCCTCTGATCATGGATTCCACATGGTCGACGAGCCGGTTGTATCCTAATACCTATGATACCCTTTAGGGATCTATATGATCCAAACGGCTATTAGAGATTCACTCTCGTCTTAAATCATGCCGGACCTCTGGACCTGTGCATAACAAGGCCAGTGGTAGGGTCGTGAGTTCCACCTGACTGCCAACACTAAGTGCGCGTGTTGTGCAACTGTTACTATCTTCTGATTACTCGATGTATTACGTGCAATGTCCACTAGCTCTCATCTATACTCTACTCGCTCACCTATTCACGTTCACTCTACTAGCTCATCTATTCATCTAGTGCTCTTATCTATTTCTTGGTACTCTATATTGACCATTGAATGATTGTCTAAAGATAAACAATATAACCAATGCTTGGCAATATATAAAGGGCCCGATCTGGTCCTGGGATGTGCGCTCGAAAGTGCTAGTGCCCATGGGAGTTAAATGATCAGAGTGTTTGGCATTACACTCAAGTGCTATCTATCTCGACTATCTATATGACAATCAAAAACACAAAACGTGCTACACTCTCTCGATGTCTAGAATGACAAACAAGTGCTATACTCGTCGTGCTATTACTATACTTCTGCTAGTTGTGCTATGGCCATCCTGCTATTCGTGCTATATTCAATACTTGTGCTATTTTTGGAAACTATCCTCGATCTCGTGCTATTGTGCTATCTTGTTACCTGTTGTGCTATCTCTTACTATATTTTGACTCTCTTGTACCTGCTATCTTTAGACACTCTGCCATTAAATGCATTAATTATTTAAAGCCTGCTTGAGCCTGAGATTTAAGTCCTACTGGGCGTTATCGCTCACCCTATGTTATTTGATGTTGTGTTCTCAGGTGAGACCGAGGATGACACCTACACTCACGAGGAAGGGAATGACCAAGAGTGAAGCCAGGAGTGCCCTCGAGTCGTTATGTTATCTTAGAGTCGTAGTTAGTCATTTTCCTTTTATTGAAATGTAATTGGGCCCTATAGACTGGCTCTGATATTAGTGGTTGTAACTAGACATTTGAAAAGTTATTAATGAGAAAGATTTGATTTAGTATCATTCAATGTGCAATGGTTTGATGTCTAGTATTTGCTCTATACCTTTTCTTGCAACTGCCTTCGCGCTCCGATATTCCGCATTGGGGCGTGACACAGGCCGTTTAGGAGGTGTCAGCGTCCAGACATGGACGCCAACACTAATCCTGGCGTCCAGTGATATGGGCGCCAATCTCTTTGGCCTGAATGCGCAGCAGAGCTGCAAGCCAACCATTGGGGGATGTCCCCCAAAGGCTCTGAAGACTGTCAAATCAGCATGGTGAGTGGGAGAGAGACCCTCCTTATGTCTGAAGCCGAAATGGCCTCTCCCCACTCCTCCCTTCACCTTGCAAGAGGAGAAAAAGTGAGAAGAAAAACCCAAGAGAGAAAAACTGAGAGAAAACCCACTTTGGAACCCAAAAATCCATCAACCTGAGGATCTGCTCCGGAGATCTACTGCTTCAAGAAGGTAGCTGGATCAAAGGAGGAGGCTACCCTGACATCCCCTCGGCGTGGAGATCATCCAGGAGCCCGGAGGAGAGATCGTTTGGAGGGCGTTCTGCACTTCTTGGGATAGCCCAAGGAGGGCTTCACCAACACCCTAAACCCTTTGGAAGAATTTTTAAAAGTCAAGTGACCTATCCATGGTATTCCCGTATGTGTCTAGGTCATTTCTATTATTTTTATAGATTTTTCCTCGAGTCCTAGACCCTCCTATTCACCCAAGTTTGAGAGCTCGGGTCTGTGTTTCTGCACAGACCTGATTCGACGGCAAGGTCCCTGGACGCCCAGATCATGCTTGGCGTCCATCGGCCCTGTCGCTGACTCTGAGTCAGCGGCCATAGACCGCCGCCAAGTTCCTCTGGACAGAACAGTGAGCTGTTCTGCCCATCTTATACATTAATTTCGGTATGTTTTCCGTGATGAGGATATATGGTAATCTTATACTCTATGTATATTATCAATTGTAGTGTGTGAATGAGTGTGATGCATGATGGTAAATGTAGGATAATTGTACCCCTTTAAACTTGTGAGCATGACTTGTAGATAATCTTGCAAATCCTTGTTCATGATTAGGATTAGTATGAATGTCTTGGTTTTGGTCTGATCATGAAGATTAGTGGGCCAGTATATGTGTTTGCAATTTTGGTAAATTATCCATGCTTGTGTAAATTGCTAATAAATCCGGCTCGGTAAAATAAAAGCATGCAAGAATGGTTGTGGTGAAATCCATAGATGTATGATTTAGGGAAATTTTGTATTCTTAAATCATGCATATATTAGTAGCCTCTGTTTAAACCAGTAAGTGGCAATTTGCAGGATATGTTAAACCCCATGTTAACTTAAGTTGTGAATAGTATGCTAAATAGGTGTTTTATTTTCTGTAAATTCTATTTAGCTCAGAAAAATCTAAAAATTTGAGTGTATGATCTTGGACCCGAAAACAGCATGTTGTTAAAATTTCAGGTCATTTGGACCAGTAAATAAGAAGTTATGTTTTTTCACGTGAAATGTGATAATCGACGTATATTATCGTAATGTGATTAGTTATTGTCTAAAACCAACTTGATTGGTGATCACTGTGTGCTAAGCTCTTGAAATTCTGTAGTACCATGTTAGGAAAAACAGAGATATTCATGTGAGTGAGGAAGTGAATGTGATGAAAAGTGTGAAGTGTAAAACCATGTGTAAAACGGTAAATGTGTAAATGTGCAACTGTGCCAATGTGACACTGCTTCCGTAGAGGGCAGTGGAGCTGTATCAGGGAAAAGTCCCCCTGAGAAAGTTCAATGTGTAAGTGACCCTAAGGGCATTAGGGGGAAATCCTGGAGGTGGACAAGTACCACTGGTTAGGGTGGAGACTTGTTCTCCCGGTCTGCGCAGTCCAAGAGTCGCCATTGGAATGCCTAGATGGCGTCTATGTGTAATGTGATGTGTATATGTCCTTCTTTGGTGGTTTGGACTATGTGTCACGGCACCTAAAATGTGTAATGTGAAATGTGTAATGTGTATGTGTCCATGTGTAAATGTGTAAGTGATAATGTGAATGTGTATGTGTAAAGTGTAACAATGTGAAAGTGGAAACTTGTGTAAAGAAAATGTGAAGCTCAAAATGCGAAGATGCGTTATTGAAACCCATGTGAGACAAATCTGAAAGCATGTGAAATCAGTGAATTTATGCTATTATCATCATGTTAGTATGTGCAAAGATGTCTAGAACCCATGTTAGGGATAATTGGTGAAAACGGGTATAAGATAGCATGATTGTTTGATCACATGATATGTTTTATGCAATAATGTAGCTTTCATGTATAGGTTTACAGCCGTTAAACCATGTGAAATCAGCAACCTAAAGCATGTGAAAAGGTTATGTATGCACTTAAGGACATGTGAAATCCATGCTAATTGTGTTTCCCCTTTCATGTATGTAAAACGTTCATGTTGGTAGCTCTCATGTTTTAGCTCTTTAAAGATTAGAGTTTCATGAGTAAATTGAATAGAGATCATGTGATAGGTGAATTTTATTTTTTTGGAAATCTGAAAGCATGATTCATGTATAAAATAGTAAAACTTTCATGATAGGTTGAATCTTGAATTGACTAGCAAGCCATGTGTTGGAAATTGTAAATGTGCATGTAGAAACCACTAGGACTTGTACGTGTATATCATGAGTAGTGTTTCTTGCTGAGTCTCTGGACTCACTCCTTGCTTCGGCGTACAGGTGTAGTTGGTGACGTGGCACCTTCGGAGGAGGTAGCAGAGACGGACTCCGAGCGCGGAGATTAGCTAGCATTGGAGTTTCTTTGAGATTGTGTATTTCATAAGTATGTAATTTGAACATTGTATTTGAGTATTGTGAAAAGGATGTAAAAGTGTGGACATTATGTATTTCCATTTCAGCAATTTAATTTATGTGAACTTTAGTTCCTTTTATGTTAATTACGAATTGCATGTATGTTTAATGTGGATGATGAATGAATGGAGACAGTTATCTTTTACTTCCGCTACTCTGTTGTATATTCGCGTGTATCTCAGCTGTATGTATCGTTTGGGTAAATGTCCCACTGTGGCAGCGCTCGCTATACCGACGTGGGTTGGTATAACCGTACCGGTATACTGAGGGCCGTCACAGCCCCTCTGCTTTTGTATGTTTTTCCTTATACTTATAAAATCAGGCCGGAGGGATAGCAATGGTGGTCAACCAGGCGCTGACCCTTAAGGACCTTTTTTTTAAAAAAAAGTGAAGAGCAAGCAATGTTTTAGTACAAAGCAATCGATGTTTAAGTTCGATTGGCCAAAATACAACGCAATCGGTGGAAGTGTAACTTCATATATGAAGAAGTGGAACTTCATATAAAATAGATCAAAATGTTGTCAGTCGAATTGAAGCTTCGTATATGGCTTCAGATATGAGGAAGTTTGCTTTCTATATAGCTTCGCATATGATGAAGCGAACTTCGACTGTTCAAGACAAAAACATGCATGACGAAGTGAAGCTTTGTATATGAGGAAGTAAACTTCGGATGTGACAAAACAGACTTTGTATATGACGAAGTAAACATTGGATATGATGAAATTAGCTTCGGGTGATCAAGAAGTAAAACATGCATGACAAAGTGAAGTTTCGTATATGACAAAGTAAACTTCAGATGTGGCGAAGTAGACTTCAGATATGATAAAGTAAACTTTAGATGTGACAAAGGTAGCTTCGACTGATCAAGAAACAAAACATGCATGACGAAGTGACAACTTAGTGTAAATATGAAGTGATAATGCAAGAATATATTGTATTTATGGGAGAAACATGATATAAAATATATTAATGATATTTTAAGTTAAACATGGGTTTTGTTATCACCAAAATAAATGGATAAAATATAGGAGTTGTTCAACAAACTCCTCCTTTTTGGTGATGACAAAACTCATGTGAATTTTTTGAAAGTTAGATATTCAAAACATGAAATAAACAGAAAATTCATAGTTTAAGAATATTCTCTCCCTTTTTGTCAATAACCAAAAGGAAAGGATCTTACCATATGTATTTCACCTCTTTGTAAAAACTTCTTACCATTATGTTGTGAGATTGAAGGAGAGGGGTTCAACAATGTTTGTCATAAATTTACATCTCCCCTTTTTACTTGCTCCCCCTTGATGTGAGGCTCCTTCTCAGTGTATGGCTTCCCCTTAGTGTGAGGCTTAATGAATTTTCAATCTTCTTCTGATATATCGACTAATTTGATGTTACTTATTGTTGTGTTGGGAGGTGTTTATGAAAATTCCTTGCATTGATCTATATAAAAGTACTTGCAAGAATTTTGTTAGTATCATTTACAGAGATATTAAAAACAGAATAAATCTGTGACTGCTCCCCCTTCCTATATGAGGTGAATGAAGAGCTGGCAGTCACCAATGCCTTGAGCATCCTTTGTTTCTGATGCTCCAAGGCTATCCTGCAGATAAATTACTCAAAAATAGGTACCCAATTCTTTTTGAGTCTTTGATGGTTAGATGCATAAAAATATCCTTTGTGCAAGTGTTTACTATGTAGCCTAGTTTGTTGCAATGTGAACATTAATGAATATAATTTGTTTTATAAGACTTTATGCTTTTAATTTTCTTTTGAGAGCATATGTTAATGACTGGAGCCTTCTTCTGAGGCATCTTAGTTTCTTTTGCAATGGATACTTTTAAGTAAACTTAATTTGTTTTCCTTTTTTAGAAGGTTCGTGTCCAAGACCTTGTTTATTGTTGTTAGATTTAGAGCTTTTTAAGCATATAGCTAAATATGTTTTATCTTTTGTTAATTTTCTAATTGATTCTTTCAAATAAAGATTATCTTTAGTTAGAGTTTTCAATTTTTCTTCTAACTCTAATTTTTCACTATTCTTGCTCTTTAAATCTTCACACAAAAGATAATTATTTTTTTTACTTTACTTTATCTGTGTTTTCAATTATTCCATTTTGGATTTAAGATCAGAATTAGTGTTTTCCAAGTAAGTAAGATTATTTTTTAGATTCATTAATTCTTTTACAACACTTTATGTTTTTCATAAAGTTCATTAAAAACTTCTTCCAAATCTTCTGATTCAGAATCTGATTCAGTGCAAGAATTAAAGGATGGGTTAGATTGTACCTCATCTCGTCCTACCTTGAGGGTTAGACTTACCTGCACTTTTTCTGATTTTGAGCATGATGAATCTGATGAGAAGACTTCTTCATTATCCCATGCAGCTGCCATGGCTTTCTTCTTATATTTCTTGTGCTTCTTCTTGGATTTTTCTAATCTTCTTATATTTCTTGTGCTTCTTCTTGGATTTTTCTAACTGACTAGTCTTCTTAAGTCTTGGACAATCTAGTCTCAGATGTCCAGGCTTTCTACATTCATAGAAAACTAGTTCTTTCTCCTTTTTAACTTTCTTTTGAATCCTTTTTGACCCATTCTTCTTCTTTTTAAGGATCTTCTGAAGTTTTGATAGGACATTATCAACATCACTATCTTTAGTACTTGCATTTTTTGACTAAAAAAAGAAGGGGAGGAAGGAGCAACTATGACTTTAAAAGTATTAGTGACATTTTTCTAAGATGTGCTTGTAGATAGTCGCTCTATGTTGATTTCATGTGCCATCAATGATCCGATAAGCTTTTCTAATGACATAGTTTTAAGGTCATTAGCTTCTTCGATGGCTGTCACTTTGGGTGTCCACTGGTTTGGTAGGGATATGAGAATTCATGCTTACCATATCTTCAGTGTTGTATATCTTTCCAAGCCCTACAAGACCATTAGTTATATCAGTAAATCTTCTATACATTTGGGTAATGGTCTCACCTGTCCTCATTTGGAACTTCTCATATTAAGTGACCAGGATGTCAATCCTAGCTTCCTTCACTTTGTCAGTTCCCTCATATGTAGGCTTCAGCTTGTCTCACATTTCCTTGGCTAATTTGCATGCTAAAATCCTGTTGAATTCACTTCTTGTTAGAGCACATCAAATGAGATTTTTGGCTTTACTATTATGTGAGAGAAATTTTTTATCATTGCCTGTCCACTCCTCTCTTAGGTTGAGAACTATCAGATCTCCTTCTTCAATGATAGTCCATTGCTAATAGTCATAACCCTGGAGGAAGAACTCCATCCTTGTCTTACAATAGTTGTAATCTTCTTCATCAAACAAGGGTGGTCTATTGAAAGATTGGCCTTCAGCAAATCCTTAGGCTGCCATTTGATCTTTGCTCTTTAGATCGTTAGATCTACTTGATTTTCAGAGACCAAGGCTCTAACACCACTTGTTGGTATCAAATGAATGGAAGAGCTTGGCTTTGATACCACTTGATAGTATCAAATGAATCGAAGAGCTTGGCTCTGATACCACTTCTTGGCCCACTTAGTTAAGGTATCAAGGATGTACCTAGAGAGGGGGTGAATAGGTACTCACAGAAATCTAAAACTAAAATCAAACACTTGAAACTTTGGTTAGTGTAAGTAAACATGTGTGCTAAAGAGTAACAATGTGGAAACAAAAACAATCACAGACATGAACACAAGGAATTTATCCTGGTTCGGTACTTCCTTAATGGAAGAACTACGTCCAGTCCCCAAGAAAATCTTGGAATCCCCCCAAGGATATGCAATCCCCAACTCCCCGTTGGTCCCCTTCCTTTCTGAGTAGGAAGGAAATTCACTTCTGTTACAGGTCAAGAAGCCACCCTCTTGGAACAAACCCCAATGCGGTTCTTCTAGACTTAAACCCCCAACTAGGTTATGCTGACACCAACCCCAGCTATGTTCTTCCTTCAACCCAAGAGGGTCACTGTGACAGTCCCACAGCTGAACAGAATCCACCAGCACCCCGCTGGCCTTCTTTTCACAAAGGAAGCATAACACCGTATATAGTCTTACAGTTGCACACAAGTCTTTCTTAGAAAAAAAAAGAACAGACTGAGAGCTATAGAAGATGAACACTAAGGAACTCAAACTCTCAACTCACAAACTCTCCCCTAGATTTACAATGATGCACAGAGAGAGTGAAGAGAAAAAATAAGCTTGAATGCTTGAAGACTTCAGATGGTTTCTTGCACGCACAATTCTTCTTGGGCTCGAGCTCTTTCTCTCTTACTTTGAGTGTGTATGGCGTTAAGGCTTCTCACTGAATGTACAATCTTTCAGAAGGATTTTCAGAAGGCTCCTATTCTTCTGCTTCAAACACTTCATCATTTATAGAGTAGAAAGATAGATCCATTGTGGCGATCCGTTGGAACTCTTCTAGCCATTCTTCATCTTCATCTTCATCTCTTTCCTCCTTCTGTCTAATAGACATCTTCATGTGTCTAACGGATGCTAACAACAGGTCCAAGATGTTTTGACTAGGAGTAGAATAGTTCTGCAGACATTTAATGCAAATAGGAACATGTTAGACTAGAGAAGTCTTCTGACATATAGCCCATACCTCTTTTTCCTTTTTGTCTAGCAGGAAGGAAGGAGTCCTTTTAGTCCTTGTTTTTTGCTGACTCCTTTTTTTATCTACTCTAATAAGATAGAAGGTACACAACATGAATATCTTATAGATTTGAACACTTATTTGAATTTTCATTTGGTGCCACAGATGTTTGAAATCAAGTAAGCATCAATTGGTATATAAACAACATCAATCAAAATATTATATCAGTAATTGAAATGAACGGTAATCGATATGATATATGTTTTTATTATAACAACAATCAATATGAGATTATGTTTATAACACCAATCGATAGAAATAGAGTGGCAATCGATGTTTGCTTAACAACAATCGATGTTTTATAAAGGCAATCGATATTTTAAAGACAAACAATGTTTAAAAGACAATCGATGTTTAAGTGAAGAGCAATCGATGTTCTAAGGCAATCAATGTTTCAGACAATGAATGTTCTAAGACAATTGATGTTTCAGACAATCGATGTTTAAGTGAAAAGTAATCGATGTTTAAGTGAAGCAATCGATGTTTAAGTGAAGCAATCGATGTTTAAATGAAGCAATCGATGTTTGATTTATAATAGTAATCGATGTTTTAGTGAAGCAATTGATGTTATGAGGTAATCGGTGTTTTAAGTGAAGAGCAATCGATGTTTTAGTACAAAGCAATCAATGTTTAAATTTGACTGGCCAAAATACAACACAATTGGTTGAAGTGTAACTTCGAATATGACGAGTGTAACTTCATATATGACCAAGTGGAACTTAGTATAAAACTGATCAAAACACTATCGGTCAAATTGAAGCTTCATATATGACTTTGGATATGATGAAGTTTGCTTCATATATAGCTTCGTATATGACGAAGTGAACTTCAATTAGTCAAGACAAAAACATGCATGACGAAGTGAAGCTTCATATATGACGAAATAAACTTCGGATATGACTAAGTAGACTTCAGATATGATGAAGTAAACTTCAGATATGACGAAGTTTACTTCCACTGATCAAGAAGCAAAACATGCATGATGAAGTGAAGCTTCGTATATGACAAAGTGAACTTCGGATATGACGAAGTAGACTTCAGATATGATGAAGTAAACTTCGGATATGACAAAGTTAGCTTTGACTGATCAAAAAGCAAAAAATGCATGATGAAGTGCCAGCTCAGTGTAAATCTGAAGTGATAATACAAGAATATATTATATTCATGGGAGAAACATGATATAAAATATATTAATGATATTTTAAGCTAAACATGGGTTTTGTTATCACCCAAATAAAAAGGATAAATGCAGGAGTGGTTCAACATTTTGGCCCAATAATTCTATTATGGCCATTAGTAAAGCTCATAATCTATTTTATTTTATTGTTTTTTTAATTTAACCAACTTATTCTTTAGATTTTTAATAAACTTTGATTTATTTATTTAATTAATTTACTTGGGTTCCTACATCCTCCCCCCCCCCCCTACAAAGAATTTGGTTATCCAAATTCATATGATCATATTTAATATGGTGAGGGGAGTTAATCTCACCAAATATCTCATGGTACTTTTGCCTCATTGTCCCTTCAAGTTCCCATGTGGCTTCTTCTACTCGTCGTCTACTCTATTGGACTTTCACCATTGGTATTGATCGATTCCTGAGCTATTGTAACTTCTGATCTAAGATCTTGATTGGCTTCTCTTCATATGTCGTCTTTATGCAGAACCAAGTCTTCATGGCATATGATGTAGGTACGGTCATACACACACTTTCTTAGCATAGAGACATGGAAGGCGTTGTGTACATATGATGGCTGTAGAGGTAATGCTAGTCGGTATGCAACTTCACTAACTCTTTCAAGTAATTCAAAAGAACTGATGAATCTTAGACTCAACTTCCCTTTGACTCCAAACCTTTATATTCCACGGGTAGGAGATACTTTTAAAAGTACATGTCTCTTCTTCTCTTGTCTGCATAGCTCTTTTGTTTGGATTGAGCAATCTTAAGTTGGTCACAAATGACTTGGATGTACTTGGTCAGAGATCTATGTTTAGGGCTAGAGGAAAAACTTAGATCTCGATGTAAAAAGCATAAAAAGTTTATAGAACCAATTTAAATCCAAGCTAACACGATTCTTAGCAAGATATACTCAAAAGAAATCAAGGATTTTAACAAGGATTTCATGGAGAACCAGAGCAATCAAGAGGTTATGGTTACATGAAATAATGAAACTTTGAACATGAAAATCTCGCAACTTGATGGATGAAATCTGGGAAAAATATGGTCATTGGTTATTGGTTTCATGGACTATCTATGAACAAGATTAATTAGATATTTGGTTGAGAGATTGCCTACCTTTGAACACTCCTAAAAAGTATTTCTGTAGAACGAAGCAGAATGGGGTCTGGGGAAGAAGTATAGCAACCTGAAATTTTCAAAAAATAAAAATTTAATAATATTTAAAATTTAGTCAATTGGAAAAAAAAAAAGAGAAATAATTAAAACCCATTAAACAAAAATAAGTAATGGGCTTTGTTAAATGGACCCTCTAGAATTTATTGGGCCAAAATAAGGATTTTAAAAGAGGAATAATAGGAAAATATCCTAAATTCGTATCTTAAATATTACCTAAATAGAAAAGGGGTATTAAAATATTAAAATAAGTAATTTGGGTTGGAATTGGAATCCTAACCCTACCCTAATTAGTTGGCCACGAAATTGCATCCCATCATAACCCTAATAGGAGTTGGCAAGCTTAGAAGGAGGAGAGAAATATGGAAATCTCGGAATTAAAGGGGAATTAGAGTCCCATTAGGAAATAACAACCCAAGGAGCTTAAATACTCCTTAAACCCTCCATGGCCAGCCCTAACTCGTTGTTGGGGCTTGCTGGACGTGGAGAAGAGGCCAAGGAGAAGAGGAACTCGTGGGGAAAAGGCTGGACCGAGCTCCAACCTCTGCACTTCGAGTTCTAAACCCTAGAAGATCAAACGAGTCAAAAGTAGGCATTCTCATGAGAAAAACTCCATTAATTTCATTTGTACATTGTTCCATACACCAAGAACAAAACCCCTCTTGTTTCATAATTTTTCATCGAGCCAATCTTTTATTCTTGATTTTTGAAGTTCTGCAATCATCACTATCCCGAACCTTCATCTTAATCCTAGATCTCCATGTATACTCGACCCCATACAATGAAATTTTAACTGGAGATACTGATGGATGTTAGGCATCGTTTGCCCTTGAAAACCCTAATTTTCATCCATCCTACTGGTCGAATTAATTCTTTTATCTCAACTGTGCACTGTTCCATGTTCTTCGTGAATAAACATAATTGAAACATTTCGAGACCATGTTCACTTTCAAATTCCTAATTTCTATATGTACTCTTGCATGTCTAGATCCGTTTAAAACTATTTTCATGAATTTTCATCAACTATGCCATTAGATCGTGATTTTTGAATCACCCCGTGTCAAAACAGGGAAGGCTTGGACCGTAATCCAAGGCCTGTCCTTTTCCCGCTCAGACTCAGGCGCAGGACCTGAGAACATGACGGCCCGATAGGCCACATTCTCAGGACTGATCGCCACATTGTACCTGTCGCGTTTTGAACGTGATAGGCGGCACCATTGCGTTCTGGCTCCCTGTCCTAATAGACCCGTCGCGTTCTATGAAACTCCCAATTGCGTTCTAATTAGACCCTATCGCGACCCTTACAAGGTACGTCGTGATCTAGTGTTTTACATGTAACCCCATGATTTTTGCTGCTCTAACTTTCTACAGTGTCTATACTTCTTGTTAACAGTCGCCAACGTAGTAAATAAAGTTATTATAAATCAAACATGGGTTGAATGATTTAAAAGACCTACACTTGATCTTTTCATCCATGATTTCTTTCACACATGCACACACTTGAACCATCCATTATGGATTAACTTGGCATGAAAGTATCTCATAATACATCTGGTAATTTATTTCAATTATATATTTAAATTGCCCTATTTTTAAATGGACTTGTCTTCATTTTCTCGCGATGTTTGGGAATACCGTTACTGACGCTCCACTGTTCTAGAATTCCTCTAGAACGTCGAGCACTTGTTTCGATATATACACTTTCTTTTGACATGGACGAACTCTCCGTCGGATATTCCTTTTGTCGGACTAGTGAATCCTTATTCAAGGCCTCCATAAGTCTCCTCTGTCCATGGATTCCCACATGGTCGATGAGATGGTTGTACCGTAATACCTATGATACCCTTTAGGGATCAATATGATCCAACCGGCTATTAGAAGTCCCCTCTTATCTTGGGTCACGCCGGACCCCTAGACCTGTGCATAACATGGTTAGTGGAAGGGTAGTGAATTCCACCTGACTGCCAACACCAATTGCGCATGTAGGTGCAACTGTTACTATCGCTCGTTTACTCGGCGTTTTATGTGCAATGTCCCTTAGTTCTCATCTATACTCTACTCACTCATCTATTCAAGTTCTATATGCTATCTCGTCTATTCATCTAGTATTCTCATCTATTTCTTGGTACTCTCTATTAGGCATTTGATTAATTGTCTAAAGATAAACAATATAATCAATGCTTGGTAATATATAAAGGGCCCGGTCTGGTTTTGGGAGGTGCGCCGAAAAGTGTTATTTGCCCGCGGGAGTTAATTGACCAGAGTGTTTGGCATTACACTCAAGTGCTATCTATCTCGACTATATAAATAACAATCAAAGTGCTATGCTATACTCGTTGTGCTATTGATTTACTTTGTGCTATGGCCATCCTGCTCTTTTTGTTATGCTCGACACTTGTGCTATATTTGGAAACTTGTGCTATTTCTATCACATGTTATCGTGCTATCTCTTACGTTACTTGACCCTCGCTCTCTATCTTTAGTTACTCTGCCATTTAATACATTAATCATTTAAAGTATGCTTGATCCTGAGATTTAAGTCCTATTGAGTGTTATCGCTCACCATGCGTTATTGGTTGTGTGTTCTTAGGTGAGACCAAGGACGACACTTACACTCAAGAGGACGAGAATGACCAAGAGTGAAGTCAAGAGTACCCTAGCTTCTTAGTATTATGTTAGAGTCTTAGCTCAATTTTTTACTTTTATTCAATGTAATTGGGCCCTATAGAATGGCTCTGATATTAGTAGTTGTAACTAGACATTTAAAGAATTATTAATAGATGCATTTGCATTTAATCTTTATTCTTGTCCAATGGTTGATCTCTAGTACTCACTCTGTACCCATTTACTTACAACTGCATCGCATTCCGATATTCCGTGTTGGGGATTGACAGTTTTGTGGTATCAGAGCCTAGGTTGTTCTTAAGTATATGATGATCTAGGTTGACCAACCTCGACTAGAGTCAATTTCCCTACTAATGTGAGATGTGGTTAGAACCATGGGTAACTAGCGTAAATGAACTCACACACGTACGAATTAAACTCCACATCAATATCCTAACAACAAATTATTTTATAGGAACTTAAGCAACTAAGATGACTTCTGAACGTGCTCAGATGAGGGGCATGCAACAAACCATCCAAGAACTCACTCGTACGATTCTGCAAGCGACACAAGGTGGAGGAAACTACGGCGGTGTAGGCCAGCTTCATCCTAACTTTAGGAGCTTGAACCTGCCTAGGTTTAGTGGATCCACGGATCCAGAAGAGGCCGAGCACTGTCTAAAGGTGACGGAAAGGATTTTCTGTGTCATGCAATGTGCAGCAGGAGACAAGCTACGACTAGCTACTTTCCAACTGGAGAAGGATGCCCACGCTTGGTGGGAGTCAGTGGAAGCGACTAGAACTAATGGTCAATTCACTTGGGTTAAATTCAAAGAGGCATTCAACTCCAAGTACTTCTCAGAGCGCGTGCAAGAAAGGAAGGCTGCGGAGTTCGCTGGTCTTAAATAGAGGAGCCTGTCTGTGGCTGACTATGAAGCCCAATTTTCAAGACTGACAAGATATGACGAACACCTGGTGAATACGGAAAAGATAAAGGATAGGCATTTCCTCAATGGCCTTAAGACTCATTACATTACTCAACTAGCACCTCTCGACATCCAGACCTATGCCGAGATGGTGAAAAAAGCTCAACTGCTTGAAGATGGTATGGACTCCACCGATTGCATCAAGGGGAAGTTCATAAAGAAGGAACTGACACCTGGCATGACATCTGCTGAGCCAACTAATGGCAAGAAGTATCCTTTCAGTATCACGGAAGGACCCAGCCAAGAAAGGAAACCCAAGATCCCTGTTCCCAACACTCCAACAAAAAGCAACTGCAAGCACTGTGACAAGCCTGGTCACATAGCTGACGAGTGCTAGAGGAAGGTCGGTTCATGTCTGCACTGTGGAAGCCGCGAGCACCGTATCCCCGAGTGTCCGCTACTGAAAGAGAATGAGAGGCACACCACTGTGCCTAAGAAACAGGGAAGACTACAACCCCTGCATGATGAAGAGCCTTCGGAGGAAGGTGGCGTGGTAGAAGGTACCTTACAAGTTTTATCCTTACCAGCATTTGTTTTATTTGATACTGGAGCAACCCATTCATTTATATCTCAAAACTTTGCTGATACTCTGGAAACTAAACCTATATCCATGGGATGTGAATTCTCTGTCACAACACCATTAGGAGAGAAGGAGAAATTGAATAAATACTTTCCATCTACCTATGTAATGATCGGAGACCATAACCTAAATGCTGACCTGGTGTGTATGCCCATGGAAGGCTATGATGTAATTTTGGGAGCCGACTGGTTGTCCACTTATGGGGCAAGTGTCGATTGTAAAAAAGGGAGAGTGGCATTTAGTGATTTCCCTAAACTAGCATTCATTGGGATTAGACATAAGAGACGGATGTCTCTAATCTCCGCCATAAAGGCCGACAACATGATAAGGAATGGTTTCTTTACTTTCCTTGTGGCCATAATAGTTGAAAAGAAGGGTTCTAAGATTGAAGACATCCACATAGTCTAGGACTACCCAGATGTGTTTCCTGAAGATCTGCCAGGGATTCCCCCTGAACGTGATGTCAACTTTGCCATTGAGTTGATCCCTGGAGCTGCCCCAGTATCGCGGCAACCGTACAGGATGTCACTTTCCGAGTTAAAGGAATTGAAAGCACAACTGATGGAGCTACTAGAAAATGGGTTCATCAGAATAAGTACTTCCCCATGGGGAGCACCTATGTTGTTTATTAAGAAGAAGGATGGATTGGTGAGGCTATGCATCTACTATCGTCAACTCAATTAGCTAACCATCAAGAACAAGTACCCATTGCTTCGGGTCGATGAACTATTCGACCAGATATCTGGAGCTCAATATTTCTCCAAGATCGACCTTCGATCTGGCTATCATCAAATGAGGATCAAGGATGACGATATTTTCAAAATGGCTTTCAGGAGCAGGTATGGACACTATGAATTCGTCATTATGCCTTTTGGTCTAACCAATGCACCTACAGCCTTTATGCAACTCATGAATATACCGACCATACCATGACAAGTTCATGGTCGTCTTCATCGACGACATCCTCATATACTCCAAGATCAAAGAAGAACATGAGAAACACCTGAAGATTACACTACAAGTCTTGCGAGACAACAAACTGTACGCAAAGCTGAGCATGTGCGAATTCTGGCTCGAGGAATTGTCCTTCTTGGGCCATGTCATCTCAAAGGACAATATCTCCATTGATCCCTTCAAAGTCGAAGCCGTACTCAAATGGGAGAGACCAACTAATGTCACAGAAATCAGAAGATTCTTAGGACTGGCCGGCTACTACAGGCGGTTCATAAAGGACTTGTCCAAGATTGCCGTTCCTCTTACGCGTCTAACACGAAAGGAGAATCCCTACTCCTAGAGTAAGGAGTGTGAGAAGAGTTTTCAAACTCTAAAAGACTGTCTTACCTCAGTACCTATTCTCGCTCTACCCATACAGGGAGAAGGTTTCTCTATCTACACCGATGCCTCAGGGATTGGGCTAGGCTGTGTATTGATGCAAAAGGAGAAAGTCATCGCCTACTCTTCCCACCAACTAAAGACGCATGAAGTCAACTACTCGGTGCATGATCTGGAGTTGGTTGTCGTGGTCTTCGCCCTAAAAATCTGGAGACATTATTTGTATGGTGAGCAATTCACTATCTACTCATACCATAAGAGCTTAAAGTATTTATTCTCCCAGAAGGAACTCAACATGAGGCAAAGAAGATGGCTGGAATACTTGAAGGATTTTGACTTCAACATCCAGTACCATCCAGGCAAGGGAAATGTTGTGGCTAATGCTCTTAGTAGAAAGCCAATGGCATTTGTATCAAGTCTAGTTCTTGGCAAGATGCAATTACTATAACAATTCACAAGATTAGATTTGAACATTGAACATAGGGATGATCGAGTCTTGGTTGCCAATATCAAGATTCAATCTGACATGCTGGGAGAAATTAGAGCACAACAGGATAGTGATCCATTCTTGGTACGTATCAAGGAAACCTTAGCTGAAAGACCTGATTTTGCTATGACCGAAGATGGAAGGCTGGTATTCTAGGGGAGGACATGCGTCCTCGACAATGAAGAACTGAAGAGGAAGTGAATGGATGAAGCTCACAAGACGAAGTACACTATTCATCCTGAAGGTACCAAAATGTATGAAGACATGAAAAGAACGTTTTGGTGGCCGAACACGAAGAGAGAGGTAGCTGAACATGTCGCTCATTGCCTTACTTGTCAATAGGTAAAGGCAGAACAGAGGCGCCCTACTAGCATACTTAGACCACTAGATATCTCGGAGTGGAAATGGGAAAGCATTGGCATGGACTTCATCATGGGTTTACCAAAGACTCTTGGTGGACTCGATGCCATATGGGTCATTATCGACCGACTTACCAAATTCGCACACTTCCTACCTATAAAGAGTAAGTGGTCGGTGGAGGTACTAGCTACTCTATATGTCAAGGAGATCGTAAGATTACATGGAGTTCCATCATCCATTGTCTCAGATCAAGACCCGAGATTCACCTCTCATTTTTGGAAGGGACTACAAACTACACTTGGTACTAAGCTCAACTTTAGTACCACATTTCACCTAAAAACTGATGGGCAGACTAAGAGAACCAACCAAATTGTTGAAGACATGTTGAGAGCCTGCACTATAGATTTCTAAGGTTACTGGAATGAGCACCTATCCCTAATTGAGTTCGCCTACAATAATAGTTACCAGGAGAGTATTAAAATGGCACCATTTAAAGCACTATATGGCAGAAACTGTAGATCTCCCACATGCTGGAATGAGGTTGGAGAACAGCAATGGCTAGGCCCGAACATGGTACAAAATACAACTAGGGATATACAAGTGATTCGAGATTGACTCAAGATTGCTCAGTCTAGACAGAAGAGTTATGCTGACAAGAGGAGGAGAGGTCTGGAATTTCAAATAGGTGACCATGTACTCTTAAAAGTATCACCTACCCGTGGTATCCAAAGATTTAGTATTAAAGGGAAATTTAGTGCTAGATTCATGAGTCCTTTTGAAGTGCTCGAAAGGGTTGGTGAGGTCGCGTACCGACTGGCGTTGCCACCGAACTTGGCATGTGTACACAATGTGTTCTATGTCTCCATGCTTAGGAAATATGTATATGATCCTACGCATATCATTCGCCATGAGAAGTTGGTGTTGAACAAGGACATGACATACAGAGAGAAGCCAGTCGAGATACTAGAACGGAAGGTACAACAACTCAGGAACCGTCCCATCCATGTGGTTAAAGTTTTGTCGAATAATCATGGAGTGGAAGAAGCCACATGGAAACCTGAAGGAATCATCAGACAGAACTACCCTAATCTTTTCGGTAAGACATTCTCTCCATTATGATCATATAAATTTGAGGACCAAATTTTTTTAAGAGGGGGAGGATGTAGCAACTTGATTTTTCAAAAAATAAAAATTTAATAATATTAAAAATTAAGTCAATTGGAAAATCAAAGAAAAGAGAATTATTTAAAACCCATTAAATAAAAATAAGCAATGGACTTTGTTAAATGGACCATCTAGAATTTATTGGGCCAAATAGGGATTTTTAAAAGAGGAATAATAGGAAAATATCCTAAATTTGTATCTTAAATATTACCTAAATAGAAAAGGGGTATTAAAATATTAAAATAAGTAATTTGGGTTGGAATTGGAATCCTAACCCTACCCTAATTAGTTGGCCATGAAATTGCATCCCAACATAACCCTAATAGGAGTTGGCAAGCTTAGAAGGAGGAGAGAAATATGGAAATCTCGAAATTAAAGGGGAATTAGAGTCTCATTAGGAAGTAGCAACCCCAGGAACTTAAATACTCTTTAAGCCCTCCATGGCCGGCCCTAACTCGTTGCTGGAGCTTGCTGGACGTGGAGAGGAGGCCAAGGAGAAGAGGAACTTGTGGGGAAAAGGCTGGACCGAGCTCCAACCTCTGCACTTCGACTTCTAAACCCTAGATGATCAAACAAGTCAAAGGTAGGCATTCTCACAAGCAAAAATCCATTAATTTCGTCTATAGATTGTTCCATACACCAGGAACAAAACCCCTCTTGTTTCATAATTTTTCATCGAGCCAATCTTTTATTCTTGATTTTTGAAGTTCTATAATCATCACTACCCCGAACCTTCATCTTAATCCTAGATCTCCATGTATACTCGACCCCATAACATGAAATTTTAACTGGTGATACTGATGGATGTTAGGCATTGTTTGCCCTTGAAAGCCCTAATTTTCATCCATGCTACTGCTCGAATTAATTCTTTTATCTCAATCGTGCACTGTTCCATATTCTTCGTGAATAAACTTAATTGAAAAATGTCGAGACCATGTTCACTTTCAAATTCCTAATTTCTGTATGTACTCTTGCATGTCTAGATCCGTTAAAACTATTTTCATGAATTTTGATTGAATGTGCCATTAGATCTTAATTTTTGAATCACCCCGTGTCTAAATAGGGAAGGCTTGGACTGCAATCCAAGGCCTGTCCTTTTCCCACTCGGACTCAGGCGCAGGACCTAAGAACGCGACGGCCCGATAGGCCACATTCTCAGGGCCGATCGAGACACATTACCTGTCACATTATGAATGTGACAGGCAGCACCGTCGCATTCTGGCTCCCTGTCCTAACAGACCCGTCGTGTTCTGTGAAACTCCCAATCGTGTTCTGATCAGACCCTGTTGCGACCCTTGTAGGGGTACGTCGTGATCTGGTGTTTTAAATGGAAACCCATGATTTTTGCTGCTCTAACTTTGTACAATGTCTATACTTCTTGTTAACAGTCACCAACGCAGTAAATAAAATTGTTATAAATCAAACATGTGTTGAATGATTTAAAAGACCTACACTTGATCTTTTCATCCATGATTTCTTTCACACATGCACACACTTGAACCATCCATTATGGCTTAACTTGGCATGAAAGTATCTCATAATACATCTGGTAATTTATTTCAATTATATATTTCAATTGCCCTATTTTTAAATGGACTTGTCTTTGTTTTCTCACGATGTTTGGGAATACCGTTACTGACGCTCCACTGTTCTAGAATTCCTCTAGAACGTCGAGCACTTGTTTCTATATACATACTTTCTCTTGACATGGACGAACTCTCCATCGGATATTCCTTCTACCGGACTAGTGAATCCTTTTTCAAGGCCTCTGTAAGTCTCCTCTGTCCATGGATTCCCACATGGTCGACGAGCTGGTTGTACCCTAATACCTATGATACCCTTTAGGGATCAATATGATCCAACCGGCTATTAGAAGTCCGCTCTTATCTTATATCACACCGGACCTTTGGACCTGTGCATAACATGGTCAATGGAAGGGTAGTGAATTCCACTTGACTGCTAACACCAATTGCGCCTGTAGGTGCAACTGTTACTATCACTCGTTTACTTGGCGTTTTATATGCAATGTCCCTTAGTTCTCATCTATACTCTACTCGCTCGTCTATTCACGTTCTATCTGCTATCTCGTCTATTCACCTAGTTCTCTCATCTATTTCTTGGTACTCTCTATTGGCCATTTGACTGATTGTCTAAAGATAAACAATATAATCAATGCCTGGCAATATATAAAGGGTTCAGTCTGGTCCTAGGAGGTGGGCTCAAAAGTGCTATTTGCCCGTGGGAGATAATTGACTAGAGTGTTTGGCATTACACTCAAGTTCTATCTATCTCGATTATCTAAATAACAATCAAAGTGCTATGCTGTACTAGTTGTGCTATTGATTTACTTTGTGCTATTTGTGCTATGGCCATCCTGCTCTTTGTATTATGCTTTTGGAAACTTGTGCTATTTCTATCACATGTTATCGTACTATTCCTTACGTTACTTGACTCTCGCTTTCTATCTTTAGTTACTCTGTCATTTAATACATTAATCATTTAAAGCATGCTTGATCATGAGATTTAAGTCCTATTGATCATTATCCCTCATCCTACATTATTGGTTATCTGTTCTCAGGTGAGACCGAGGATGACACTTACACTCAAGAGGACGGGAACGACCAAGAGTGAAGTCAAGAGTACCCTAGCGTCTTAGTATTATGTTAGAGTCTTAGTTCAGTCTTTCACTTTTATTCAATGTAATTGGGCCCTATAGAGCGGCTTTGATATTAGTAGTTGTAACTAGACATTTGAAGAATTATTAATGAGATGGATGTGCATTTAATCTTTATTCTTGTCCTATGGTTGATGTCTATTACTTGCTCTGTACCCATTTACTTGCAACTGCCTCGCGTTCCGATATTCCGTGTTGGGGCGTAAGAAGAAGGCTCCAGTTGGGCGATCTCCTTCTCCTGTGGTACTCTACTACTCTTCCACAAGTCCTCCAACTAGTTGGTAACTTTCCCCCAAGGATTATGATGAGTATTTATAGATTAGGATTCTTAGGAGTCCAATTATAACTAGAGAGGTGGAGTTGCAGTTTTATCTTGATCCTTTCAGTGTCTAAAGGATTCCCATCCCATTAGGAGTTGTAGATTTATCTTGATCCCTTCAGTATCTGAAGGATTCCTAACTCTTGGTAGAAGTCCTATTATGTCCCAAAACTTCCATAGGAATTGTTTCCGTAATAGGTCTTCCTATTTGGTTTAGTTCTAGGGATCAGTTTCAGAATCAACTATTGGATCCCGACTTCCATGTTTATCTTAACTAACTACTTTTTATTATCAGGTATAAAATTAACACATATTTTGTAGTTTAAAAATGATTGGTAACTTCATCATATACAAAGTCATACATGATTTAGTCATGGGCAGTCGAAGCTAACTTCATCATACATGAAGTCCCACTTCGTCATATTCGAAGTCATATATGATTTGGTAATGAATAGTCAAAGCTAACTTCGTCATATCCGAAGTCCAACTTCGTCATATACGAATTCCACTTCATTTTGGTCATGGTCAATCAAAATTAACTTCGTCATATCCGAAGTCTAACTTCATCATATCCGAAGTCCAACTTTGTCATAAACGAAGTCCAGTTCATTTTGGTCGTGGTTAGTCGAAGATAACTTCGTCATATCCGAAGTCTAACTTTGTCATATCCGAAGTCCAACTTCGACTACAACGTCATATCTTGGCCAATCGATTTATTACATCGATTTCACTTAAACATCGATTGTTGTTATGCATATCGATTTTCCTTAAACATTGATTGTTGTTCAACATCGATTGTTCCTTTAAACATCGATTATTAACTAACATCGACTGCTTCTTTAAACATCAATTATTAACTAACATTGATTGCTTCTTTAAACATCGATTGTTAACTAACATCGATTGCTTCTCTACCGATTGGTGTTATAGTTCTATATTGATTGCTGACCAGGCCATATCGATTATTAACTATTTTATCCATTGCCTTTTCATTTGGTGTGTATTTAATCAAACCTCTTCACAAATTTATTATTATTATTTATTTTCTTATTTTGGATTTAAAAATTCAAGTTGTTGCGCACTCCCCCACTTAAAAGAATTTGGTCCCCAAATTCATAATCACAATAGGGAGAACGACTTACTGAATATGTCGGGTAGTTTTGCCTCATTGTTGATTCAGGTTCCCATGTAGCTTCTTCTACTCCACAGTTATTCTATAGAACCTTTACCACAAGGATGAACCTATTCCTGAGTTGTTTCAATTTTCGGTCCAATATTTTGATTGGCTTTTTCTTAATAAGTCATGTCCTTATGCAGCACTAAATCCTCATGGCGTATGATATGGGTAGGATCGTACATGTATTTCCTGAGCATAGAGACATGGAATACATTGTGTACGAATACTAAATGTGGAGGTAATGCCAGTCGGTAGGCGACTTCACCGACCCTTGTAAGCACTTCAAAAGGGCCAATGAATCTTGGACTTAGCTTCCCTTTAACTCCAAACCTTTGAATTCCATGAGTAGGAGAAACCATTAAGAGTACGTGATCTCCCACTTGAAATTCTAAGTCTCTCTTTCTCTTGTCGGCATAGCTCTTTTATCTGGATTGAGCAATCTTAAGCCGATATCGAATAACTTGAATGTCTCTACTTGTAGCTTGTACCATGTCTGGGCCTAACCATTGTTGTTCACCAACTTCTATCCAGCATACTGGTGATCGACAACTTCTACCATATAGTGCTTCAAATGGAGCCATCATTATACTTGTTTGATAGCTATTGTTATAAGCAAACTCTATTAAATGCAATTGCTCATTCCAGTAGCCTTCAAAGTATATTATGCAAGATCTTAGCATGTTTTCCACAATTTGATTGGTCCTCTCAGTTTGTCCATCTATTTGTGGGTGAAAAGTAGTAATAAAGTTGAGTTTAGTACCAAGTGCAGTTTGCAGTCCCTTCCAAAACTAAGAGGTAAATCTTGGGTCACGAACTGAGACTATTGATGATGGAACTCCATGCACTCTCACAATCTCCTTTACATAAAGAGCGGCTAACACGTCCACAGCTCACTTACTTTTAATTGGCAAAAGTGTGCAGACTTAGTAAGTCAATCAACAATAACCCACATGCCATCGAGTCCACCACGAGTCCTGGGTAAACCCATGATGAAATCCATACCAATGCTTTCCCACTTCCACTCTGGGATTTCTAAGGGTCTGAGTACACCTGCAGGGCGCCGGTGTTCTGCCTTCACTTACTGACAAGTCAAACAATGAGCAGCATGCTCAGCTATTTCTCTTTTCATGTTTGGCCACCAAAATGTTCTTTTCATGTCTTGATACATCTTGGTTGCACCAGGGTGAATAGTGTACTTAGTCTTGTGGGCTTCATTCATCAGCTTTCTTTTCAGTTCTTCATTGTCAGGCACACAAGTCTTGCCATGAAATATTAATCTTCCATCTTTAGAGATGGAGAGGTCTGGTCTGTCTGCTATGCTTTCCTTGACACGAACGAAAAAAGGATCATTTGCTTGTTGATCTATGATTTCATAAAAGATGTTGGGTTGTATCCTGAGGTTAGCAACCAATACCTGCTCACTCCTTTGCTCAATATTTATGTCTAGGCTGGCGAATTGTTCTAGCAATTTCATCTCGCCCATAACTAAACAAGAATTTCATCTCGCCCATAACTAAACAAGACAAGGAGGCCACAGACTTCCTACTAAGAACATCAACTACAACAATACCCTTGCTAGGGTGATATTGAATATTGAAGTTGAAGACCTTAAGGTACTCTAATCATCTTCTCTGTCTCATGTTGAGCTCCTTCTAAGAGAACAAATACTTCAAGCGTTTGTGATCTGAGTAGACAAGGAATTTTTCTCCATAGAGATAGTGCCTCTAGATCTTTAGTGCAAAGACTACAACAGCCAACTCTAGATCATGTATGAGGTAGTTGACCTCATGAGTCATCAACTGTCTTGACGAATAGGCTATCACTCTATCCTTCTACATCAATACATAGTGTAGACCGATTCCAGATGCATCAGTATAAATTGAGAGATCTTCCCCCTCTATAGGAAGAGCGAGAACTGGGGCAGAGGTTAAACATTCCTTTAATGTTTGAAAGCTTTTCTCACACTCCTTACTCTAGACATAGGGATTCTCCTTTCGAGTAAGGCCAGTGAGAGGTACAACGATCTTGGAGAAGTCTTTTATAAACTGCCTGTAATAACCAGTCAGTCCCAAAAAGCTTTTAATCTCAATGACACTGGTCGGTCTCTCCCAATTAAGCACAATTTCAACTTTGGAGGGATCAACAGAGATGCCATCCTTAGAGATGACATGACCCAAGAAGGACACTTCTTCGAGCCAAAACTCAGACTTTCTTAGTTTAGCATAGAGCTTGTTGTCGCACAAGATTTACAGAGCGATCCTCAGATGCTCTTCATGTTCCTCTTTGGTTTTGGAATATATATGTAACACAACAAAATTTAATACCAAAATAGTAATATGATAAAAAATTAGAGAAGATTCTAATTTTCATAAAAGACATAAATACTTATCAGAAACCTGATTATCATTACTTTAGAGATGTTTCTACATTAGTAAAGTTACCCAGGTACTGTCTTCAGATGTGCGCACTCTGATAGGGCGCCACTAAAATTTTGTAACAAAATTGAAATTTGACACCACCATAATTCTCAGAAAAATGTAATGATTTTAAATCCTATTTACATAACCCATTTACATAACAATGACCTTGGCTACTTAAGTTACATTCTGTTTGAGTGAAAAGGTGACACATACCTTCATACCTGTTAGAAATTAAAACCTCACTGTAAAACATGGCTGAACAGGAAAAGTAGGGGATTTTTACCTCAACGTGTGGGCTTTTACAATGACTGGTGAAGGATTACGTGCTAGTCATGCATGTAGTCTCGGGGCTTATATTGTTAGGATCGGAAACTTGGTGATGGCAAAGCTAGAAGGGGGGGTTGAATAGGTTTGCAGCGGAAACTTAAGCAATTAAAATTACTTCGGATTAAGAGATCTATTCAATTAAAACCCCTTTGATCTGATGCAATGTGTGTTATCAAAATTTGTAAAACATTTTATCAAACAGTGTAAGCATCAAATATGTGATTAACGTGTGTGAACAAATTAATTAGTAGTGTGTACGCAAAATCCCTATGCATGCATCTAGTGCAATATAATGCAAACCATAAATCAAACCATATTGCACAACGGATTTTTAGGTGGCTCGTAAATCACAACCAGTGACTCCTACGTCCACCCCTTACACAGTGAGGACACACTAAAGATTGAGTACAACACACACACTTGAGCATGACGGCTCAACCACACACACACACGCTAGATCAAGTCCATAAAAGATCAGATCCTCTAGCCTTGATCTGATCAACACACCACACAAACAATTCAGATCTGTGCATAAGCCAGCATAGATCACAAAGCATACAATATGATCTGTACACAACGCTTGTATAGATCACAAGGCACATACTCTCACAAGATCCACGTACTGGTCTCAAATCAATATACACACACACAAACATATGAAAAGTTAAAGTGTAGGAAGAGTTCAGAGCGATAGAACAGATTGAACAGATGAACTCTTCAAGTCCTCCATCTTGATGATCTTCAGACTTCAAGTCGTAGATGATCCGATGTTGCTTCTTGAAGCCTTGAGGACGAATCTGCTTCAAACTTATCTTCTTAGAAGGATCTTCTTGTAGTTGAGGCTTGAAGCTTGAAGCAGAGCTCTGGAAACCTTCTTCTAGTTCTCCTAGGTTTGGGATTTGATGTGCAGGCTACTTGCTGCGAAAAGGAGTCCAAAAGATCTATATATAGGAGTGTCCTAGTCTCACACAACTCTTGGGATTCATGAGAGAAGAGGACGCCCTAATAGAGATCACATGTTTCTTACATGATGTGACTTAACTGGCGCCTGTCGACAGTTGTCCATCGGCTATCGACAGATACTAAAGCACATATGTCTTCCAGAACTGGATTTCTGATCCATTTACTAGGCTGCCGACAGATGAAACATGGTTGTCGACAACTGCTGGTTATTTTGGTTTTCCAGAAGCTTTCAGATCAAAATCTTCAGTGGCTGTCGACATATGTGTCTTGGCCTGTCGACAACTGCTGCTTTCTTGGGTTTTCCAGAACCTGTTTGTTGGAAGGACTTCAGTGGGTGTTGACACATGTGTTCTGACCTATCGACAACTACTGTGTGATTTCTTCTATCCAGAGCCTTTTTTGCTAAAGGTATCTTCATGTTGTTCACATCCTTCTCCATGTAATATCCTACAAGAAAGAAGCTATAGATTAGTTATCATGTTGGCACATGTCTAATATATTTTGTCATAGTGTCATGGTATTTTATCACATTGTTTCAACATCAATTGTGTAATTATCAAAAACATACAATCATCATGAATGTCATTCAATCATAACTCAACATATATAAACTCCCTTAGTTTGCTATCAGGAGAGTTTGGCTATTTCTGGGCAGTTACTGTTGTTGTGACTGCCATCTTGTCCAACTGCTGCGCTGTTACTATCCTTTCTGGCGAAGCAACTTCTTTGGAGTATAGAAGGGATATCACTCTCTTTTTCACTCTGATCACACCTATTTGTTAGGTCACTTCATTGCTAACCATACCTCCATTTAGAACAATCATTGCTACACTTTTGTTTACTCGTTTGATCATCTGTTGCAAAGTTTCCTCCAATTTCCAGTGAGAATCTCAAAAAGGATTTCTCTTTCTCTCTTTCCCTCCTTTAATTAGAGTCCTTGAGGTTGAGCCACAACCTTTGTTAATACCTTCGACTTGTGTTCAATAAGTTTTTAAGTGTAGGATGTACCTCTTCTCTCTCTTCCGTACTAAGTTGAACCATACATTTTTGCAATGGTCACTTCAGATCACCCTACGTAGTAGTTGGGTCAATTTGCTTCATTATCTCAACTATCAAGTCCTGTGTATGGGAACATGTTTAGAATCCAAAACTATTGGTTGGTCTTTTCAATGGGAAGCAGTAAAACTCTGACAGTGTTGGAGGCACCCAACTCCTTCCTGCTAGCTTTTTGACCTCCCAGAAAAGAGGATAGAACCCAAAAACCAATATCTGTCAACAGATAGACCCCATCTATTGACAAGACATGTACTTCTACCACAAACTGATTCCAATCCCTTGTTAGTATGTTTTGAACACATGACCACATCTTGAAACTAGAAACCTCGATTTGTTTCCTACATGACAAGAGAAATCAACATAGATTGATTTGTACCACTGGATGTGGTCAATCATTATACAAAGAATGATTGTTTGATCTACAGATTAAGAGCACGATAGAATCTGAACCTTGAAACTAGGTTGATTATTCTATTTATTGACTACTTAGCAAGCCAATTTTGTTATAAACCAGATTTTTCTGCTACCTGAGTAGAAAGAGAAGGGTGTTGGTTTACTGATAGTAAGATTCTCACCATTTCTTTCTCTCTCTCGTCTCGAATCCCACTTGGTTATTACTCTTGTAGACCATAGAAATCCCTCTTTATTTCCAAAATATCAAGTCTCCAATGTTAGAGTAAAATCGAAGCCTGAATCGCCTATTTGTAGTCTTAATTAGAACCTAGAAATTCAGTGCTGTCAACAACTAACTAGTAGCTGTCGACAACCAGCCAATGTCTATCGACAACCAAGCAGTAGCTGTCGACAACCAAGTAATAGCTGTCGACAACCACTAGTTTCTATTGACAAACAAACCCATAGAGTAAAATCGGAGCTTGAATTGCCTATTTGTAGTCTTAACTAGAACCCAAAAATTCAGTGTTGTTAACAACTAACTAGTAGCTGTCGACAACTAGCCAGTGTCTGTCGACAACCAGCCAATGTCTGTCGACAACCAAGTAGTAGCTGTTGACAACCAAGTAATAGCTGTCGACAACCACTAGTTTCTATTGACAAACAGACCCATTTCTTCACCAGATACACTCCTGAACTGTCCAAACAAGTTGCCTTTCCTATTTTCTTGATTTCTAAACTTCTATACTCATGAGGATGAGTTATTTAACCACCAGCCAAATCCATCCTTGGATTATTCTTGGGCATCCTAAATTAGGTTGTTTCTTATACCTTCTGGATATCTTTAAACATTAACTCATAGAACCTTGCTTCTTGTGATATTGTTTTACTCCTGATGAGTGCCCAAGTACCATGTATGTATGTTTATTAAAAATGGAAATGGGATGATGTACTTTTAGGTCTTCGGACTCTCATGGACTAATGCCTATGCAAATGGGGCAGATCCAATCCCGGGAGAAGCACCCAAATTTGTTTAATCTGTGTATACTGGTATGGATCCACAGGGTGTTTGGCATGACACCACTATATTCTAAACTGGTTGACATTTCCATGAATTATGTTGGGACATGAATATTTATTGCTTGCTTGAGGAGTGGACAGGGCATCTTTGTACATACATTTTCTCTATTTTCTTCTGAACTATTATTCATACGCTTACGGTCTGTTATGTCATTGATGGTCTGTATGTCAGTACATTGGAATATTATTTTATTCATGTCACTGTTGATAATCATGGTTCACTACATCTATCACCTAATTCATACCATTCTCCATTACTTGTACCCTGTACTAGTTACATTCCTGTACAACATTTATCTTTGACTCATTTATACTTCTATATTCCTTTATTTTGGAGGATAAATCGTACTGGGCAAGATTGCTCATACCTACTTTTTCCAAGGTAATCTACAGCTCTAGAAGGTGGGACATCGAAAAAATTATGAGCTGAGAGATCAACCTTTGTTGTGCCTGCTCTTTGAGTTGTAATTTGAGAATCGTGTAATACCTGAAGAATGATAGTTAAATTAATTTTTATTTAGTGAAGACCCCGGGCAATTTCTGATCGAAAAGTTAAAAATTTACTCTTGATTTTTTATTCACTCATGTTACGGTATTTATAGATATATTAAATGTCGGGACATGACAATATAATGATATCATCAATAAATACCACAATGAATTTGTCGAGGTATGACCGATATACATTGTTCATCAATTGCATGAAAGGTGCAGGAGCATTGGTTAGACCAAACGGCATAATGAAAATTCATAATGTCCATACCTACTCCTAAAAGCCGTCTTATAGATATCTTCATCCTTGATTCTCATATGATGATATCCAAACCTAAGGTCAATCTTGGAGAAATATTTAGCTCTCGATATCTGGTCAAAGAGTTCATTGACTCGAGGTAATGGGTACTTGTTCTTGATTGTCAATTGGTTCAGTTGCATGTAGTCAAATGCATAGCCTCATGGATCCATCCTTCTTCTTGACAAATATAACAGGTGCTCCTCATGGGGAAGTACTTGGTCTAATGAAACCTTTTTCTAATAGCTCCATTAGTTGTGCCTTTAATTATTTTAACTCAGCAGGTGATATCCTATACGGCTGACGTGACACCGGTACAGCTCTAGGGATCAAATCAATAGAGAAATTTACATCTCGTTCAGGAGGAATTCTTGGAAACTCATCGGGAAAAACGTCAGGGTAATCTTTTACTATGTGCATGTCTTCTATCTTGGACCCTTCCTTTCCAATTACTACAGCCGCAAGGAAAGCAATACAACCTTTCCTTATGATGTTGTGAGCTTGTATGGCAGAGACTAATGACATTCATCTCATGTGTCTAATCCCAGTATATGATACCTTAGGGAATTCACTAAATTAAATCATCCCTTTTCCACAATCGACACTGGATGTAAGACCAGACCCTCTTGGGCCCTTGGCCCTGTTCTCAGGTCGCGATGGACACCTTGGTCGTGACATGGTCGCTCCAGGGGAGCCTGTTGTGACAAGCTTTTGGTCACGACACACCTGGCCATTGCAACATGGTCGCGATGGGGGTGGGCGTTGCATTCTTGTCGCGGCATCTGAAGGCCATGCGACAACTTTTCTGACCACTGCGATTTATGTCAGAATGGCTTTGTCGGGTGTCAAGTGTGTACACTGTTGACGTGACCTGGCAGGCCATCGCGTTCTGGTTTCCCAGTCTTCGAGGTTTTACTGCCTTTTGGTGTCACGCCAGGCTCGGCAGTCACGACATGGTCGCAATGCCCGGGGGCGTCGTGACATGCTTGCTGTCGCGCCGGCTCAACCCGTCACGTCTGGGGGCCCATCGGTTCAAACCTGAGGTAGGCGACCCCCCTTTCTTCTTCCCCTTCCTTTCTTCTTCTTCCCCCTATGAGCCCTCTTCTTATCCTATGATTCTTGGCTTATTCTTGGGTGTTCTTGGCTGGGAGGTGCCGCCCATTTGTGTAGGCGGCGTGCTCGTGGTGCTAGGAGCGAGGAGGAGGTGGCCATTCCAATGTGAAGGCCCCAACGGGTCAGCTCTAGTCCTTGCGGTAGGGACCCTCTTCTCTTCTCATTCTTAGCATGCTCCCTTCCCCCTTGAGACGGTTGTTTCTTCATGGTTTGGCGTTGTGGGGAGTAAGTGTACGTCGTGTGTTTTCCGGATCCCCGTGGATCCAGGTTTAGCGGATTTGGTGGCCAATGTGAGGCCCATTAGTGTTGTGTGTTTCTTATTAGATCCTTACCGGGCTTGGTTATGGGTCTGTGTTGGTGTTCAGTACGCTGGACATCAACAGTGGGTTGGCGTCCAGGTGGGTGACATCGACTTTGTGTTGGCGGCCATGGGTTGCCGTTAACATGTTTTTGGCGTCCATCGATGTGGACGTCTACCGTTTATTTTAATGGGTTTTATTGCTTGAACTTGGCGTCGAGCGATGTGGACGCCTATATGTGGCGGTCTGGTTAACGGCCCAAGGGTTGACGTTAACCTGAGGCGGCTGTGTCTTTAGGGGCAACCCGGGTCCTCTTCCTTCTCCATTTTCTCTCCTTCTTCTCCCCCACCTTCGCCCTAGTGTTGTTTCCCCTACTTCCGGCGGTTGACGGGAGTATGTGGGAAGGCTGTGGTGCGTGTGGTCGCGGCGGAATAGATGGGAGACGCTAGATTAAAGGGCGACGTTCATGGGAAGCTCCTCGGGTTCTGTCGCGAATTGAGGTTCTATAGGAGTTTAATCGCGTTATTGAGGTAGGGGCTGGACCCTTTGATCTCTCATGGTTGATTTGCCATGCTTAGTTCCATAGATCGTATGTTAATTGAGTTTTTGGGAAAGGATTCTCCATGCTGGGAAATTGGGTGGTTTGATCGATCCAAGTATTGGATCTTGCTTCTCTGGTTTAATTATGGTATATACATGTAAGGGGGAGTGTTTCCCCTTGTTTTTCTATTGTATTTATGGCTAGATATCCCGTGCAATCGGTCTAGGTCCATTTTGTGTGTTTTGGCGGGTTCTGCAGTGAAGATCTTGGCGTCAACATCGGTTGACGTAGAATTCTTCATTGGGAGATTAACGGCTAGGTATCTAGCCGTTGATTATGGGTAAACGGCCAAGTGGTGGTCGCTTACTTGGTGTTGACGGCAAGGGACATTGTCGTCTATATCCTTTGGACGGTAATCGATGTCGCCGCCAACCTGTGCATGTGCACAATGTGTTTTAATGGTATTCTTGATATAAGTGTTGCGATGTATTAACACCTGTGGTGCTCTTGGAGCACGGGGCTTTTGAGGTCAGTTTACCGGCTATGTAGTTGTGAAATATCACAGGGTTTTGATGTCGTGCAAGTGGTTTGTATATGCATGGCACATTGTACGTTATCATGTTTATTATATATTAATTATTGTGGTGTTGTGGCGATGAGGTTCACGTCTGAACCTAGCCTCGATTTTCTAGAATCTTTTATAGATTATTCTGGATGGATAATTAGTAAAATACAAGTGTGATTATTATATGATTATCGTCAGTGTTTAGTGTAACCATCACTGTCACTTTGTGACCAATGACAGGTCGTGGTATTATTATTAATGTGGTTTATGTATGTGATTGTGTAGGTTAGATTGTAAGTCACAGGGTGACTGGGACAAGCTATTCCTAACATATGTACCCTGATCGGTAACAAAAGTGTTTGTATATATATCGTGGTTTGAGCTTGCCGAGTGTGGTGGTCCGGCGCCTTCCGGAATGCCTCTCTAGTCGGGTACCCCAGGTTCTTTGTGAGCCAAGCACGTGTGTTGTTGTGCTCGGGGTTTGTCCCGGTACATGTGGTACCGTTGAGGTCTGTGTCGTCTTCCTGACACCCTCACTCCTGTGTTGAGTTGTACGTCCGGCTGAGGGAAAGACGACAGTAGGGCAGCGGCTTGTGTTGGTGAGTGTGCAGTCGCTTGTAGCGCGCTCGTAGTTGGGGGTACGGACACCAGTAGTCGACACTGGTCCCCAGCTAGTCCTGTTTTCCATTGCCTCACATTAGGGTGCTCCGGCCAGAAACCCTAGAGCTGCCAGGCGTGGACCTGCAGTTGTGTGTCTGCAGGTGTGGTGTTGGTTGGTCTCCACAGTTGTTTGACTTGTTCTCGTGGAGCGGCAGTTGGACCTTTCGTCCGTGACTGTGAGGCTGAGAGGTTGTTCTTATGTTGTGTTGTCCGGGTTGGATATTGGCTTGATCAGTCAGTAGTCTGTTCCCGTGTGGTGGCGTCGTTCCTTTCCGACTCGTGCTTTGCTTTGCTACTTGTCGTGGTTCGTGAGTTTGTGACTCGTAGTCGAGGTTTGACTCGTTCGAGGTGTGCCCTGGTGTTAGCACGGTTGTGACTGCGATTGTGGCTTGTGGAGTGCCCGAGTGGTGGCACAGTTTCAACTATAGATGGTGAGTATTGACTCACCACAAATGTGGTTTAGTTTGCTATGGTGTGCCTTGTTACGGCACTGGTTCACTTGTGGTTTGATGCTGGTGCCTTGTGGTAATAGGTACCTGTACCCTGTGTGGGTAATGGTTTGTGGTGGTATGTCATATACCAGTCTTTCTGGTGTTGACGTGGAACTGTGTTTCGTGGAGGTCGTGTGGTGTGACCTTCCACTCAATGTGTTTTCACCTTCCTCGGGTAAACTACCATATCTGGTTTTCATATGTGATGGATTGGCCCGCTGTAGTCGATCATGTTATTTGGTGTGTGTGTTTTCCGACATATTGTGATTTGGGGTATAAAGGACCAGCTTTTAGTTAGTAGTCCTGTTACCCACTTACTTGAGATTTTCCTGTGAAGCTTATAGCCTAGGCAGTGGTTTGCTTGTGCGGCTTATAGCTTAAATGATTGGTTGTGACTGTAATGTGCCTGTGAGGCTTGCGGCCTAGGCATTTCAGTTGTTGAGCGGACTAGCCTGTGGTTCCTCTTTCTTTATATAGGAATATGCATTTGTTTATCAATTACTGTTTAAAGTGTTATTTAAATATAAATGTTGTGAGCATGAAATGGTTTGGCTATTGGTGCTGCCAGTGAAAACCATTGGGGTTGAGGTGTCCGTGGTTACGGTGTTGTTTTGGGTAGCCCTTACTGAGCATTGACTTGTTGAGGCTCACTGCCCTACAGTTCTTTTCAGGATTGCCGAGTGTTTGGCTTGCAGCGGCGTTGTGTCAGACTTGTACCACCAGCAGTTGTGTAGTAGTTAGTGTTGTGTGAGCTTGTGCTCCCTCGGGGTGCCCCAGGTAGTTGTGCTTTTTATTTGGACATGTATAATGTAATGGGACAGTTGTAAATTGTTATATGCAGGTATGAGCACATGTACTTTCTTGTGTCTTATACTGTTGTAGTTTGTCTTTTATATTCTTACTGGACACTTGTGTGAGCTATCCCTTGTGAGACTTTGGTCCATTCGCAGGAGACGGATCTGGATATGGAGCCTTAATGGGCATAAATACCCGGTCCGTCACAGTAAGGATCATGCTCATGGTGAGTGAGGTTTCCATCGAGCGTAGAATTCCTTGTAATCCATGTTTTATGGGCTTTGAGGATGGTTAGGTTGTTCTATAAGCTTTCGTATGCATTTCCCATGTTTCCCCTCCCCCTATGGATGGTTTGTACGATTTTGGGGTGGTCCTTCGGAGGACTGTACTGGGACGCCTTTCGGCTGAGAACGCAACCGACTAATTTGTCGCGATGGTGTCGCGATGCATGCGCTGACCGAGACAGCTTAGGCTGTCGTGATAGCATCGTGATGGCTGTCGGCGTCACGACCTGGTAGCAGCCGCTCTGGGCATCACGACAGTGTCGCTACGGCTAGGAGCATCGCGACAGCATCAGAGACAGGTAAGTCTTGCGAAGTGTCGTGTTCTGTGGAGTCTTTGCCATTTTCGGTTCCTGCTGTACCCGTGGCACCAGTGCTAGTTTCCTAGTACGGTCCTACACTAGTCGTTTGCCCGGTGCTCGGCACCCGAAGGCTTGTCCCGTGAGAGAGGTTGTTAGCGTTTGCCTGGGACCCCCATCCTCGTGTGCCTTAGAAATTGCGTTCAGGGCGACGAGTGTGCTCGAGTCACAGACTATAGAGTTGAGGGGAAAACGGTGGTTAGGACAGCGGCGTCGAGTTGTTTGTAGAGCTCTCTTTATTGGTCTGGGACACCGAGGATGGCCAGAGTTGCACTTGGTGCAGGCCAGCCAGCCCTTTTTCTCACTGCCTCGCTCTTTGTGGCCCTGGAAGCATGTAGAGAGCCAGGCCGTTGGACCATAGTCCGGCCAGACTACGGCGGTTATTGTTGTGTACTTTGTGCTCCTGCCTCCACTCTGACGAGACGTGGAGGTTTTGACCCAGGTCGAGGATAAGACGTCAGTAGACGCACCTGACTGGTTGACTAGTGGTAGCGTTTTCCATAGCTAGTGTCTCTTGTCCAAGCAAGGTTCTCTCTATCTGCGTTACCAGCCGTGTGGTGGTCACGACGTGTAGGTTCTATGGTGTTTCCGACCATGGTATCCTTCCATACCATTGCTAGTTAGTAGCTTCACTTCTGCACTTCCCCTTGTAGAGTAGAAGACATAACTACTATTATTTAATTGTTTATATTTTCTTCTTCCTGATGGAGCCAGTAGGAGATGGTAGTCCCTACTAAGCTTCTGTTGTGAAGCTCATCCCTTCTTTTTCCAGGTGAGACTTCTCAGCGGTGGCAGGGCGCGTGTCGGGTGGAGTAGGCGGGGCGATAGTCATCGTCCCCACAGCTACTAGTGGTTTCCCCCTTCAGTTGTACGTCACCCTCGGGGTATGCCCCTAAAGGCTCTATCCTTCCCTTTTTACTTGTACTAGTTATGCTTGTGTTGGGACATACATAGAGCGATATGCTACGTCCTGCTCTTCTTTCTGCTTCCACATGTGTGCTTCTAGTTCAGTAGTTGACATTTATTTCCCTTACATATTCTGTTAGACTTGTGTTATAGCCCTTTAGGGTCCTTGGATCCGTGGGCGGTGACCGCGAAAATCGGGCCCTCGGCTTGGGCCGAGGGTCGGGTTCTTGGGGACGCTACAGTTGGTATCAGAGCGAGAGTCTAACAGGACTTGTAGTGGATTTAAACTGCAATAGGAAGTCTCAACAGCAGTACAAGTACACTGCTAGCCGCCCGAGTTGGTATCGTTAACCTTGTTGGTTGTGTGCCATGTAAGAATATGACTCCGCATAGGCGTAGGCAGGCCAGAGAGCTGATGGAGCAACAGGGTGAGTCAGATATGCCAGCACTGGGTCAGGTTCAGGAGGAGGTGTCAGCGGAGGAGTTTGTGGCACTACCTCAGGAGGCAGCGGCAGCAGCAGCAGCAGGTGGGCAGCAGCAGTAGTGGTACCAGCCCCCGCCATAGTAGTATGTAGATTGGTTTCCTTTGGCTGAGCAATTCTTCAGGACCCTGTACCAGGGAGCATGGCAGCTTGGGTAGGCAGCAGTGGGAGGTCAGCCCCCAGTACCTCCCTCTGCAGTATCAAAGCAACAGACAGATCCACAAGTAGAGTAGCCAGCAGTTCAGCAGGCGTCAGGCACTAGGAGTACCGGAGTCGGTAGGAGGAGGACGGGTGTCACTGAGGATAGGATCACTCTCTTTGAGAGGTTCTTGCATCTCCGACTACCGATTATCTATGGTGACTATGAGTTAGACAGAGCTGAGAGTTGGACGCACGAGTTGGAGCGTACGTTCGAGACCATTGAGTGCGCCGATGAGGATTAGGTGAGATTGGCAGTATACCAGCTCAAGGGACCAGCCCATGAGTGGTGGAGAGTTCAGAAGCAAACTCACTTCCCAGGGCAGCGTTTGGATCAGATTACTTGGCAGTGGTTTTTGGAGGTCTTCCACGGCGAGTATTTTCTTAATTATGCTCGACGTGAGAGGCGAGATCAGTTTCATGAGTTGGTTCAGAGTGATCTGATGGTTGCTCAGTATCACCAGAGGTTTGTCAGCAACAACAAGGGCAGTACCATTTGCAGCATTAGTAGCCTCAGTAGTTTCAGCCATACTAGCAGCAACAACAACAGTTTCCGCAGCAGCACCAGCAACTGTCGCGTAGCAGTAACCTCAGCAGGTGCTGCAGCATGGGTGTAGACATGGTCGTGTGATGGTTCTCACTGGGAAGGAGGCCATGGCATTGTACCTTGCCTATCCTTGGTAGAGCTGCTCGTGTTCTAGTTGATCCCAGTGCTTCTCTTTGTTTTGCTTCCGAGGAGTTTTACGAGTCGCTGGTTCATCACACACCTAAGAGGTAGTGTGATGTGATTGTTGATCTTCCATCCAGAGATTACATGCGTTCTTTCAGTTACCTTGAGGGTGTCATAGTTGAGGTCCAGAGACACCAATTGCCGACCAGGTTGTACGCGTTGCAGCTTCATGACTTTGACATCATCCTTGGCATGGACTGGTTGGAGGCTCACTCAGCTGTGGTGGATTGTCAGTAGAAGACCGTTCGGTTTGAGATACCTGGAGAGCCTGTTCTCAGCTTACGAGGTATCTGGTGTACCCGTTGACCTTTTATTTCTTTCTGTCGAGCTCGTCATTTGATCTGCGATGGTTGCGTAGCATATCTTGCTTCTGTTTGTTCTTTGAAGCCTAGCAAGTCGTCGGTTTTTGACATGCCTATTGTTTGTGAGTTTCCTGATGTTTTCCCAGAGGATCTACCTGGATTGCCACTTGAACAGGAGGTAGAGTTCTCTATTGAGCTTTTGCCTGGTACGATGCCTTTGTTTAAGGCACCTTACCGGATGGCTCCAGTTGAGTTGAACGAGCAGAAGCGCTAGTTGCAGGAGTTGCTTGAGTTGGGCTTTATTCATCCGAGCCGTTCACAGTGAAGAGCGCTTGTGTTGTTCATGAGGAAGAAGGATGGCAGCTTGAGTTGTGCATCAATTATAGGTAGCTGAACTAGGTAACAGTGAAGACAAGTATCCGTTGCCCAGATCGATGACTTGTTTGATCATTGCAGTCAGCCAGGTGTTTTCCGAAGATTGACTTGAGATCAGGCTACTAGCAGTTGGGGATCAGAGAGTCAGATATTGGCATGACAGCTTTTCGTTCTAGGTTTGGTGACTTTCAGTTCGACGTGATGTCGTTTGGGCTCACGAACGCGCCAGCAGCTCTTATGGATTTGATGGACAGAGTGTTCAGTGAGTACCTAGATAGGTTTGTGGTCTTCTTTATGGATGACATTTTTGTCTACTCGGCTTCTGAGGAGGAGCTCGAGGAGCATCTGAGGATCATGCTAGAGATGTTGCAGATTCACCAAGTTTTTTCCAAGTTCGACAAGTGTAAATTTTGGCTGAGGGAGGTGCACTTTCTCAGGCACGTGATCTCAGGTTCTGGTGTGGCAGTGGACCCTACCAAGGTTGAGGCAGTGTTGTCTTGGGAACAGACCACTTTAGTCTCAGAGGTTCGCAGTTTTTTTGGGTTTGGCAGGCTATTACAAGAGATTCATCCAGTATTTTTCTCTAGGATTGTAAGCCGTTGACCAGATTGACCAGACTTGAGGCCAGGTTTGTTTGGACTGAGGACTACGAGCGGAGTTTCTAAGAGCTAAAGACGAGGTTGACTTCAGCACTAGTGTTGGTCTTGCCATCAAGTAGTGGAGGTTTTGTGGTCTACATCGATGCTTCGATGTCAGGTTTGGGTGTAGTGATAGTGCAGCATGGTGTGGTCGTTGCTTATGCTTCTCGGCAGTTGAAGAAGCATGAAGAGAACTACCCTACCCACGACTTAGAGTTGGCAGCAGTGGTGTTTGCTCTAAAGTTGTGGAGGCACTATTAGTACGGCGAGGTGTTTGAGATCTTCACAGATCATCAGAGTTTGCAGTATATCTTCACTTAGAATGATTTGAACTTGAGGCAACGTAGATGGATAGAGTACTTGAAGGACTACAATCTTACCCTCTCCTATCACCCGGGAAGGGCTAATGTCGTAGCGGACGCTTTGAGCAAATGGGTTCGCCTGAGTTCATTGCTAGTCAGAGAGTGGAGGTTGTTTGAGGACCTATCTCAGGGAGTTTTCTGCCATTCGAGGTACAGAGACCGTGCATTGATGACCAGCTTGTCAGTTCACCCGTTAGTGTTGATGAACAGTCCATCCCCATGTACTTTAAATTAATTACTTGCCTATTTGGTGATAAACAAAACC
>CM024755.1:135894195-136168532 GCA_014218235.1 Colocasia esculenta
TTTGATAGAGACCGCTATGCTCAGTTCTTAGAAGAGCAGCGGTTCCTTCATCTCCAGAGGATGGTTCCTGTCATGGGGCCTTCCTATTTTGTAGCTTGTGGGGTCTTTAGGCAATTCTTTGAAGAGTAGGAACTTAAGGCTTCGGAAATCATTTCTCACCATGCCTCTCTTCTGTCTCCTGCCTTCTACCTTCCAGTACCCCCTCAAGAGTAATACAAACACCATCTTTGCCTCACATTTATCTTTTCTCTTGCTTTCTTTGCCTCATCTATATATATCATTTTGCTTAAATGACAAAAATGGCGAGAAAAATAAACATTCTAAAATATATTCTTCAGATTTCATTAACTCATTTTACTTTGATCTATTTTAGAACCATTGTGTTTAAGTTATGTTTTGTCATCACCAAAAAGGGGGAGATTGATGATCAGTTCATCCCCATATGATTAAATAAATTACATATCTATTTTAGTGATTAACAAAACTCAAATAAAGTATGATCTAACAAATTTTTATGAAGCTTAAGCACAGGGGGAAAATCAGGCGAAATCAAAAAGATATGTAAAGTATTTCTTAGACTATAGCATTTAAAGTATAGAGCATATAATTTTCTAAGTACACATCGGCTTCCTATGTGTTATAACGATTTCATTAGAGTCATAACGATTTCCACTTCTATCGATTTCATTTTCACAAGGATTTGATAAAGTATCATACTGATTTAGGTTTTATAAGGATTTCATAAGTGTTGCATCAATTTCTCTGTCACAACGATTTAATAAGTGAGCATAACGATTTGCTCTCACAACGATTCGCTAAGTGAGCATAACTATTTTGATCTCACAACGATTTTCTAAGTGTTCATAACGATTTCGATCTCACAACGATTCACTAAGTGAACATAGTGATTTTGATCTCACAAAGATTCGTCAAGTGAGCACAATGTTTTTCTCACAAAAATTAGTTCTTGTAACGATTTGAGAACAACGACTCGGTCTCACAATGATTTGCCTTCATAACGATTCGATAAGTTCCACATCGATTTGGTCTTCATAACGATTGAGAAGTTCCACATCGATATGCTCCTCATAACGATTCTATAAGTTCCACATCGATTTGATCTTCATAACGATTCAATAAGTTACAACAACGACTTGGTCTGTGTAACGATTCGATAAAGTAAAACAACGATTTGATCGCTACATCGACTCGACAAGTGAAACAATGATTTGTCTATAACAACTCATTCATAACGACTTGCTCATAATGATTTCTTATACTCTCATAACGATTTGTCTCTACAATGATTTAGTTAGGATTGTATAATGATTTGTGTTCACATCGATTTGTTTATACATGTGCAACGATTTACATAAACATCGACTTATTCACATAACAATTTCATAAGTCATACTCACAACGATTTCATGAGTTATAACGGCTTGATATTTAAACATACTTCAAATATTTGAAAGTCAAAGTCTTCCCTCGCTTTTTCTCCTATATCCATGCATTTATTATGACTGAACATTTCACTGCACAATGCATGCATAGACCTTCTATTCCTATACTTATATTAGAAACATCTTTTTGGAAAACAAATTGATATTTCTATTTTGATTTATATTCGCTCTGACGTTGACTGACAACAAGAGACAACATAGCTGTCTATCATTTAGCATTTATTGTGTGCAGGTCTCTGACAGCACAACCGTTTACAACGTTGGACAAAATGGAAGATGAAGGATATCGAGAAAGATCTTCTCTTTGCATGCGTGGAACGTAAAGAACTATTGACTGGAAGCTCTACAATACCATGCAGTCAAACGTATACCAGAGCGTAGAGACAACAGACATATCAATGGCTACTTCCTCAAGAGAAGATATAAATGCAAGATTCAAGACTCTTGGAAGACAACTTTTGAGCAACAACTTTTAAAAACGATCAACTTGATAGAGAAGTGTTAAAGCCAAACAGTCTTAGAAGAAGAGCCTCTGTCTATTCCAATCCTTGTAGCTCTTGCTCTCTATGTTCCTGTCAAACTCTTTTATAGAGCCTTTTTGAGTTCTGAGAGACTTCGCTTTGTAGATCTTTCTCTCTCAGTCTCAGCCTCAGATCTGATACTTGTTGTAAATCAGGTCTAGGGGCATTTCGCCTTTATTCACACTCCTGTGTAGTTCCTCTTCTGGGGTGAAGAGAGGACCTGTTGAAACAAGTGGTTTTATTCCCTTCGTGTTGAAGGAAGACCTGGGTTCAAGGGTGTTGTATTCCTCTTCAGGTGAAGAAGAGAAGGCCAGCTGTGGCTGGATGTGTAAGTGTCCTTGAGGGGGACTGTACCCTTGGGTAGTGGAATCCTGAGTTCTTGCTTAGGGACTGAACGTACGACTCCTGTGGAGATGAGGTCGAAACCAGGATAAAATCCTTGTGTAGTGAGGTTGCTTGTTTGTGATTGTTGTTTTCTTTACTACTAACACTAATAGTCATACGTAGTGTTTTGTGTGAACGTTTTTGTTGGCAGGTTTAGATAATCATATTTTAAGAATCCCATTCACCCCCCCTCTAGGCTTGCTAGTTGGGAAACAAATTTGACCAAAAATCCTATCTTGCACTCAAGGACAAAGCACATTGAGGATAGACAACACTTCATCAGGGACCATGTATGTAATGGTGATATTTTACTTGATTTTGTTTCTATAGAAAATCAACTTCTTGATATCTATACAAAATCTCTTCCTAAAGATAGATTTAAATCTATTAGAAGAGAAATAGGTATGTGTAATCCTGATTAAATTGTTAAGATGTATTCATACTTAAATCATGTATTAAGAACTTTCTGTGAAATATTTCATGTATAAATTGTATGTTGAATCTTCACTGTGAATTCTTCTAAGTCCCAGAACTTCGAATCTTGCAGTCGAAGACACAATCTGACTCTTGTTAAAATTAATGCATTCGACTTATGAAGTTGGAGAATAAGTGGTCCTATAGCTGAAGTCTGAAAAGGTGCTTATTAATTTAAAATAATAAATGAAATTAATTCTTAGAACAGACATATTTATTATGCAACAATTTAATCAATCAATCGTGACTGTTTACCCTCTCTTGTCCGAAGACCCCCTTTCAAACTCTTTCTTCAACTCTCTTGTCATCTTCCTTCTCTTCGCGCCTACACTGTTCATCTTTTTCGGCAACCATCTTCAGAGCAACTCGAAGACCCTCATTTTCTTTGAAGAAAGGTAGGATCTTTGAACTCTAAACTACATTTGTCCCACTCCTTTGACAATTTTTTAAGTCTTCTCCTTTGGTTCTTGTCTAGATGGCATCATCTAGGGCTCCGGAAGAAACTCAGTTGACCCCTGAACAACTCCAACGCATTTCCCCGGCTAAGTTTTCAGTCTATCCAGGAAAAGTTGTAGAATTTTCTCATTTGCATGGTAGCCTGTTATGGGTAGAAGAAACCCTAGCAGCAATGGGTTGGACTAGATTGTGTCAGATTTCTGAGCTCATAGTTGATAATGCCCTTAAGGCTTTCTATGTTTCCCTCCAAGTCTCCTCCGAAGGGACAATCACTGGGTGTGTGAAAGGGACCAAAGTTACATTTTCTGAAGACTTATTAGTAGAACTGTTAGATTGTCCCAACTCCAGGCACAAGCTTAGTGAGTTAGTCACTATGGACAAGAAGAAATTGGGCATTATTAGTAGCCTGGCAAGAGTTAGTAAGAAGGGTCTGTAGTAAATGAGCTATCTGCAGAGAAAAGGATCATGCATTCAGTCATCTCAAATATTGTGACTCCAAGGGCTGAAACCCATTCTTCCATAACTGCCAGGGATGGTATTTGCATTTTTGGGCCATTCAAAGCATAGGGTAATTTGCCAGCAGTTATTTTAGAGAAAATGATAGCCTCGAAAATTTTACAGAAGTCCCTTCCTTATGAACCTCTGCTTACTTTGATTTTCAAGAAATTTTCAGTGGATTTGAGTTGTGAAATTTCTATTGGAGTTAAAGAAAAAATTGGCTTATCTACCTTGAGAAGAAGCCATTATGTCTTGGTAGACAGAAGTCAGAATTTATGGCTGAAGGACTCTGTGCCCCAGTGCACACATGAAGTTTATCCTAATGAGGCACAAGTTCCTCATCCATTCTAGCAGATCATAAAGAAGAAGAAGGTAGACAAGAAGAGAGAATGGAAGTCAATGTTCAAGAAGAAGAGGAACAAGAAGCTCATCAGTTTGAAGAGAAATTTCAGCAAAGTCAAGTTCCTGTCTCCCCTCTAGAACAAGATGCACCAGAAGAAACTATCAATCAGGTGCTAAAGATTTAAAAGGAAAAGGAGTAGCACAAGATTATAATGATATTCCTAGATCTACTCCATTAGTATAAGAAATTTAAGAGAGGCAGCACCATTCCTCCCCTTCTCAATTGAGACCAGGCCTAAGTCTCAGGGGGAGAGTATCAACAGTTTAACGACCATTTTGGATTTACTGACAAAGCAACAAGAGAGCTTGTCAGTCCTTCATTTGCTAGTGGAATTTTTAAATGCAAAGTTTAATGGTTTGGCTGATGAGGTCAAGCAAATGAAAGACCTCTTACTTCAGTTAGTGTGCCAACAGGGCACTAATCAGCCTTCTTCTCCTCCATCCACTCATAAAGAAGATAAGCCACCAGTGCGACCGCACCAAGAAACCCCAGCACAATAATTATTTGGTCATGTTGAGCAGCAACCAGAGCAAGAGAAGGAGCATCAACCTGAGCAGCAACCTGAGCAGCAGTCTGAGCAGTAGCAGCAAGAGCAAGAGCCAGAGGAAGTTCTGCCCCAAATGGCTATTGTGGAAGTTCAGCAGAAGGATCAGAAGCAACAATTAGTGCAGAGGAGCCTCCAGTAGCAGCAGTAGAGGAAGTGAGCAGAAGTAGAAATCCCCTCTGAAGTCTAGGCCTAAAAGTCCTCTAGAGTCTCAGGAGTCTGATGTGTTGCTAGGTCCAAGATCAAGTCCTTCCATAGGAAGGTTAGGAGAAGACTCCATAAAAATGGTAAACAAGTATCTACTTCTTCTCCTCCTCCTCCTGAACCAACTCCCTCTGTTCAAACACCTACTACTGACCTGCTCCTCCTGAACTTGAACAACCCCCTACATCCTCATCTCTTCCTATTGCACCCACTGCTCCCACTCCTTCCATTCTGGAACAACCTCTAGTCTCCACTTCATCTGATACTCCTCCCTCTTCATCTATTCCAGAGGATCAACCACTTGCATTTGACAATGTGAATCTCAAAATCTATCATTTGAAATACAAATTCAGACAATCCCCGGAAACCATTCCTCCTCTCCACACAAGACCTCCCAACTTCTTTTCTTCTCTTCCCACTGCCTCCACACCAGTAGCAGGGAGGTCCACCCTCACTATCTCTGAAATACTTCCTAGTATACAACTTTCATCTTGTGGTGGGCGGATGTTGAAAGACAATCCTGCTATGCTACTTCCTCCCTTCTGGTATGCCTTCATCTATCACTCTGAACATTATATGAACCTATTCAGAGAATTTTTATCCATTAAGGCATTACTTGAAGTTCATGAGATGCCAGGTTTCACCTTTGAAGATTGGCTTCCCACTCTCATCCATTCCACTCAAGTAGTGCTGGCTGATCTCTAGCTGATTTTCCAAAAATGCCACAGTCACACTCCAAAAGATTTTCTTGAAATCTATCCTGGAGAAGCCACCTAGTACCAACAAACCTAGTCCAGGAACCAATTTATGGATGTTAATCTCCACCTAAATCTTAGATTCTTTTTCTTGTTTGGCAACACATTAGAGACTCTCAGGCCAAGTTCACCAGGATGAAGGAATTCAATTTTGCCAGATTCAAAATGGGGCTGCCTGATGTCAATAAAGGCCAATGGGAAATGCTTTTCAGAGGTCAGAGACAAATTACTCCCTCCATGACAGTTGGACTTCCATCTGGTTTGTATCTATCCTTGGTTGGTGCCATTTCTGCCAGGAAAGACTTTGCTCAAGCAGTCTTCAACAGGCACATCTGAATAGCCACCATATTAAGAATCAAATACCATTTGGGACTGTCTCTCCATAGATTTGTGGTTATGCAAGCTCCAAAGAATTCCCAGCAAATGATTGATTTCCAGCTTTGTTTTGCTGAGTCTGAGAGATTCACAAAAGATCAATGGGCAGCAGCTTACTCTGAGGATCATGCAGATTGTGAGAAGTTGAAGATTTCTGTCACTGAGAATCTAAGCAAAGGATATCAAGACCTTTGGAAAACAATTGCTCATAAGTGGCAGTTGAAGGATCGAATGGGTGGATGGATCAGATCTAGAAGGGGGGGGGGTTGAATAGATTTAACACCAATTACTGTGGAAGCTCAAGCAATTTAAAAATTACTTCGAATTATAGATCAATTCACCCAAACAATTTACTGATCTGAAGTGTGATTAGTGTGTGTGAGCAAATCGATTAGTAGTGTGAATGAAATCCCTATGCATGCATCTAGCATAATACAAAGTCAAACCACAATTCAAACCATTGCACAAAGGATTTTTAGGTGGTTTGGAAATCACCTCCAGTGACTCCTCCGTCCATCCCTCACACAGTGAGGCCACACTACTCAAAACCTTGAGTACAACACCACTGGAGCACGACGACTCCAAAACCCTTGAGTTGAATGACTCACAAACTGAGCACTACGGCTCAAACAACAACCGGAGCACGACGACTCCAAAGTGAGCACGACGGCTCAAACCACACCGTGAGTGCGACGACTCATAAACCAGAGTTTGACGGCTCCTAAAACACAAGCTAGATCAAAGACAACAGAAAAAGATCCTCTAGCAATGATCTGATTTATGACAAATTCGTACACAGACATTGTGCAGAACTTCATGCACAAATCTCATAGACGAAATAAAGAAGAACAAACTCTGAAGTGAGAAATGGATGTAGAATGAGTGTTCTTGATGAAGAGGCCTTGCAGCGCTTCAATGAGGAGCCTTGATGGAAATCGATGGAGATTCTCCTCAATTGGCGATGCTCTGCTTTGATGGCATTTGAAATGCCAGAAATCCTTCTTCTCCTGTGCCTCTTCATGTGGATCTGCTCCCTTGCCTAGCACAACAAGCTTCCCTCCAGAGATTCCCCTTGATTCCCCCGTCCTCCTCTTGAAAGGATAGCCTACAACTTCTGGAGTTGGAGCAAGATCTGGAAAGCCCCCTTTGGCCGCCAAAAAGCTTCTTCTGGAAGTGTATGGGCTCTCCTGCCTTTGGGGTACAAGGAACATGGGTATTTATAGCCCCATATGTCCATAAAGTGCCTTGGGGTGCATGGGCACAAAAACCTAGGTCAAATCCCCTAATTCCCAAGCAGCCACTTGTCGAGAGAAATTCACGTTTTTGAGTTTCAACTAGAGTGTGTCGACACCACCATGGAGTGTGTTGACACACTGTCCCAATTTTGTAAAACTGGTCTTCTGGGAACTGGGTTTAGTGTCGACACTGCCTGGTACTGTGTCGACACACTGTCCCAGTCTGGCAACTGGGTCTTCTAGAATCTGGGACTAGTGTCGACCTGACCATTGAGTGTGTCGACACGACTGGCAGATTGTGTCAATACACATGCAGACCGTGTCAACACACAGGCAGACCGTGTCAACACACAGGCGGACTGTGTCGACACCACTTGAGACAAATTTGTGTAAACCTGAAAATATAAAGTGTAAAAATTATACAAGATATTATCATTAAAATATGAGATATTAAACATCAAAAACATGTGTCTAAGCATTATTGTGATATGTATAAAATGTATAACATATTCAACATGTCATCATCAAAATCACAATATGTCATCATTAAAATCACAATATGTCATCATTAAAATCACAACATGTCATCATTAAAATCACAACATGTCATCATTAAAATCACAATATGTCATCATTAAATTCACAATATGTCATCATCAAAATCAAAGTATGAGTGATGTTCATTGGATATCATTAAAATACAACTTTAGGAAATTCCAAAACACACTCAACCCAACAGAAGCAAAGGTACTTGGTTTACTATCAAGCTAAGGAAGTAGCTATCTCTCAAGGCTTGCATTGGAACATTATAGTGCTTGACTTTCTCCATCTAGCAGCCTCTAGGAAATTTGTTCCTCTCAAGAATCTTTTGCGCTGAATCACTATTTCTTCAAGCTTGCTTGGTACCACAAGCGCCATATCAAATCTATAGGAAACTTCCTTTTATTAATTCTAATTATAACATCACTGTAGAGCCCTTTGAGAACTTCTTCCTGAAAATGAGAAGAAAGTGTGGGACCTTCTCCAGCCTTACCTGGATCAGATCCCCGTTCATTGATTTACCAAGCTCTTTATCCAGATCTTAAACACCTGTATCGCATATTTAAATTTATGAATACAATCTATGTTGATTTCCCTTTTATTGTGTGTTGTTAATATATCTCTTTCTTTCTCTTTTGCTATCTTACCTTTATGTTAATGTCACAAAGGGGAAGAAAGCAGTAAGAAACAAATCACCAAAACTCTCCAGGAGTTCATATGCTTGAATCTACAATTTGTTTTTCACTATCTATTTAAAGTTTTTGTCATTAACAAAAAGGGGGAGAATTGTTGAGCAACTACCCCTAAGAAAATAATTTAAGATTATTATAACTTTGTGTTTTTTCTATGACAAAACCTTGAAAAGGTTTTCTACAAAGTAAATATACATATCTTAGAAAAAATAGTTGAGACAAACTCTATCTCGAAAATTTTTCTAAGTCCACAGACATCACAATCCGACTATGGACTCCGAAGGCCCCTTTAGAATTGAAAATTCTGCACTAGATTATCTCTAAATTTTTCTAAGTCCAGTCTATCCGAATATCAACTCCGACTTCATACGGTTGAATACTTCAGAATCTAACTCCACTGAATCCGGCATCCTACAGTCGGATACATCATTCTGGACTTCAACTCTCAGAATTCGAATTCTTCTATATCCAACTTCTAAAGTCGAATCCTTTGTCTGGTTCTATCTAACTCCATGGAAGTCGAATTATGACTTTCAGAATTTCTATCCGACTTGCAAAGTCGAATGATATTATAATGCAAGTTCGGATGAAGTCGAATCAGTCCATTCTCATGTTTCTGTCTCCAACTCCTAGACTCGAATCCCACTCTCTTTTCAATCCAACTTCACTGACAAGTCCTATACTTGTACTTTTTATGTAAAGATATTATTTTATCAACTTATGAAATGTTGATTGCATATCATCTTATCTTCATAATACGATTTCTGTCAGAACCTACATTGCCTGAATATTTCTTTCTCTATCTATCAAATTATCATTATTTGAATAAATTCTGACAAAATGAGACATATTATACTTAAAACATTCATCCAAAATTTTTTATGATTATATCTGAAATATTTATTCAAATTGGTCTCTTGCTTCATGACAGTAGTCCGGATTTTCTTGCAATGCAGAAGATATGTTGCATTTATTGTTTTCAGACGCATGGCATCTGACAGAGGCTCACCTACCACTGTCAGAACTTGTCCACACCTTTGTTTGCAAACTGTATGTCCATCTTTTATTAGTCTGGAAGGCTATCTATCCGAGGTTTCCATACTTTTTATTTTTCTATGACTTACCTACCTTAGAAAGTATGGAGGTACCCTGTCTCTTTGTCTTGTCTTTACTGCAGGATATTTATTGAAGCACATTTTCAACATGGAGCTTTCACAGTCTATTTAATTGGAAGTTGACCTCTTAGCTGTGAAGCTGCAAGCCTAATCCAAGAAAAATTGGAAAGAAGCAAAGACAGAAGGACCTATGGATAATAAACTCAGCAAGCATCCAAAGGATCCAAGGTCTGTCCTCAAACGGCCAGATCTCTAACGACCATTTTCAAATGGCTACATTCTACATGAAGATTATAAAAGAAGCCGAAGTTTGAAAGGAGAGAGAGACATTCAGAGAACTGAACACGAAGAGCTGTGCTAGCATTCTCTTCAACTCTCCTTTGCCTTCTGCTAGCAAGAGATCTCACAAGCCTTCTCCAAGCTACAAGTTAGAGAGCTCCATTCTTTAGAAAGTTCCTTAGCTCTCATCAGTCATAGAAGTCTTGCTGTTCGGGTGGCAAGTGTAATTTATTATTTGTTAGTCCACCCTTCCTGTTCAGAAAGGAGTTGATTGCAATTCTTCTGTTTTCTCCTTTCTGAACTAAGGTGTTTGCTCATTTTTTAAAGCAAACACACAAGTGTCTCTACTTTTTATTTTGTGTAATTGTGTGGGAAGTTTGTTCCTGCATTTCCCCTCTTGTGTAGGGAAGACCTAGCTGAAGGTAGTGTTTTGTACCCCTGGTAAGGGAAGACTTGCTTGGGAGCAAGTGGGCTTGTAATTCCTCTCAAGGGTGAGAGAAGGCCAAGTATATTGGCAGTTAGTGAAATCTCAAGTGGTTGGCTTGAGGACTGGATGTAGGACTTCCATGTGGGAGAGCCGAACTAGGGTAAATCTCTTTGTGTACTTGTGTGATTGTTTCTGCCAATTTACACTTAAATCACACACTACACTAAATTCTAACAGATTTATTTAGTGCTGTTTAATTTTAGATAAAATTTTTAAAAGCACAAGAAGTCCTATTCACCCCCCTCTAGGACATCATTAGTGCCTTCTCGATCCAACAATATCACGATCATAACTAGCTCGTCACTGGTCACCACATGACCTCCAAGCAACTACACACGATTTTACACATGAACCACATGACCACATTATAACCTTGCCTGTCATTCGTCATCTCATGACCTCCATTGCGACAACAAACCACGATACACATAAATCACATAGCTATATATAATAACATAATTAACATGATTAGCATAGTCATAATCCCATCTAATAACCTTAAGTCATGCATTACTAACATTAAACACACTTAAACATCCTAAAACAACGTTGAGTAACTAGGGCTAGGTCCACACAGAACCCTCATTGCCCAAAGCTTGTGATTCACCCTGGCTAGAAGAACACGATGATGTTTACTATTGCGTTAATAAATTGATAGCCTGACAGACCACTATTAGACACACAAGAACATGATGGAGCCCACCGTTGCATAAGGATGCCACAACTCGATAGGCCGCGTTCACAAAGCAGAACGCGACTGAGCTAGTGGTCGCGACCTGATCGCTACAGCTCGACCCATTGCCTTCTCAGACAGAAACCATGTATCACGATTCTCACATAGAAACCACCTGAAATCCTCATTTTCATGCAAAACAAGCTTCTACAAACCAATTTAACAATACTAGGGATACAACCACACTTTGATTCATTCTTAACATGCTTCAAATCATTTCAAATAATGTGAGTAAGACAAGGAAAGCCCCTACCAACGAGAAGAATCTGAAGAACGAGACTCGATCAGCGTTTTCCACTCTCCGAGCAGCTTCCACATGCCAAAATCACGTAAAGACACAAGCTTCCAAGCTGAAATCACCGAAACCTGGCGTAGCAGCCCCTCCCCAGTTGAACAGAGCTTCCTACTCTGTTTGGCCAGAGGGCCAAACTTATCCCAGCCAAAAACAAGAACGCGATGTAGCTACCTATCACCTTCAAAAGGCAACAGACCGGGCCGTTGCCTTCCAAAAACTCGACATGCCATGCGTCAGAATGACGGTGCAGAGAACGCGACACAGGAGACTGTCGCATTCAAAACGTGATGACCCACCCTGTCGCGTTCACAACCAATGAACCTATGGGCTATTTGGGTCCGGATTTCCAACCCACAACACACAGGGAACCACAACCAAGGCCCTATGGCCCCACATTGGCCATGAGCACCATACGAGGACCATTAAACATGGATCCGAAGGACCACGACGTTACATTACTACTACCTAAAAAGAAATGGCGTCCTCGACATTTAGAAAGAAACCACGGAAATCCGGACTACCACCTAAAAAGAAATAAAGTTACTCACAAACAAAAAAGGATAAATTTTGTCAGCATTTGCCTTTCAAATCATCTGTTCTAAGTGATTTGTTCTGCACATTCCTTTGCTCACTCCGCATTCTGTCTTCTTTAATTCATTTTACAACTTTTCTATTTTAATTGACTAAATATGCACTTTTTTTTTATACTTTACAATTGAGGCAATTCTATCCTACCTCTGGCACTTTATCTCATTGGACTTAACCTACTGCCACCTTTTCCTAGCTATATTTGCAACATCATTTTACGTGCCGTTTTGCTTACTAACAATCCTTTCTCATAAACCATTGCCTTTGACTATTATGACATGTTATATCATTTGGTAATACATTATTCTTTGGTATTGACTTATCATTAACTATGATTCTGCCTCAATTGCATTCATGTTTTCGATTGCCAATTTGCTTTATGCTTCAACAATTGCTTGCACATTTCCACTAATCACTTTATCTGTTGGTGCCACTGCTTTATGTCTGCACTCACTTACTATTTTGCTCTGCCAATTACTAATTACCCATACAATAATACTTTTTATTCTGATCAGCTACCCATTATCTGATTGCATCTACTTTCTTGCTCTATGTACTAACAATACCTAATGTAGTACTCTAAAATTTTGTTCTTCTAATTATTCCATTTATTTATGCTACCTGTTAGTTTTCCACTGCACACACTTATTATATCAGATACTTGTTAAATACTCTACAAATTTTGCTCTTAGTATCATTTTCAATTCTTTCCATTTCTATTACCATTCTAACTTTAGCTAAATTTGACGTACCAAAAAACTCATTTTATTTAATCAATTACCATCGGAAGATAATATCTGAAGCTTCAAACTGTACTCTTTGCCATACTATTTTTATCGTATTCTGTTCTTATTTATGCACTGAAAATTACAATTTAACTGACTAATCAAATAACTCATGCGCACTGTTGTGATATTGTATTTTCTCATCAGGTAAATAAACTACTCATTCAACTCTGCATGTGCTCTGCCACTAATTTTATTCAATTCTTTCAATTAACTACCAACCAACACAAAAGTCTTCTATGTTCAACAAATCAAGCCTTTCCATCTGCATCCCACAACTCACTGACCTTAGGAACTTCAAACTGTACACATTATTTATTCTTCCTGCTTTACTTTGCCATAACCTCTACTATTCACTATTCTTTAATCAATCAGCCTCTGCTACCGCATCAAATTTTGTCAAACGTTCTATAAAAGAATACCTCTGCTCAACTGAATTCCTTACTCTGTATTATTTCATAACCTCTTACTATACATCACTTTAATCATCTGACTATAACCATTTGCTAATCTACTATACTCATCGTTTTTTCTAATAAAAAATACTAACTGCCACAGTATTAAATACATTATTATGTCTGCGAAGTGCTTTCTCAAATATTGTCTTATTTGGCTGATCTCACCATACTACTCAAACTTTCTGACTCATACTATAACTCTTCTTTATACATACTTACTGAAGTACTCCCATGTCTGAATTCTAATTACCTTTTTCCTTTAAATACCATGGTCTACTCTTTCTGATTTCTCTGTCGACACTGTTACTCTACAAAACTCTACATCTGCTGTTACTGCATTCTACTGTTACATCTCTATTTCTATTTACTGAAACCATTACTACCATAACACTGTTACTAGTACTAAAAATCTTGTATTTCTCGTTCCTTCCCTTTCTTGAATCAGCCTTCTATATTTACTCTCTTTGCTGAAAAATTTAATCCCAAATTCTCACAAGTTGAAACACCTAAGTTGACCTCTGATCTGATCTGCTGAATTTTTAAATCTTACTCAAAATAACACTGATCTCAGTTACTTGTCTTTATGCCAATTCCTTGCCTCAACTGCTACAATACACTGAACATTTCTACAGAACATTACAAAATCTCATTGCAACACTGCAACATATAATAAACACTTCATCTAATAACAACAATCTGCCATTCAGAACTGTTATCTGCTTACCCACTACTAATACTTAACTAGTCTCAAAAATCTGTTCTAGCTCAACAACCTATTCATTCACTCTTTCCTTGAGGAACAATTCTCATTCCTAAACTTTTCACAACCTTGAACAAATCTTTCTAACACTGATAAACATTTCTCATCACAAAACATACTTAATTTTCACTGTTACTAGTCGTTGCTCCTCTAATTACTAATACCTCATCTGAAGCTAATTTGATTCATTTAACCATCTGAGATCTTCCATATTGCTAATCACATTATTAATTTGATCACTTCTCATTACCCACTGTCACAAATCATAAACATAACACTTACCCTGATCAGATTTGCTCAATCCTTTACAGGTGACATTCTCTAACACAACACTATTCCATTCTGACACACTATCTTCACTGTAACTCTATCACACTGTTATCACCATAATAAATCTTGTTTCCACTTATATATTCTCAATGCCATATACTTGTCTTTGCTGATGCTCTATTTCACTAAAACATTTCCACTGTGCTGAATCATATCCCTCTTAGAAGACAACATTATCTCTGCTAAATAACACCACTGAATTCACCAATTGTTTCTCAACATTCACTACTTATCAAAACAATTCACAAAAATTCACATGTGGAGATACTTTCACTAATCTCCATGTCAAACTTTTTGATACTGCTACTTCTTTATCCACCTTGTTCTCAAACTCACTGTTACAACTATTGTCCTTCTGATCACTTGTGCATAACTTGGAAATCAATTCCATTCTTACCATGTTCTCTATCTCTCGAAACACTGGTCATTCTGCCCTCTGACTTATATCCAACAATTACTAACACCAACAACAAATACTAAAAATATCTCTACTAAAATTCCTTCAATCTCTCTAGCTGAGAACCTTCAAACCACTACATATTTGTACAACAAACTGACATACTGATATACCCATATAAGATGTACCACCATTAATAACCATACAAACTGTTCCATCACTAATTACACCAACTCTCAACAAACCAACTTCACAAAAATGTACCACAATTTACACACCAAAAACACGTGTGAAAACCATGTAAAACCCCATACTTACTACTAACAGTGGACATTGAAACATGTTTTGGGACATTGTAACCTCAATATCCTTTCATATTCTTACTAGACCATGCTCTGATACAAACTTTAGCGACCCTGAATATTTATGCTCAATAAGGTTCCATATTCAAGTCCGCCTCCCGCGATCGGACCGAAGTTTTGCAAGGGATACCTTACACAAATGTCCATGAAGAACATAAAAGACGACCACAATAGCATAATAAGCAAGAAAGTACATGCATTTATACTCATTTTCACAACTCACATTGTCCCCATGCATTATTACATGTCCAAGAGAAAAGTACAACTACCTAAGACATACCCCGAGAGAGCAAAGCTCACACAACTACAACTACGACTCAACTACTGGTGGTACAAGTCTGCCACAACGCTGCCGTACGTCAAACCCACGGAAAATTGTGAAAAGAACTGTAAGGGACTCCTCAAAATTCACGGGCTCAGTAGAGACCTCCTAAAACCAACAACAAGAACCATAGAGGAAACCAAGACCTCAACCACAAAGGATCTCACTGGCAACACTCACCACAGCACAATTGTAGTAAAACAAGCTAATAGAAAAATTAATTAAACTATAATTAAATGTAAACATACCAACAAACACTACTCCTGAAGGGTGATGGAAACCATAGGATTGGTATAAAAACACCAATCCAGACAGTAACTGAAACAACTAAGCCACGAGCCACACAGGTAAACCACTAATAAATAGTAACTGGACTGACAACAAAGAGCCAGTCCACCACACACTGAAATAATCGAACACACTGGAAGGCTATCCACAAAAGGGTAAAACATAACAAGTGGAAAGTCCTACAACACGACCTCCACGGAGCATAGCTCCACCGCAACAACTGAAAAGACTGGCACACTGCGTGCCACAACAACCAACAACCCACACAGGGTACAGGTACTTGAGACCACGAGCTACCACACTGAACCACAAGTGCCATTGTGCCACGAGCACAACACACAACAAATGAACAAAAACCACAACCGGTGAGTCACCACTCACAGGCCACAACCACTGGCAAAGCATGAGTAGGGAGGAATGACGCCACCACACAGAAATGGACTACTGGTTCATGACGCCTGTATACAACCCGGACAACACAACATAAGAACTACCTCTCAGTCTCACAATCAAGGAGGTACGGTCCAATTTCCGCTCCACAACCACACAGTAAAGCCAAAGAATAGTGGAGTCCAACTAACGCCACACTTATAGACCACACGACTACAGACCCATGTCTGGCTCCTTTAGAGACTCTAGCCTGAGCACTCTAAAGTGAGGAACTATAAGACCCAGCTCTCTTGGGCCCTTGGCCCTATCCTCAGGGTCGCGACAGGTACCCTGGTCGTGACATGGTCAGGCAACGAAAGCCCGTCGTGACAGGCTTCAGGACTCAGTGTGCCTAGCCGTCGCGACATGGTCGCGACGGGGTTGGGCATCTCGTTCTTATTGTGACGTCTGGTGGCGTCGTGACTGCTTTTCTGACTAACTTGAATGTTGTCCTTTCTGTTAGAACGACTTTGTCGGGTGTCAGGTGCGTACAACGTTGACGCGACCTGGTCAGTAGTCACGTTCTTATTTCCCGATCTTTGAGGTTTGACCACTTTTGGTGTCACACCGTAGGTGGCCATCGCAACATGCTCGTTGTCATGACGGGCCGACCCGTCGCGTCTTGGGGCTCATCGGTTTAAAACCGAGGCCGACGCCCCATTTCCCCCTTCTCCCTTTTCCTTCTTCTTCTTCTTCCTTCTTCTTCCTCCTTCGAGCTCTCTCTTCTCCGGTAGTTTCTTGGCGTGCTTGAGGTTCTCGTGGTGGAGGTGATGCCTCGTTCATGCAGGCAGCGTGATCGTGGAGATTGGAGCGAGGAGGAGGTGGCCATTCCGACGTGAAGGCCCCAATAGGCCGGCTCTACTCTTGGAGGTAGGGACCCTCGACTACTCTCTCCCTAGCATGCTCCCTTCGTCTTTGAGATTGTAGTTTCTCCGTGGTTTGGGGAATGTGGGGGCGTGAGAATCATGCTCGTGTGTGTGAGGATTCCTTCGATCATAGATTCGTTGTAATCTATGTTTTGTGGGGATTGAGGGTGGTTTATATGGTTTATGTGCTTTCTTTTATGTTTCTCATGCTCCCCTCCCCCTCGTGGTATGGTTGTTTCCGTTTTTTGGGGCAGTCTCTGGGAGGACTAAACCGGGACCCCCCTCGGCTGAGAACATGACCAATATAGAGGTCGCGATGATGTCGCGATCGGATTGGCCGCCGTGACATCATCACGATGCTCTATTGTGTTGCGACCTGGTCGCGACAGGTTGAGCTGTTGCAATAGTGTCGCGAATAGCCCTGGGCGTCGCGACATGGTCACAACAGCCCGATGCGTCGCGACTACAACAGAGATAGGTAGGTCTTGCGGAGTTCTATTTTCTATAGAGTCTTTGCCATTTCCGCTTCTTACTGTACTCGTAGCACTAGTGCTAGTTTCCTAGTACAGTCCTACGCTAGTCGTTCGCCTAGTGCTCGGCACCTGAGGGCTTGTCTCATGAGAGTGGTTGTTACTGTTGCTTGGGACCCCCAATCCTCGTGCGCCTTAGAGGGAGCGTTCGGGGCGACGAGCGTACTCGAGTCACGGACTCTGGAGTTGAGGGAAAATGGTGGTTAGGACAGTGGTGTTGAGTCGTTTGCAGAGCTCTCTGGGTTGGTCTGGGACACCGAGGACGGCCGGAGTTCTACTCGGTGTAGACCAGTTAGTCCTTCTTCTCACTGCCTTGCTCTTTGTGGCACCAGAACCACCTAGAGAGGCCAGGCATGGGACCTTAGTCTGGCTAGACTACGGCGGTTACTATTGTGTACTTTGTGCTCCTGTCCCCACTCTGACGAGAGTGTAGGTTTAGACCTGGGTCGAGGATAAGACGTTAATGAACGCACCTGACCGGTTGACTAGTGGTAGTGTTTTCCATAGCTGGTATCTCTTGTCCAAGCAGAGTTCTCCCTATCTGCGTAGCCAGCCGTATGGTGGTCATGATGTGCAGGTTCTACGAAGTTTCCGATCGTGGTGTTCTCCGTACCGTTGCTAGTTAGTAGCTTTACTTCCGCACTTTCCTTTGTAGGGTAGAAGATATAACTGCTATTATTTAATTGTTTATATATATTCTTCTGCCTGTTAAAGCCAGTAGGAGATTGGTAGTCCCTACTGAGCTTCTATTGTGAAGCTCATCACTTCCTTTTCCTGGTGAGACTTTGCAGTAGCGGCAGGGTGCGTACCGGGCGGAGGAGACGGGGCAGTAGTTGTCGTCCCCGTAGATAGCAGTGGTTCCCCCGTTCAATTGTAAGTCACCCTTGGGGTATGTCCATAAGGGACTTGTTCTTCCCCTATCTTTACTTGTACTAGTTGTGTGTGTTGGGACTGTACCTAGAGCGATACGCACCAGTCTCACACTTCTTTCTGCTTCCGCGTGTGTGTTCCTAGTTAGTAGTTGACATTTATTTCCTATAGATATTCAATTAGACTTATATTTATATCCCTTCTAGGTCTCCAGATCCATGGGCGGCGACCGCGAAATTTGGGTCGTCGACTTGGGCCGAGGGTCAGGTTCTCGGGGTCATTACAGTTGGTATCATAGTAAGAGTCTTACAGGACTTGTAGTGGATTTAAACTACAATCGAAATTCCCAACAATAGTACAAGTACACTGATAGCCGCTCGAGTTGGTATCCTTAACCTTGTTGGTTGTGTGCCGTGCAGGATATGGCTCCGCGCAGGCGTAGGTAGGCCAGAGAGCTGATAGAGCAGCAGGATGGGTCGGACATTCCCGTGTCGGGTCAGGTTCCGGAGGAGGTGTCAGTGGCACAGCCTCAGGGAGCAGCGACAGCAGCAACAGCTGGTGGGCAGCAGCAACAGGAGTACCAACTTTAGGCACAACAATACGCAGATTGGTTCCTCCTGGCTGCGCAGTTCTTCAAGACCCTGTACTAGGGAGCGTGGCAGCCTGGGCAGGTAGCAGTGGGAGGTCAGCCTCCAGTACCTCTCCCAAGTAGCAGGTAGATCCGAAGGTGGAGTAGCCAGGGCAGCAGTTAGATCAGATCACTTGGCAGAGGTTTTTGGGGCTCTTTCACGGCGAGTATTTCCCTGATTATGCTCGACGTGAGTGACGAGATCAGTTCTCTGAGTTGGTGCAGAGCGATCTCATAGTTACTCAGTACCATCAGAGGTTCTTTCGATTATTGGGGCATGTTCCTCATTTTTCCAGCAGCGAACAGGCTTGTGCAGAGAGGTTCATTACAGGACTGAGGCTAGATTTGGGGTGGGGCGTGACTGCTTACATGTGCGCCACCTTGGAAGAGGCCGTGGCTATGGCCACAACCTGAGAGAGAGAGACCTGGCAGTAGCAGTAGCAGGGAGGAGCTTCTTCGAAGTTCTCACCGTACCGGCGCCCTGCGGGTCGTCATGGTAGTGCGACTTCTTCTTCTTCTGGCTCAGGCAGTTCAGGAAGTTCCAGTTTGTGCTCGAGGTTCAAGAAAATTACCAATCGTGGAGGTGGTCGGGGCAAATAGTAGAAGCGTCAGTAGAGGTTTGCGGACAGTCAGTCCAGCAGGGAGCTGATCAAGGCAGACAGGAGGCAGTCTGTTACACTTGTGGTTTGCCAGGTCACTTCAGGAGGGATTGCCTGATAGGGCAAGTCCAGCAGCCGCAGCAGCCATTGTAGTACACTCAGCAGCTACCGTAGTACCAGTTCCCTCCTCAGCAACAGGCACCACCCGGCATCAGCAGCAGGGGCAGTATCATTTGCAACCTTAGTAGTTTCAGTAGCATCAGCAGTTCCAGCCATACCAGCAGCAGCATTAGTTCACGCAGCACTAGCAGCCACCGCAGCAGTAGTAGCCCCAGCAGGCACCGCAGCATGGGTGTGGACGTGGTCCTGTGATGCCTCTTACCATGGAGCAGGCCGAGGTGTCGAACCTAGTTATAGGTACCTTGCCTATCCTTGGTAGAGCTGCCCATGTTTTGGTTGATGTTGGTGCTTCCCTTTGTTTTGCTTCTGAGGAGTTTTACGAGTCTCTAGTTCGTCACAACCCTGAGAGGTAGTGTGATCTGATGGTCGATCTCCCATCTGATGATTACAAGCGTTCTTTCAGTTACTTGGAGGGCGTCACAGTTGAGGTCCAGAGACACCAGTTGCCGGCCAAGTTGTACACATTGCAGCTTCGTGACTTTGACATCATCCTGGGCATGGACTGGTTGGAGGCTCACTTAGCTGTGGTGGATTGTCAGTGATAGAACGTTCAGTTTGAGATACCTGGAGTGTCTGTTCTCTGCTTCCGAGGTATCCAATCTACCCGTCAACCTTTTATTTATTTCTGTAGAGCTCGTTGTTTGATCCGCGATGGTTGCGTGGCATATCTTGCTTCTGTTTGTTCCTTGAAGCATAGCGGGTCATCGGTTTTTGATGTGCCTATTGTTTATGAGTTCTCTAATGTTTTTTTGGAGGATCTACTTGGGTTACCACCTGAGCGGGAGGTAGAGTTCTCCATTAAGCTTTTGCCTAGCACGATGCCTTTGTCTAAGGCACCTTACAGATGGTCCCGACTGAGTTGCGTGAGTTGAAGAACTAGTTGCAGGAGTTGCTTGAGTTGGGTTTCATCCTCTGAGTTGTTCACCGTGGGGAGCGCCAGTGCTGTTCGTGAGGAAGAAGGATGGCAGCTTGAGGTTGTGCATCGATTATCGGTAGCTGATTCAAGTAACAGTGAAGAACAAGTATTCGTTGCCGAGGATCGATGACTTGTTTGATCAGTTGCAATCAGCCAAGGTGTTTTCAAAGATCGACTTGAGATCAGGCTACTATCAGTTGAGGATCAGAGAGTCAGATATTGGCATGACAGCTTTCCATTCGAGGTACGGTCATCGTGATGCCGTTTGGGCTCACGAACGCACCCGTAGCTTTTATGGATTTGATGCATAGGGTGTTCAGTGAGTACCTAGATAGGTTTGTGGTCATCTTCCTAGATGACATTTTGGTCTACTCAGCTTTGGAGGAGGAGCACGAGGAGCGTCTGAGGATCATGCTAGAGACATTGCGGAGTCACCAACTTTACGCCAAGTTCGACAAGTGTGAATTTTGGCTGAGGGAGGTGCACTTTCTCGGGCACATGATCTCAGATTCTGGTGTGGCAGTGGACCCTGCCAAGATTGAGGCAGTGTTGTCTTGGGAGCAGCCCACTTCAGTGTCAGAGGTTTGCAACTTGTTGGGTTTGGCAGGGTATTGCAAGAGGTTCTTCCAGGATTGCAGAGCCGTTGAGCAGATTGACTAGGCTTGAGACCATATTTGTTTGAATTGAGGACTGTGAGTGGAGCTTCCAGGAGCTGAAAAAGAGGTTGACTTCAGCACCAGTGTTGGTCTTGCCGTCAGGTAGCGGAGGTTTTATGGTCTACACTGACCCGTCGAGGTCAGGTTTGGGTGCAATGCTGATGCATCATGGTGGGGTCATTGCCTATGCTTCTCGGCTGCTAAAGAAGCATGAGGAGAACTACCCTACCTTGAGCTGGCAGCAGTGGTGTTCACTCTGAAGTTGTGGAGGCACTATTTGTACAGCGAGGCATTCGAGATCTTCACCGACCATCAGAGTTTGTAGTACATCTTCACTTAGAATGATTTGAGCTTGAGACAGCGCAGATGGATTGAGTATTTGAAGGACTACCACCTTACCCTCTCTTATCACCCAGGAAGGGCTAACGTTGTGGCAGATGCTTTGAGCAGGTGTGTTCACCTGGGTTCGTTGATGGTCAGAAAGGGGAGGCTATTTGAGGATTTGTCCCAGAGAGTTTTCTACCCTTCGAGGAGACGAGACCATGAAGTGATGACCAATTTTTCAGTTGATCTGTCACTGTACCGTCAGGTGTTGCAGGCACAGCAGGCAGACTCATAGTTGGTAGATATTTTGCAAATGCTAGATGTTGAGCTGGACGAGGATGGTGAGGTCAGATTCAGGGGTAGATTGTATGTCCCCAGTGATGCGCACCAGGCGTTGTTGTTAGAGGCCACACCGGTCGAGGTATGCTATTCATCCTGGTTCCACCATGATGTACCATAACCTGAGGAGGTTCTTCTGGTGGCCAGGGATGAAGAGGGGCGTGGCAGAGTTTGTCGCTCGTTGCCTTACCTGTCACCAGGTGAAGGCTGAGCATTAGCGTCCTAGTGGTGAGCTACAGTCGTTGCCCATTCCCGATGGGAAGTGGGATGACAACACCATGGACTTTGTGGTTGGTTTGCCCCGTACTCCACAGAGGCATGACAACATTTGGGTGATTGTGGATCGGTTGACCAAGTCAGTGCACTTCCTTCTAGTCAGGATGTCTTGGTCACTGGATAGGCTTGCTATACTGTATGTGGACTGAGTTGTTCTGTTGCACGGAACCCCAGTTTCGATCATCTCTGACAAACATCTGAGGTTCACTTATGGGTTTTGGTGCAGTTTGAAGAGAGCTCTTGGTACAGAGTTGAGGCTGAGTTCGACATATCACCCGCAGTCAGATGGCAGTCGGAGAGGACCATTCAGACTTTGGAGGATATGCTGAGAGTGTGCTGTTTGGACTGGAGTGGCACCTGGGAGTCGCACCTTTTGATGGTAGAGTTTACATAAAACAACAGTTACCACTTGCGCATTGGAATGGCACCAGACGAGGCTTTGTATGGTCGGCCGTGAAGGACACCACTTCACTTGTTTGAGGTCGGTGAGAGGTAGCTTTTGGGACTAGAGATGGTGCAGCAGTGTGCAGACACAGTCAGTTTAGTCAGGCAGAGGCTTCAGGCAGCACAGAGCTGATAGAAGAACTATGCAGATGTCCGTAGGAGGTTGTTGCAGTTCAGCGTGGGTGACCTTGTGTTCTTGCGGGTTTTGCTGACCAAGGGTGTTATGAGGTTTGGCAAGAAGGGAAAGCTCAGTCCTAGGTATATTGGGCCTTTCCCTATCACAGAGAGGATCGGCGGGGTGGCTTACAGGTTGAGTCTTCGGGCAGAGTTGGCAGGCGGCACAGTGTTTTGCACATTTCTTAGCTCAGGAGGTACGTCACAGATCCACCACACGTGTTGGACTACTTGTAGCTTGAGGTAGCGCTAGACTTTTTAGTGCCGGAGTACCCGGTCAGAGTTGTGGACCGCAGAGTGCAGAAGTTGCACAGGAAGTAGATTCCGCTGGTCAAGGTTGTCTGGGAGAACCATGTTGGTGACGAGGCCACGTGGGAGCGTGAGGATGAGATGCAAGAGCAGTTCCCAAATTTGTTTGATTGACCGGTATGTTGTTTTCCCTTTTGCGTTGCTTCCTGTTGAAATTGAGTTTCTTTTAATTTTGAGGATGAAATTTCTTAAGGAGGGTGGGATGTAAGACCGGCTCTCTTGGGCCCTTGGCCCTATCCTCGGGGTCGCGACAGGCACCCTGGTCGTGACATGGTCGCTCAAGGAAAGCCCGTCGCGACAGACTTCGGGATGCTGTACGCATGGCCATCGCAACATGGTCGTGACAGGGGTGGGCGTCGCGATGTCTGGTGGCCTCGCGACTGCTTTTTTGACCGACTTGACTGTTGTCCTTTCTGTCAGAATGACTTTGTTGCGTGTCAGGTGCGTACAACATTGACGTGACCTGGTCAGCCATCGCGTTCTTGTTTCTCGAACTTCGAGGTTTGACCGATTTTGGTATGGCGCCATAGGTGGCCGTCGCGACATGGTCGCGATGCCTAAGGGAGTCGCAACATGCTCATTATCGCTGGCCCATCAGTTTAAAATCGAGGCCGACGCCCCATTTCCCCCTTCTCCCCTTTCCTTCTTCTTCTTCTTCCTTCTTCTTCCTCTTCCGTGCTCTCTCCTCTCCGGTGGTTTCTTGGCGTGCTTGAGGTGCTCGTGGTGGAGGTGGCGCCCCGTTCGTGCAGGCGGCGCGATCGTGGAGCTTGGAGCGAGGAGGAGGTGGCCATTCCAACGTGAAGGGCCCAACGGGTCGGCTCTACTCTTAGAGGTAGGGACCCTTGACTCCTCTCGTCCTAGCATGCTCCCTTCCCCCTTGACATTGTAGTTTCTTTGTGGTTTTAGGATTGTGGGGGCGTGAGAATCATGCTCGTGTGAGTGAGGATTCCTTCGAGCGTAGATTCATTGTAATCCATGTTTTGTGGGGTTTGAGGGTGGTTTGTATGGTTTATGTGCTTTCTTTTATGTTTCCCATGCTCCCCTCGCCCTCATGGTATGGTTGCATCCGTTTTTGGGGCGATCTCTGGGAGGATTGCACCAGGACCCCCCTCGGTTGAGAACGCGACCTGTACAGAGGTCACGATGATGTCGCGACCAGCTTGGCTGCCATGACATCATCGCGATGCTCTATTACGTCACGACCTGGTCACGACAGGTTGAGCTGTTGCGATAGTGTCGTGACAGCCCTGGGTGTCGCGACAAGGGCACAACGGCCCGATGCGTCACGACTACAGCAGAGGCCGGTAGGTCTTGCGGAGTTCTATTTTCTGTGGAGTCTTCGCCGTTTCCGCTTCTTACTGTACCCGTGGCACCAGTGCTAGTTTCCTAGTATGGTCCTACACTAGTCATTCGCTCGGTGCTCGTCACCTGAGGGTGTAGCAACCAGGAAAATTTAATACTTAAAATTTCGAAATAATAAATTTCTATAAAATGGAATAATAGAAACATACATACCATTATCGTGTGTGCAAGAACACATCTAAAAATTTGGTAAAAATTATAAATCAACCACAATTATTATCCCTAAGTGTTCCACGAAGAAATTCGTTCAATGAAAAATCCGATTGGCCAAGCGTATGTCACAATGTGAGTAATTATCCAAATTAGGAAACTAAGTCGGAAAACTGTTAACACAGAAAGATAACGTGGCCATAAATTAAACGAACATGTCGGAGAGACTTCTAACATCATGAAATGATTAGCCATTATCGGAATTGGACCAATGGACCTCTCATGGCCCATGAATAAATTCAAGTACGAAAATTACAATTTAAAACTCTATTAATCCCAAAATAAAAAGGGAAATTCTCATAAGTTAAAATCTATTAAATGATGGGATTTATTAAATGGACCCTCTAGAAATTATTGGGCCAAATTAGGGATTTTTAAAAGAGGAATAATAGGAAAATACCCTAAATTCGTAACATAAATATTACCTAAATAGAAAAAGGGTATTAAAGCATTAAAATAAGTAGTTTGAGTTAGAATTGGATTCCTAAACCTACCCTAATAGGTTGGCCATGAATTTAACTCCCATCCTAACCCAATAGGAAGTGGAAAGCTTGGAAGGAGGTTAAGAAATTGAAAATTCGGAATTTAATAGGGGTTAGAGTCCTATTATGAAATAACAACCCAACAAGCATAAATAGTCTCCTAAATCCCCCATGGCCGGCCCTAGCTCATTGCCAAGGGTTGCTAGACTAGGAGGAGTGGCTAAGGAGGAGGAGATCTCGTGGGGATAAGACTCTCTCAAGTTCTCACTCTCGTTCTTCAAGTTCTAGCCCTAGAAGAGGAAAATGACTAAAGATAGGCATTCTCACAAACTAAAATCATAAAACTTCATTTGTAGGTTGATCCAATCATCAGGATCAAAAGCCCTCTCATTTCATATTTTTCCATCGAGCCTATATTTTGTTCTTGATTTTTCATGTTCTGCAACTAGTATGAGCCCAACCCTTCATCTTAAATCTTGTTCTCCTTGTATACTCAACCCCATACCACGAGATTTTTACTGGAGGAACTGATGCATGTTAGGCATCTTTTGCCCCTAAAAGCCCTAATTTTTATCCACCATACTTCGTGAATTAATTCTCTCATCTCAACTGCTCACTGTGTCATGTACTCCATGTTTGACTTGAATAAAGCATGTTGAAACTCTATCTATTTTCAAATTCCTATTTACTATAAGTACTCACATATGTCTATATCAATATGCAACTTGTTTCATGATTTTTCATCGACTATACAATTAGTTATGAATTTTAGAATCACCCTATGTTAAAATATGTTAAGTTGGCCCGCAAACCCATGCTCTATCCTTTTCTTGCTCGAACTCAGGTACAGTACCTAAGAACGCGACGGCCCGATAGGCCGCGTTCTCAGGGCTATCGCGACAGCACCTCCTGTTGCGTTCTGAACGCGACAGGGGCTGTTGTCGCGTTCTGGCCACCTGAGTAGACAAGTCTGTCGCGATCCTCAGACGACCCTGTCGTGTTCCACTTTGACCCCGTCGCTTGGAGAAGCTAAGAGGGTTTGAACGCTTGAACGTGCAAAGAGGGGAAGAAGGGGTTTCTATGTTTTTGTATCCTCAGTTAATGTCGCAACGCCTATAGACGTCGTGATAAGATCGCGTCGTCCAGGTAGGTTGCGACATTGTCGCGGCCTGTCGACCCGTTGCGACCTTAAGGCGATGTTTATTTTGGTGATGACTTCAACCAAACTTGCAAAACAGTTGAACATTTTCTACCCACTCTCAAGCACCGGGTATAGGCTCAAACCCTGCAGGTATTAATGGTCGGACCCTGTTTAAAGCCCGTTGATACTCGCGGTTCACATCATCATCCTCCGTCACTTACACTGAGATGAGGCCTATGGCACACCCCTCCCAATGGACAATGGTGCTCCTCACGTCCCGTTCATCCTGTTCATCGTTCATCTTTCGTCCATGGATTGGCAGGTAGTGAGAGAGAGTTGGCACGACTGTGCGTGCTACACCACACTATAGATAGCACCGATCGGGGTTGTAGGAGACCAGTGCTTCGTCACCGATCAGTCGTAGAGCTAGGCCGACACACTAAGAAAGGCGGATCATCTTGTTATGAAAGAATCTCGACCGCATTTCAAATTGCAGCACTATTAGTGTCATCAAGTAAATCCTCCACTCTTTCAATCCCTTGATCATCGCCATCACGCACCGTGCCTGAGTAGTCATGTGAATTGGAGCACCGAAAAAGGCGAGCGGGTGATGGAGCATGCTCATGCACTTGACAGAAGGATCATCCATCGCCTTGAAGTTGATATGCATGCCCATCTAACATTTGAGGGCGATCATAGAGCCGAAGAAGAATCTGCCAGTGGCTGTAGAGGATAGTCCAGCATAGAAATAGCTGAGCACAACCTGAGAGATGGACATACCTTCCCATACACAGCTGATGGTGCTCAGGTTTGCTGCAGAGAGAAGGTGGTCCTGTACAGGGAAGAGGATGACACCGCAAATGCAGATAGCGGTAGCCTTGGCGATGGCGAGGTAGTTCCCCATTTTTATCTTGCTCTGAGAGGTGATCCACTGAGAGGGGGATAAGATGGACATAGCCCGGGCTAGTCATGGCACTCAGATCCCAAGACTTGGTGGTGATCTCTCCAAGGATGGCCCAAGAGTCGATAGGAGCCACAGTGTGGGCGATAAGATGCTCCTCCCTTCTCTTGTCCGCCCGGAGACCCAGCATGAGCTCCAACTCCTGTAGCAAGATAGTGACTTCAAATGAGGGGAAAATGATTGTGTGGGTTTGTGGATGCCACAGCTCCACGAGCGCGGTGAGGCTATCCCATATGTGCACCATCTTGTGGTAATTCTTCGCCAAAACTAAGACGGTGGTCAGCTTCCATTCATGCAGTAGTTTGATAGACGCTATAGGGAGTGGTTTGATCATGGGCTTTAGCAAAGGAATCATGGAAAAGCGCCTACTGCACAGGAGGATCTGAAGAAAAGAAGAAGAAGAAGAAAGGTTGTAAGAAGAAGAAGACAGAGAAAATAAAAAAGAAGAGAGAAAAAAAATACTTACTTGAACATTTTGTCTCGAGCTTAGATGGTCGGGCAAGGAAGAGAGGTGGAGAAGCTCTGCGTAGGACGCCCTCACCACCTTGGGGCCACCATAGGGGGTAGAGTTGGCTTGGAGGGAGGAAGTGTTGGATCTCATGTTTTGATGATGTTTAACTATGATTCATACAAATGTGGAAATCATGTTTCAATTATATCTAACACCATTTTCCATGTGTAGCTCACAGAAATATTCTCATGATGACAGTGGTGTCGACACTATTCAGATAGTGTGTCAACACATAACTCAATTCCAGAAGAAATAAATATGAAAGCAAGCCTGCTGTGTCGACATAAGTTTGGTGATGTCGACACATCCCATGTATCTAGCAAGAAGTCAGAGCATAAAAGAGTCAGTGGTGTCGACACATGTGGATGTTGTGTTAACACAGTGTATGAATTTAGGAAACAGTTAAAAGCTAATAGCTAGTGGTGTCGACACAAGATGCTTGTGTTTCGACACTCATTGTCCCTCCCAGAAGCATGTTCTAACATCAGTAGCCAGTGTTGTCGACACAGGATGCTTGTGTGTCGACACACACTGTCCCTCCTGTTGGGTTGAATGCATATTCATATCATTTCCCTCCTATTTTGATGATGACAAGAGGTAATTTTAAAGCAATTCAATTGAAACATGTAAAAAACATCATACTTGAAATCAATGTTCAAAAAGCATATTTCAAATCACATTTATCATTGATGTTCATGATAAATCATTTAACTAATGATATATGTGTTTAATTTTCAGGTACAAATATTTTTATGCAAAAGATGTGTCGACACACCCATCAATGGTGTCGACACAACAACACAGATTCAAAGGCAAAATGTGTAAAAATGTTGAGACTGTTTCGACACGAGTCAAGAGTGTGTCGACACGAGTTGCAGTTTTTCAGAAATCAGTCCACCCAGGTCGACACACTCTCAGAGCAGGTCGACACTAGACCCAGTTCCCAGAACAGCCAGTTTGATGAATTGGGACAGCAGGTCGACACACTCCCAGAGCAGGTCGACACGGGACCTTCTTCCCAGAACAGCATTTTCCATATTTTGGACAGTGTGTCGACACCACCACCAGGGCAGGTCGACACACTACGGGAAGTTTTCATCTTAAAGTGGATGGGTGCCACGTGTCAGCCCAGGCCGATGGGAATCAACCTAGGATCGTGTGCCCTTATATCTAAAAGGTATCTTTGGACTCTTTTGGGTATAAAAGGACCTCTTTGGCCCTCCATCCACGTAAGAGAGACCCAACCAAAACTCTTAGAGCCTCCCGAAAGTTCCTGGCGGCTGCAAGAGGTTGTCTCCTCCCTCTGCTCTCCTGTGCTTCCAGAAGACCAATTCTCACCAATCCAAGTGTGAGAATTGGAGTGTGATCCCTGAAGAATCCTCAGAAGCATTCCAAGTAGCAGATCCTGTAGAAGCCTTCGTTGGAGAAGAATTCAAGGAAGATCCAACAACTCCAAAGTGCAGAGCATCGGCGTTGGACTTCAAGATTGCAAGCTTCTTCCCAATCCAAGCTTCTACAAGGGAGTGCACTTGAAGAACGAAGCTATTTAATACAATTCACTGTACTTTTGTTCTTCTGAGATATTTTTTGAGATTATGCAACTGCTTCTGCATATCTCTCATTAGTGTTCTCACTTTCGACTAGATCTATTGCTAGAAGGTCTATGTCTTGAGTTGGTGTCTAGCAATCATTGTGCTCAAGTTGTGTGAGCATTGTGCTCAGGTTGTTGTGAGCCGTCGTGCTCAGTTTGAGTTGTCTAACTCAAGGGTGTGTTGAGCAGTCTTGCTCAGTTGTTCTAGAGTAGTCTTGCTCTAGAAGGTGTGAGTTGTAAGCTCTCAAGTGTTGGAGTTGTCAGGCTCCAGTGGGTGTGTTACCCAGTTGTGTTAGTGAATCCTCACGGGTTGTGAGGGGTGGATGTAGGAATCACTTGGGTGATTTCCGAACCACCTAAAATCCTGGTGCACTTGTCTATCTGTGGTTTGATTTCATTATCCGTTAGATGCTTGCATAGGATCGCTTAAAGTTCACTTAATCAACTGATTTCATATCTGCTTTTACCAACTCACTCAAATTTCATCAGATCTGTGGTTTTTCACTGATAAAATTGCCTCTGATTCAAAAGTGTTTTTAAACTGTTTAAGCTTCCGCAAAAAGTGGCATAGATCTATTCATCCCCCCCTTCTAGATCTTATCCACACCTTTTCCTCGATCCTTCAATTGGTATCAGAGCGGGTTTACATCGATCTGATTTGATCTGAGCAGTTTTTGTTTCTGAGTGTGGTGTGTTTGATTGTTTGCTCGTTTGTTTGTTTGCTTGCTTAGTTCTTTCTCTGTGTAATTTCTTAGAGTCATGGATTCAAAGGGTTTCATAGCTGAGGGCCATTCCATAAATAGGCCACCATTCTTTAATGGAACGGACTATTCTTATTGGAAGAATAGAATGCAAGTATTTTATGAGGGCCCAGAACTATGAGATCTGGAAAGTAGTTGAGGTGGGTCCCTATGAGAACCAGGGAGAAGAAGATACCTGGACAAGGGAACAGATAAGGAAAGCCACATTGAATTATAGTGCCATGAACATGATTCAATGTGCTGTCCATCCCAAGGAGTATTCGAGAATCTCTATGTGCAAATCTGCCAAAGAGATGTGGGATAAACTCGAATTACTCTATGAGGGAACATCTCAGGTCAAGGAGACCAAGGCAAATATTTAGTTTCAGAATATGAACTTTTTATGATGAAGTCTAACGAAAATATTTCTGAAATGTTTGCCAGGTTCATGGTGATAGTCAATGGACTGAAGGCCTTGGGTAAGGAATACACTGATGCAGACTTGGTAAGAAAAATCTTGCGTTCACTTTCTTCAGTTTGGCATACTAAGGCCACTGTCATTGAAGATTCAAAAGATTTGTCCAAAATCTCTTTGGATGAATTGATTGGATCCTTAATGACATATGAAATCAACTTAAAAAGAAATGAAGAACACATAACTAAGACCAAGCCTATGGCACTTAAGGCCTCTTCAAGCAATAAAGATAAAAGTCAGGAAAAGACAAGCTCTGAAGAGTCTGAGTCAAATGAGGATGAGATTGCCCTCATGACCAGACAATTCAGGAAATTCTTGAAATATAGAAAAGGGAAAATGGCTGGGAAAAGAAATTTCCTCAGGTAAGAAAAACACTTCCTCTTCTAATTTCAACAAGAATTACAAAACTGACAAAATATTGTCTGTTACAGGTGCAACAAACCAGGACACATGAAGGGAGAGTGTCCTGAGAACAAGAAGGATAAGCACAAGAAATTCCAGAAGTACAAGAAGCCAAAGGCCATGGTGGCCACTTGGTCTGACGAAGACTCAAGTGAGGAAGAAGAAGAGAAGAAATCCTCAAGCTCTGAAAGTGAGGAGGTTTGCTTCATGGCCAACAGCACAGATGAAAAGGTAAATACTTCCTTTGAAGACTATACTGTTGAAGATTGGCAGGATGTGTATGCAGAACTGGTTGAAAGATATTCTGAAATGAGAAAAAAAACAAACACATCAAAAGAAAATTGAAAATCCTTACCATAACCAATCTTCAAACAATAGAACTTGTGAACTGGAAACTGAAGTAACAGAATTGCTTGAAGAAAAAGAAAATCTCCTGAACCTTATTGATGAACTAAAACTTGCCTCTCAAAAGGCCTCCCAAGAATTCAGAAACTAACTGAAAAGCTGGAAATTGAAAAACAAGAAAAACAACAGAAAATTGAAGAAATTAAACTCTTAAAAACCAGCTAAAAGAAAGGGATGAAGTTATCCAAACCTTCACAAAATAAAGATAACTTAGAGGCATTGCTAGGATCCACCATGACAACCACCTCTCATGGATTAGGATTCAACAAAAGAAATCCATCAAAGACAAATCTGGTGAGAAAAAAAACAAAGCACCACTAATTAAATTTGTCAAGGGTCCTAATCTTGAAAACACAGAAATTCAACAAACAGCAAACAAAACCTTAAACAAAACATCAAAAAATTCAAAAACTCAAAACAAAAGAAGACAACCAGGTCGACTCAGTCTCCTGACAGGTCGACACCAGTCCACAAGAAGAAGGTTCTGTGGCTGCTGTGTCGACACCAGTACAGGAGAGGTCGACCTGCTCAACATCCAAAGCTGCAAACAACTAACCAAAAATTCAAATAAAAATTTGAAAAATAAGAAAAAGTCAAAGAAAATAATTCATGAAAAACCTTGGACCTCCAAGACAACACTTCAAAATGATTGGATCAATCCTTGGAGCCAATGGTATAACAACCCCTGTTGGTATAATCCTCAATTCTTCATCCAAACCTTTGGGTACCAACAAATCCCTGGATTCCACCTCCTCATCCGAACTCCAATTTTCAAATGAAAAACTCCCCTCCTACCAAAAACAAAATGTTGGTGCTTTCATTCCTAAGAAAAAGAACAAACCTAAAAAGACTGAAACCACCAATTTAACAAAACAAAATAAAAACAAGTCAAATTGGGTGAGAAAGGATTTACTAACAATGTCCAAACATTCTGATGTCCCAACTCTGTTTGGGTACCAAAATCTTCTCTCCACTGATCTTGTTGCAGAAGTCGTGCACCCAACTCCAATGTATGGTTCCTTGACAGTGGGTGTTCACGACATATGACTGGAGATAGAGCAAATTCTCATTCCTGCTTGAAAAGGAGGGAGGGTCAGTTACTTTTGGAGGTAAAAATAAAGGAAAGATCTTAGGATCTGGAAAGGTTGGTCAAACTTCTTCAAACTCAGTAGATAATGTTTTATTAGTTGATGGTCTTGATTATAATTTGCTCAGTATCAGCCAACTATGTGACAAAGGTCACAAAGTTGTGTTTGAATCTGATTTTTGTAAGATAATGATTCATCAACTGATAAAATCAAATTCTTTGGAAAAAGAGAAAACAATGTCTACATGATCAACCTTAATAAAAACTTTTCTGAAAATCTTTGTTTTGTTGCAAATAAAGATGAAATTGCATGGACTTGGCACAAAAGACTTGGCCATGCAAGTTTCAGAACTTTGAATAAATTGTTAAGATTGAATTGGTTAAGGGTCTTCCTGAATCTTTTTCTAATGTTGAAGGTCAAGTTTGTGGGATATGTGCTAAAGGAAAACAAACTAGGAAATCTTTTAAAACCTTCAATGAGGTACTTACATCTAGCCCACTAGAACTTCTTCACATGGACCTTTTTGGGCCAACAAGAGTTCTAAGCTTAAGTGGCAAAAGATATGGGTTTTTAATCATTGATGATTTTACTAGATTTACTTGGGTTATCTTTCTATCCCACAAAAGTGATACTTGCCTTGAATTCAGGAATTTCTGTACCACTATCTTAACAACTTATCCATATAAAATCAAAAACATTTTAACTGATCATGGGGAGAATTTGATAACACATCCTTTTCTGATCTATGTGCTGAATTTCAAATATTTCACAAGTTTTCTTCACCAGAACTCCAGAACAAAATGGAGTTGTGGAAAGAAAGAATAGAACTCTTGTGGAAATGGCTAGATCCATGCTCTTAGGAAGTAATCTGCCCAAATCCTTCTGGGCTGAAGCTGTTAACACAGCTAATCATATCCTAAATAGAGCTTTGATCAGACCAAAGATCAGAAAAACCCCCTATGAATTGTTGAAAAACAAAAAGCCAACTGTTTCTTATTTCAAAACTTTTGGGTGCAAATGCTTTGTACACAATAATAACAAAGAAAACCTTGACAAGTTTGATGCTAAGAGTCAGAAGCCATCTTCCTTGGCTATTCTGAAGTGTCAAGGGCTTTCAAAGTGTACATTCTAAAAACCAAATCAGTTGAAGAATCTCCACATGTTATTTTTGATGAAAATTCCTTTTCCACTAATGATTCTAAATCTTGCAGGGAAAGACAAGACAATGAAGAGGATGACCTCATTGTGGATTCTTCACCAACTGTTGAGGAGCTTGTCAACAATGAAGAGAACCTGAACAATCACCATCTTCAAATGGGTCAGGTAACATTGCTCCAGAAGTGGATACTTCTCAACAGGTAATTTCTGAACCTCGATATCTGAGAGATCACCCATTAGACAGTGTAGTTGGCAATTTAAATGATAGAGTAAGGACCAGATCATCCTTCTTGCAAATATTGAAGAAGACTCACTAGCTCTAATTTCCCAAATTGAACCCAAATCAATTGATGAAGCCTTATCCAGTTCTGATTGGATCAATGCCATGCATGATGAGCTTCATCAATTCGAAATAAATCAAGTATGGGAATTAGTACCTAGGCCTAGTGACCAAGCAGTGATTGGCACTAGATGGGTCTTCAGAAACAAATTGAATGAATCTGGTCAGGTAATTAGAAATAAAGCTAGGCTAGTTGCAAAGGGGTACAATCAAGAGTTTGGTATTGATTTTGAAGAGTCATATGCCCCTGTAGCTAGACTAGAAGTAGTCAGAATTTTCCTTGCTTTTGCATCCTCCAAGAAATTCAAAGTCTATCAAATGGATGTCAAAAGTGCATTCTTAAATGGATATATAAAGGAAAATGTTTTTGTTGAACAACCTCCTGGATATGAAAATGAAAAATATCCTAACCATGTTTTCAAGCTTAATAAGGCTCTCTATGGTCTTAAGCAAGCTCCAAGAGCTTGGTATGACCGGTTGAGTTCCTTTTTACTTGAAAAAGGATATTCTAGAGGTAATGTTGATCAAACATTGTTCACAAAAACAATAAAAAATAAATAATTGTGGTCCAAATTTATGTTGATGACATAATTTTTGGCTCCACCAATAAAGGCCTTTGCACTGAATTTTCAAATCAAATGAAGAATGAATTTGAAATGAGCTTGATGGGAGATTTAACATTCTTTTTGGATTGCAGGTGAACCAAACAACTGAAGGAATCTTCATCAGTCAAACCAAATATGTCAAGGAGCTATTAAAGAGGTTTGACTTTCAGAACCTTAAGCACTCAAGCACACCAATTGCAATTAATGCTAAACTAGAAGAAGATCCATCTGGTAAGTCAGTAGATCCAAAGACCTACAGAGGTATGATTGGCTCTCTGCTCTATCTTACAACTTCTAGACCTGATATTCAGTTCTGTGTGTGTTTATGTGCTAGATTCCAATCTAATCCTAAAGAAAGTCACATGCTTGCTGTTAAACGAATTTTCAAATATCTTGTTGGAACATGTGACTTAGGTATTTGGTATCCTGCTGGTTGCAAGTTAGATCTGTTTGCCTATTGTGATGCTGATTATGCTGGATGCAAATTAGATAGAAAAAGCACAAGTGGCTTGTGTCTATTTCTAGGTGGGTGCCTTATCTCTTGGGCTTCTAAGAAGCAACATTCAGTTGCTCTGTCAACTGCAGAGGCTGAGTATGTTACTGCTGGTAGATGTGGAACTCAGATTCTCTGGGTGAAACATCAACTTCTTGATTACAACAAGATTTAGGGTGTGTACCCATCCTATGTAATAACACTAGTGCCATAAATTTATCTAAAAACCCCATTCAGCACTCCCCAAACACATTGAAATTAGGCATCATTTCTTGAGAGATGAGGTTGCAAAAAAATCTTTTGAACTCCATTTTATTGAAACTGAAAAACAATTGCAGACATATTCACTAAACCCCTTCCTGAAAACAGATTTTCATCTTTAAGGAGAGAACTTGGTCTTTGTAAATGTCCACCTTCTTGATCTCTCTCAAGGTTTGGGTTGAGTGTTGCATGGTCTAAGGGGGAGTTCTTTGCATTTCATAATTCTTTGCTTCCTTCAGTTACATTGTTCATCTCTCTCACTTTCAATTCTATTCCCTTTTTACAATAAATTCTCCAACTCTGATTGTGTTGAAATTTCTTGGTATATCAAATAGTGATTTGGAGAAGGACAAGTTATGCTTGTCTGGACACTTTCACTATGCGAGAGTATATGTCTCCGCCAAGTACTAAAAAATTGATATGCAATTGTTGAGGGGGAGCTTTTACTGTTCAAAGAGGATACCTTTTCTGATTTCAAAAACTTGCTTATTTTCACTTCCTTTTCTTTTTGATAATGAATTCTTCAACTCTTGTTATATTGAAACTTCTTGGTATATCAAATGGTGACTTGGAGAAGGACAGGTTATGCCTGTCTGGACACTTTCACTATGCGAGAGTATGTGTCTCCGCCAAGTACCAAGAAATGGATATGCAATTGTTGAGGGGGAGTCCTCGTTGTCCAAGAAGAAAACTTTTCTGATTTCCAAAATTTACATATCTTTATTTTGATGAAAAGTGGTTGAAATCATCATCTCAGGGGGAGCTAGAAAATTCACAAGTCATGACTTTGCAAAATTCAAAACTTTTCTTGAATTTCATCAATTCCTTGCATGATGTCATCATTTAGAAGTCTAGAGTCTCAAAATGAACCCTTGAGTGATCTATTATATTTTTTCTCTAATCAACTTTCAACTATATCTCTCAACCCACAGAAATTCAGATCTCTTCCTAGACTAAACATCAACTGTGCTTTGAACTTAAAACATTTCCTTGTTTGCAACTGATGATTGAATGTATTTGAATTCTATCTCACAAACTCTCCAAAATTTGTTAAAATCCAACAGAGCAATGGCACTTGTGCTGAGAAACTGCACACCTTCACAATGAATGAAGTGCCATGTATGTCATGAGGCACTATTGCTAACTCTGTTCAAAGGGGAACAAAATAAAAATAAATTCAAAACAAAAGCAAAATGTGCTATGTTTTTTATGATGACTGAGTAACTGGAAATATTGGCGTCTACAAAACGTATATTTTCATGTCAAAAGGCCATCATTTACCCCTTTGAGACTTGACGATGACTAAATCTTAAGTAACCAGGGACTATGGTGTGTAAAAAGCACTAGTACTTGAGTGAAAGAGATTTATATCATTTGACAGTTTGTTAAAAGAACAAAATGTGAACATTATTGGAGATTTGTCTAGAAAGAATCATCTTCATTCCTCATTAAGTTGTTCTTTAAGATTGTGTTTTATTTTCAACACAACTGCATTTAGTCTAGATGACATCTTTAATTCTTTAAAGTTGAGAAATATGGTAGTTTATAGTTGATTGTTAGATATATTATATCCCTCAATTTCTCATTTTGTTGATTCAAGTCTTGGAATGCTAATATCCTGTTGGAAATTATTTGAAAAACTTGAATTGTGATGAATTTTTTGCAAAATAAACAAATGAATTTTTAAGCCTCTTAAAAATCCTTGAATTGATAATTCCTCTCATTGTTTATCATTCTAAAGATGTCCCAAAATTTCTCAAAAATTTCCTCTCAAAGATTCAAAGTTTCTTCAAAGGCCGTGTCGACACAATTTTCTCTCGTGTCGACACACTTTCGGTCAGGTCGACACACCCTTCATCATGTGTCGACACTGCCTTCTGCCAGACCCTTTTCAAACTTTCGGGTTCATGATAAGCCTTATTGTTCCTGCGGGGCAGTATACCACTGCACCCCTTTTAGGCATCAGGTCGACCCGACGGCCAAATTCTCACCGTTTCCGGCAAGAACTCTTCCCATTTCTCTCTAGCTCTCATCCTCATTCCATCACCTCTCCATTCTTCCATCTCCTCTCCTAATTCCACTCTCCTTTGCACCATGGTCAGGAAATTGGGTCCCCGCCGTGGCGCAAGGTCCAGTGCCTCTTCTAGACCGATTCCGGCAGACAGTGCCGTTGCCCAGTCAGAAAGAAGGTCTAAGAGAAGGAATGATCATGCCGAGCAACCAGGATCCTCTTCAGCTCCTCAAAGGGCAGCCAAGAGAGGCTGACCATCATCTTCAGGAAGAGGTAGTTCTCCTCCAAACCCTAGAACAGTAATTCCGGGCGATTCTTCTGAGAACCCTGAGGAATCATCTTCCTCTTCTTCTGAGTCTTCTGAATCCCAAGAGGATATTCCCTCAGAGTCAGTCAATGCAGCCAAGTTGATTTTGAAGCCCCGAATTCTAGACCTATCAGACATTCAGCTAGCAGACTCTTTTCCTGAAATTCAAACCTATTTCTCCTTTCAATCTTGGATACCCTTTATCTCTGAGTTTCAAGTCTGTTATCCAAGATTAGTTAGAGAATTCTACAAGAACCTCACATGCGCAGACGAAGGGTTTGAATCAAAAGTCAAGGAATAGCCATAGACATGCCCACTGAAAAGCTGCCTCCATTTTCAAAGTACCAGATGAAGGGGCAGACTACCATGAGTTTGAATTCATTTACATGAAGCCTATCCATTTTGACAGGCTTCCTGCAGATGCATCAGATCCCAAACAGACCTATGTAACCAGGTTCAATGCAAACACCTTTCCACCTGTGTTAAAGGTCATCCACCACATTTTGACCACCATAATTACCCTCAAGGTGGTGGAAGGGATAGGTTGACAGACATTCAGAGGTTCATCCTTTATTGCATGGTGAAAGACATCAAGATCAACCTCCATGTGATTCTCTATCAAATTATATCTGAAACAACAAGGAAAGACCTAAAGAGATCACTTCCTTATGGAGCACATCTGACCTCAGTGTTCCAGCACTTTGGTGTGCCCTTGGAGAATGAGAAGTCCCAATCTATTCCCAAGTCCAATATCTACACCTTTAAGAATATCCAGAAGTTTATGGGATTTAGATTGGAGGGCAATCAAATTAGAAGAGGGCCAGTTGTAGTTGAGGCCCCTCAAGCTCAGGAGGAACAGCCTCAAGATCAGGGGGATAGCCCCAAGCTCAGGAGGACCAGCCTCAGGTTCAAGGGGACCAGCCCCAAGCACAAGAGGAACAGCCTCCAGCAGAAGGGGACCAGCCCCTAGGTCAAGAGGATCAGCCTCCTGTGAATGAGGATCAGCCTCAAGTTCCTACTGAAGGTGAAATTCCAATTCATGCCCCTCTCTCACCTCAGTTTCAACCCTCTTTCTTTCACTATGATTCTCCACAACACACCTTCCAACCATCCACATCCTCTGGTGGACCTTCTGTTCCACCAGAGTTGTTCTCCTTCCTTAATGAAAAATTTGAAACCTTGAACTCTTCAATTCAAACCATGTCAACATCATTTGAGTTGAGGATTCAAAGACTGGAGAACACAGTATCTGCCAAGTTCATAGAACAGAAAGCTGCTTCAGACTATGCAGCTCAAAGGTTCAATAGATTGATTGGAACAATGGCAGATGCCTCACTACAGCTGAAGGAGCATCAAGACAAGTTGGAGACAGTTCTTAAGGGAATTTTGGCAAATTCCCAAGCTGATGTCTTTAACACAAAGCAGACATTACATGAGATCACCAGCACAAGACTATCATTTGCTCATTTTGTGGATGATTTGGAAAGCATGAGGAACTTCAATGAGCACATTGACAAGCAGATATCAGATTTGACCAAGGAATTCAAGATAATGCAAAGACCTGGTTGGTCAGCTGGTTCATCATCATCCTCACAACCCATTGCAGCTGATCTAGCCAGAATTCAAGCCACCTTGCTAGAAAATTCAGATAGAATGGAACACTTTTGGTCACAAAAATGACAACCATTCAAGATCAAATCAAGACTAGCTTGAACTTCATGGAGAAAAGATTGTCTGACATAGAGACCATTCTTCTTCCCTTCCTCCTCCTCCTCCATCTTCTACTTAATCTAATTTCTCTTTTGATGATGTCAAAGGGGGAGAAGAAAGAAAGAACAAATGTTTGTAATCTTTTGGAATGATTGTAATGGTTCTCTTGTAATGGTTCTCTTGTTGATGAAATGAAAAGTTTTGCTTGGCTTGAATGATTCACTCAATTGTGTATTTAATGTGATTGAAAATCTTTTTGTGAATGTGATTGAATGATTACTTGTCAAGTTGCTTGACTTCTGTGTACAAAAATTCTCATTTCAAGTAACATTGTGTTCCACAAGTACATCATCATCTGTTACTAAAACATATCAAAAGGTCTTTGACAAGTTTAAACAAAAAGAAAATAAAAATGTGAATAACAAAAAATTGCTTAAAATCTCATTTCATCAAAACCTCATTGTAATATGGATTTATTGTTGCCATCATCAAAAAGGGGGAGATTGTTGGGTTGAATGCATATTCATATCATTTCCCTCCTATTTTGATGATGACAAGAGGTAATTTTAAAGCAATTCAATTGAAACATGTCAAAAACATCACACCTGAAATCAATGTTCAAAAAGCATATTTCAAATCACATTTATCATTGATGTTCATGATAAATCATTTAACTAATGATATATGTGTTTAATTTTCAGGTACAAATATTTTTATGCAAAAGATGTGTCGACACACCCATCAATGGTGTCGACACAACAACACAGATTTAAAGGCAAAATGTGTAAAAATGTTGAGACTGTGTCGACACGAGTGAAGAGTGTGTCGACACGAGTTGCAGTTTTTCAGAAATCAGTCCACCCAGGTCGACACACTCTCAGAGCAGGTCGACACTAGACCCAGTTACCAGAATAGCCAGTTTGAATAATTGGGACAGCAGGTCGACACACTCCTAGAGCAGGTCGACATGGGACCTTCTTCCCAGGACAACATTTTCCATATTTTGGACAGTGTGTCGACACCACCACCAGGGCAGGTCGACACACTACGGGAAGTTTTCATCTTAAAGTGGATGGGTGCCACGTGTCAGCCCAGGCCGATGGGAATCAACCTAGGATCATGTGCCCTTATACCTAAAAGGTGTCTTTGGACTCTTTTGGGTATAAAAGGACCTCTATTGGCCCTCCATCCACGTAAGAGAGACCCAACCAAAACTCTTAGAGCCTCCCGAAAGTTCCTGGCGGCTGCAAGAGGTTGTCTCCCTCCTCTGCTCTCCTGTGCTTCCAGAAGACCAATTCTCACCAATCCAAGTGTGAGAATTGGAGTGTGATCCCTGAAGAATCCTCAGAAGCATTCTAAGGAAGCAGATCCTATAGAAGCCTTCGTTGGAGAAGAATTCAAGGAAGATCCAACAACTCCAAAGTGCAGAGCATCGGCGTTGGACTTCAAGATTGCAAGCTTCTTCCCAATCCAAGCTTCTACAAGGGAGTACACTTGAAGAACGAAGCTATTTAATACAACAACTGTACTTTGTTTCTTATGAGATATTTTTTGAGATTATGCAAGTGCTTCTGCATATCTCTCATTAGTGTTCTCACTTTCGACTAGATCTATTGCTAGAAGGTCTATGTCTTGAGTTGGTGTCTAGCAATCATTGTGCTCAAGTTGTGTGAGCATTGTGCTCAGGTTGTTGTGAGCCGTCGTGCTCAGTTTGAGTTGTCTAACTCAAGGGTGTGTTGAGCAGTCTTGCTCAGTTGTTCTAGAGTAGTCTTGCTCTAGAAGGTGTGTGAGTTGTAAGCTCTCAAGTGTGGAGTTGTCAGGCTCCAGTGGGTGTGTTACCCAGTTGTGTTAGTGAATCCTCACGGGTTGTGAGGGGTGGATGTAGGAATCACTTGGGTGATTTCCGAACCACCTAAAATCCTGGTGCACTTGTCTATCTGTGGTTTGATTTCATTATCCGTTAGATGCTTGCATAGGATCGTTTAAAGTTCACTTAATCAACTGATTTCATATCTGCTTTTACCACTCACAAAATATCATCAGATCTGTGGTTTTTCACTGATAAAATTGCCTCTGATTCAAAAGTGTTTTTAAACTGTTTAAGCTTCCGCAGAAAGTGGCATAGATCTATTCATCCCCCCCTTCTAGATCTTATCCACACCTTTTCCTCGATCCTCACCTCCTAAAGCTTATTCTGCAACCAGTTGATAGTGTGTCAACACAGTGCAAAGTGCATCGACACACCTTGGATATTTTCCCAGATTTGAATTTTTCTGGACACGTGCTGCTTAGGAATAAAGGGAATTGACCTAGATATTTGTGCCCACGCACTCCAAGGGTCCACATGGACACATGGGACTATAAACTACCCATGATCCCCGTACTCTAAAGGCAAGCCAGCCCATACACTCCGAGAAAAGGGTTTTGGCGGCAAAAAGGGGTCTCTCCAGTGCCTTGCTCAATCTCCAGAAATTGCAGACCAGCCTTTTAACATAGAGGACATGGGAATCAAGGTCAAGCTCTAGAGAAGGAAGTGGTGTGCTCAAGAAGGAGTAGATCTGGAAGAAGTGTAGCAGCAGAAGAAGAAGAAATCGCAATCCAGAAGCTACTTGTGAGAGCCATGAATTTTTGTCATTTTATATTGTGCATGTGATATTTACTTGTTATGTATATAGTGTGTGTATTAAAAAGGTGCATATTAAATTATTGAATTGTTCATGTGCATATGCATGTATATATGTTATTTTTCGTGAATATAAGTAATTAATTAATTTTGTACATGATGTACTTGTTTAAATACTATGCATACTCTATTTAAGTAATGTTGTGCATATAATATGAAGTTATTACCATGCATCTTGCAAGCATATATGAGTTTATTTTTTTGCATGTAATATATTTAAATGTGCATGTATTATTTAATTATTGATATGCATATTGTATTTAGTTATTCCATGCATTATGTATGTAACCATGATGCGTATATGTATATGTATACATATGTTCATCTTACGCAAATGATATCTATTTATTTCTGGGCATGTTAACTTGCTCATAGTGTATATGGTACTTAAATAATATTGTGCATAGTGTATGCATCTAAATAGTGTATGCATGTGTAATTATATTTATATTCTGGCCGAGATGCCCAATTGGCGGCAACATACATGCCCCTGACTGCATGGCCATGGGAAGTTGGCGTCCAGATCAATGGACGCCAACCCCTCCTGCTGGCGGCACCAGATGTGGACGCCTAGTTCCCAATCTTCTGACGGTTTTAGATTTGGTAGCGCCCACATTTCTTCCGGTTCTAGTTTAGGAAACCTAGCTCTAATGATAGGAAACTTACCCTAACGCGTACCCAACCTACCTAGCTCTATAAAATCACCCTATTTCAGCCGAGTAAAGTCTTTTTGGTCTTTGGAGAAGCTAGGGTTTTTCTGTGGGAAAATCCGATCTTTGGAGAGCTGGATTCGGTGACTGGAGGAGTTTTCTGGAGATCAACACCGACTAGAGTTTAGTCCAATCATCAAGAAAGTGTCTCCAACTCCGAGGATCAATCTACATCAACAGAAGAACCAGATTTGAAGCAATTTTGAGCACCTTCTGTTAGGATCGGTTATTCGGTAATGGCAAAGCTAGAAGGGGGGGTTGAATAGATTTGCAGCGGAAACTTAAGCAATTTAAAAATTACTTCGTATTAAAAGATCTACTCAATCAAAACCCCTTTGATGTGATTCAATGTGTGTGAATAAATCAATCAAGTAGAGTGTTGACGAAATCCCTATGCATGCATCTAGCACAACACAATGCAAACCACAAGTCAAACCACAGTGCACAAGGGATTTTTAGGTGGTTCGGAGATCACACCACGTGACTCCTACGTCCACCCCCCACACAGTGAGGACACACTACTCAACAATTGAGTACACACACACACACGAGCACAACGGCTCAACCACACACACACACCACGCTAGATCAGGTTCACAAGATCAGATCCTCTAGCCTTGATCTGACCAAGACACCACACACTATGATCTGTGCGCAACCCTTGTATAGATCACAAACCACACACACTTCCACAAACACCGTACTGACCTCCAATCAGCACACACACACACAGATATATGAAGGTAGAAAGAAAGAAGAGTTCTGAGTTGTAGAACAAATCTGGAGATGAAGAACTCTTCGTGTGGTCATCCAGAAGAACTCCAAGCTTCGTGGTGATGATGTTCAGACGATGTAGACGAAGCTTGATTCGTGGACAAACTGACTTCAACTCCTCTCGTGAGATGGATCTTCCTTGAGCAGAACAGAAAGTTGAAGCAGAGAACAGGGGAACCTTCTTCTTCTTGTTCTTGGCTTAGGGTTTTTTGTGTGGAGGCTCCTTGCTGCGAAAATAGCCTCATATGATCCATATATAGTGGTGTCCAAGCATAGAGAGTCGTGCTAAAAGGAAACACCAAAATATAGATCATATCCCGGCCATTAGATCTTCCCAAAACTCCGTCTGTTGACGACTTGCTGTTGTCGACAGGAACAGACAGTGTTGCAAGATCCAGAAGACTGGGCTTTCTGGAAACAGATTTCTGTGTGTATCTGTCGACAGGGCAGTTTTGCTGTCGACAGGGGTGCTATTCATATGTTGACAGCACACTATTCCAGCAGCTTGTCTTATTCTTTTGCACTTGGGTTTTGGACTTTGTCTTGCATGGAATCTCACCTACATTTAAGAACATTATTAGTGAGATATAATGAACATATAAATGAACAAATTAAACATGTTTTTCTTGATTAGCATTTGCTTTTCGTGATTGACATTTGCTTGACTTAGCATTCTCATTATGTTTCACATATACACAAACATCAATTTGTATTGTTCATGAAATCTCATCATCAAAAACAAACATACCATCATGTCAACATAACATTCTCATGTAAACCCAACATTCTCCCACATGAGAACCCAACACCTTCTTGGCTGAGCCGAGGAGGGCTTCTTCGGCAAGATTTGATCTCTGTGGATTTATTTTAAGGCAAGTGTTCTAGGGATATCATCCCTACTCATGTCTCTTAGGTCCCAGTATTTTTGTGGAATTCTTCTCGTGTTCTGGAACCTCTAAATTCCCCCTGCATTGTGTTTGCTTGCATGGCATGAAGATGGAAGTTGGCGGCCACATGTGTGCCACCAAGTTCCTATGTTGGCGGCACCATCCAGTGTTGTTAACACTGTTGGCGGCATACACTATGCCGCCAAGTTCTTCAAAGTTGTAAAGGGTTTCTGCTTGATCTTTATAATGCGTTTATTAGACATTGTGCTTAAATCATGAATCATGTGATATGTTATGTGTAGAAAACATGTGTAGGTGTATGTTTATTGTCCATGATTAGAATGAGCATGTGTTAGTTAAAACATGATTAGGTGGTTTATGTATGTAGTAAATTGTATAAAGCATGTGCCATGAAATTCATTTATGGGTTTAAAAGATAGCATGTATTTTCTTATTGTTAAATAGTTTAGCATATGTGTGATATGCATATGGTTGTGTCCTTAGATTGCTTGCTGGGTCATTTCGACTCATCCTTGCTTCGGCGTACAGGTGAGATAGGTACTTCGGTACCTGGAGAGGTTGCAGCGAGGAGCGACATCGAGAGTAAGGAGTAGCTACTTGCGACCATTTATTAGTTGTTTTATATCATTGTAAGAACAATGTTATTAGTATGGACAATTTGATGGGCAATACATTTCTTTTGGAATTGTAATAATGTGGACTTGGTTATTTACATTTGCTATATAGACTGTGGAATGACGTGATGATGATGGAATGAAAATGAGTTATTTATTTTATTTCCGTTGTACTCATTTATTATTCATGTACATATCAACCTATCGTTTAGTGTTGGGTTACTATCCCACTGTGACGGCGTTCTTCGCACTGATGGGGATTGCTATAATCGTACCGGTATGAAGAGGGTCGTTACACTACTGAAGCAGAGTAGTGCCAATCAAGAAGAAGAAGAAGAAGAAGGAAAAGAAGAAGAAGAGGAGCAGCAGCATAATTGAGGAAGAAACATTGTGGATCTGTGATCGTGGTGATCAGATCAACATTTGAAGGGATATATCTTTGCTCACTCACACCTTTTCTCAACTCAATTCATGTATCTCTGTGTGTGTGTACTGATTGGAGAACAGTACGTGGAGTTTGTGATCGTGTGTGCTTTGTGATCTATGCTAGCTTCTGTATAGATCAAATCTATGTGTGTCGTGTGTAGATCAGATTGAGGCTAGAGGATCTAATCTTCTGTGAACTTGACCTAGCGTGTGTGTGCGTCTGAGCTTGAGTGCTCGTGTGTGTGTTGTACTTAGTTCTTTGAGTAGTGTGTGCCTCACTGTGTGAGGGGTGGGTGTAGGAGTCACTGGATGTGATCTCTGAACCACCTAAAAATCCCTTGTGCACTGTGGTTTGATTTGTGCTTTGCATTGTATTGCAATAGATGCATGCATAGGGATTTTCCTACACACTAATTAATCTGTTCACACACGTTAATCACATATTTGACACTTACATTGTTTCATATAGTGTTTTTCACATTTTGATAACACACATTGAATCAAATTAGAGGGGTTTTAATTGAGTAGATTCATTTTTTCGAAGTAATTTTTAAATTGCTTCAGTTTCCGCTGCAAATCTATTTAAATCCTCCTTCTAGATTTGCCATTACCGAAAATCCAATCCTAACAATTGGTATCAGAGCAGGTTAACCACTCTAATTGTTAGATCTAATTCCTTGTTATACTGATTCACTGTGATTAGATCTAATAGTCTTTTGAGTTTTGGTATAATGGCAAATTGATTTAATCTACATGAATTTTCTGTTATAATTTGAGAGAAATCCCCAAGCTCATTTTCATCGGATTTGTCACAGGACTTACACAGAAAAGGAGCAAAAGAAATTCACAAGTACTTAATGGCAAAGAAGAGCTTCAATGAATCCAGAAAATCAACAATCCAAAAAACTTTGGCTCTCACAACACATTCCATGAGCTCAGAGCATTCTTCATCCTCTTCAGAACATAAGAGTTCAAAAGGGTCTACAAGCTCAGGTAAATCAATCTAGACCCATTTATGTATTCTAATTCTGATTCTAATGCAGATGAAGGCATGTCTTAAGCTCAATTGATTGAATTCTATGAGAAGATACAAAATCTTAATGCAAAGCTGAACACTAAAAATAATGATTTGAAAAAGATATTAAAACATTGCCACAAAGAAAGTGAAAATTTGAAAAATACACTTGAATTGCTCCAGATCAATTATAAAGATCTTTCAGAAGAAAATGAGAATTTGAAAATTGAAGTTCATAAACTGAATTCAGAAAAAGAAAGTCTGATAGATAAAATCAAAATTTGTGAAAACAAGTTGTCCAAGTTAATAGAAAATCATGATCAGTTGGAACCTATAAATCTTGATTTGAAAGATGAAAATGAAAAATTGATTGATCTTAATGAGAACTTTAAATTTGACAATGATCAATTAAACAAACAGATTTCTAACATGGCTCATGATTATCAAATAAAGGAAAAATACAATCAATTGGATGAAGAAAATAGTCATTTGAAAAGGAAGATTGAATGTTTGTTGCATGACAAGCCATTGAACAATGGCTGTAGCAATTTAAGTAATAAAATTGCTGATTTGGATAAACAAATTGCTCAATTTGAAAATGAAAAGAACAAGATGAAAAATGGTTTGGATGTCATGTTAAACAAACTTCAAATTTCATAAAAAGAAGTTGTTGCATTAAAAGCTGAAAAATAGAAGCTTCAAAATGAATTGAAGAATACTAAAAACACAAGCCTTGCTTGTGTGAAAAATAAGAAAGATGAAAAGAAAACCAAAATAATGTTTGTTAAAGCTGCTGTGAACAAGAACTCTTATATCTCTAATGAAAAATGAGTGAAAGTTCATGTTCAGAAAAATATTCAAAAACAAAATAGGAAAAATGCTACTATCAAGAAGAATCATGTTTATGTGAGAAACTATAAAATGAAAACAAAAAAACAAAAACCATTGTACATGATTTCTTTACCTTCTTCACAAGTCAGGACAGATCCAAGGCATTCTCAAACTCCACATCATGTCAAGAGCCACCAAAAGGTACCTCCTTCTCCTCATGGTAAGCCTCCTCACAGAAAAAGGAGATTCTAGCAAATGCATACATGCCAAGGTAAGTACCATGTAAGAAATGATCTCATTTGCTTTAACTACAATAAACCTGGTCATTTAGCCAGATTTTGCTAGAATAGAGGTCAACATTTCCATAAATATACCAAATCAGTCCAGTGCTTCACATGTTATAAATTTGGACATGTTTCTAGGGAACGTTGGCATATAATTGATAATCCTGTGCATGCTCCCATGTTTCATGTTAATGTACATAAGAATAAAGATCATGTTCATGCTGAAAACACTCAGAAATTCCATGTACATGAAAATAGAACCATTGCACAAAAGATCTGTTCTGAATTTCATGTTAAAAATCTAAAAATAGAAAAAAAAAAATGTTCAGTATGTCAGTGGTGCATTCTAGACTTATAACTCTTAGATTAGAAACCAAGAATCTAATGTTTCTAGTCTTCAGAAAAATGCACCCAATATAAATCATTTTGGATTCAAAAATCGGTGTTGCAGATTCATGGAAGATCCCTAGGACCCAAACAAGTTTGGGTTCTGAAATGTGCTGCTTGAATGATGGATGCAGGGATCCTTGTAGTCAATTTGAAGATGAAGGCTTCATGGCTAAGGCTACAACAATCACAGGGATTGTACCCCCTCAACATAGACATTAATATCAAATATGATGGCATGGAAAGTAGGATGTGATCGCCACTAGATAGTCGCCTAAGAATGAAAATGAGATGATGGTTGACTAAACTAGGAAAAGGAGAGAGAACAGAAACGAACCTGATGTCGCGGTCGCCATTGGCGCCGCGATAGACTGGTAACGCATCAGCTTCCGTCGACGCGTCTATAGTCGCGTCACTCTCGGTCGTCGCGTTCTCTGAATGCGGGAGAAATAGGGTAGGGACCTTCTTCTCGTCCTCCAGCCGGCTAGAGGATGAGATCTTCTCGTAGACTTCACCTGCTTGCCTGCCAACCAAAGAAAATCATAACAAAAACGCCCTATTAGAATATGTGAAGCATAGTATCTATTCTAAAAATGGAGAGAAATGGGAGATCATGGCTGGAACACACCTGGGGTGGTTTTGAACCCCTATGGGTATGGGAAAAATGTCGGTAGATAGGGAAATGCTCTATCGAAAAATAACGCAAAAATGCTTGTATAAATAAGAAGAGAGAAAGGAGAAGAAAATGAGCCCCATTGGGGCGACTCCCTGGCGTGAGTGCAGCTCCAAGGATGTGCAAGAGCTCCAGGAGGTCGTCGGGGTCGCCCTTCATACGTTCCGTGCTCCATTAATGGTGGAAGAACGACTTTGGGGAGTGAAATGTGAAGGGAGAATGGCGAAATGGGTGGCTGTGAGGTAAGTATAGATCAGAGGAGATTTCGGCAGCCCTTCGGGATGGTAATGAGGCTCTCCCCGTCCTTAAGAAGGGGCCTTGCTTATATAGAGCTTGGGATAAGATTTAGTGATATTATCTCTTCAAAAGGTTTTAAAAATCATGATAGAGATAAAGCCCTATAAAAAATCGGGTTGAGAGTCCTTGGGGATCCTCACAAGAGTCCCTAAGGCTAGGATCCCGCCCCAAGGGGTAGGGATAATCCTTGGGATTAAGTTGAACTCAAAGGAGGATAAATAGGAAGTAGTTAAGGAGGCCAGAGAATTCGGTCATTGTCGCGACGTATCGTAGGGCCGCGACTAAGACGCGATGGTGTGGTTGGACGCGACAGCATTGCCCACGTGCATGGATAATGCATGGGCTGTCGCGGCCGCCAGAGCTGTCGCGACTAGAGATGCGGCGCCACAAGGCGTCGCGACAATAAATCCGCTTTATTTGAACATTATCACCCAACTACATGATAGAACAAGAGTTATCATGTTCCAAGGACTCTCTCAAGTGATAAATCTCAGGATTTCAAGGCATTTTAATGGTTTAAAGGACTCAAAGCAAGGCAAATGATGGGCTCAAGGTGAGTGACCAATTAGGGGCCCACTAAGACAACAAGAGAAGTGGTTCAACCCATTAGTCAAACCGGGTGTCTACAGATTGCCCCTCCTTGGCTTCCACTTTGCAGGGGAGCGAAGCGAAAGTGGAGTGGAGATGTCATGAAGTGACGGTGGAACAGAGATGACGCAGAGTGGACTGAAAAGTGGAGGCCAAGGTAAAGAGACACCCGATCTTAACTAACAGGCAATTGGAATCTTTGTGAAAGCCCCGAGTCGGTTGTTCGAGTAGAATGCAAAGAAGAGCAAAAGTCTGGACGAGAGGGAAAAAAAAGAAGAGGACGATCAACCCCTCGATTGAGAGGTACCCTAGCCGATTGGCCTGCAGGTTTCGTTTTGGAAGGACATGTACGTGCTAGGCAGGTAACTCATGACTCTGTCCTGGGAGCGGTTCGCAACCAAAACGGATCAAAGGAGTAGGATGAGTAATTGGATAAGGAATCCAGACAGGAAAATTCTTGTCAATCTAACGGGAATAACTTGCTCGGAGGCAAACCTTCCGATTCAGAGTGGAATTGGATTTCTTGTTTGGAATATGAAGGATGATTGGGCACTCAACACGAGCTCATCAATAGTCAAGAATGAGTCAGGAATGTTCAAAGTCCTACATGATGCATGTTGGGCTAAAGTAAAAGAAACCATCAAAGCAAATGCAAATAAAAGAAACAAATAGAAAATAGATCAAGGATAATATTGCTAAGTCAAGTAAGAACGGGTCAAGAGACCACCCACAACCGTGGTGTAGGCCTGAATCTATCGTCCCCGTGCTTAACTAACTCAACGGCCTATCCAATGATTAACAATGTGTACCTAGATTATCACTATTTTTGGTAAAGGGGAACTCAAATCCCAGAACACATTGAGAACCAGCCGGTCCTTGAAAAGATATAATAGATAGAATACCATATAGTAATGCGAGGAATAGGGACAGAAATACGATACCTATCTACCTGTGACGAAATCTTTCTTGATTTTCTGAATTCTGATTTATTATTATTTATTTTTTTTTTTTAGAAATAAACACAATGGAATATGAAACACAACAATTATAAGCAATCAAACAACATATATACACAGCTCAAGGATGAAAACAGCCCCTCGGGTGGAGAGGCGACAGCCGAAACGACCGCGACCATGTCGCGTCGTAGCGCCCTGTCGCGACATGGTCGCGTCAGATCGCGGCGTCGCGACTCAGACAGAGCTCGGAAAGACCAGGAAACCTGGGTTCACCCTTATCCTAAGACACCTAGACCCACACTAGGACTCCTAAACCTCTTCTAATCTTATCCTAACACCTAGTCTCGGGATTAGAGTGGGTTTCTAACCCTTAAGACTTTATAAATAGAGGGTTGAGGGTGCTAATCCCGCAGCTAACCCCTGGCATCCTCTGCTCTTCAAGTTCAAGCTCTCTTTTCCTCTCTTGCAACCATGAAGAGGAATTATTCGGCTTTTGCAGAAGATATCCACGCTTACTCCGGCCCAAAAGCTGCTAGGGAGACATATGCCGATCTGAAGCAACTCTCTGCTATCCCGGGGCACATCTACATGCGCCCGGAGCTCCAAGTAAGTGGCCTTTTCTTCCTGAGATTCTGAACTTTCTGCACTGTTCTGTTTTTTCCTCTCTTTTTTTTTTTTGCTCTATTTTGCTCTTCTTTTCCTTCCGTTCTTCATGCTTCTTCTTCTATCTCAGATCCTCCCCGACCAACGGCGATTCTCAAAGATGCCATGGCTGGTACCCATACTCGAGTTACTGCCGCCCACGTCTATTGGTCACTTGACGGAGTGGGGGCTGTCCACCGTCTTTGTACTGGCCAAAATCTACAACAAGTTGGTGCATGTGTGGGAGAGTGTCATAGCCATGGTGGAGCTATGACATCCACAGACCAACTCGTTCATCTTTCCAGAGTTCGAGGCGACGATCCTTTTGGAAGAGTTGGAGATCATGCTTGGCCTCCCACGCTATCAAAGGGGTGAAGAACTTGCAATCTCCTACACCGTGGACCAGATCAACTCATGGAGCATCCTGGCATACATTACCACAAAGAAGAACGATCTCTACTCCATGACTAGCGGTATGCATGTTCACCTCCTCCCAATTGCTCAGTGGATTATTTCCCAGTGTAAGCGGAAGACCACGAACTACACCGCCATCGCCAAGGCAGCCGCCATATGCAATTGCGGCGTCATACTCTTCCCGGAAGCTGACGGTGCCATCTCTTTTGGCAATCTTAGCATTATTGACTCCATCTCAGAAGGTATGAAAATTGGGCAAGCCGTCCTGGGTTTTCTATATGCTGGCCTGACCTCTGCAGCACTCGGGGGTCCCTTCTATGGATCGGTCGTCGCCCTTGAACTATGGATGGGGATGCATGTTCAATTCCGGGCGGTGGAGGACCTGACTATGGAATGCAAGACAATGCTGAACCACCCACTAGCGTACTTGGGTGGACGGCTTCACATGAGCCCTCGGGCATGGTGCAAAACGGCTCAAGTGAAGGGCATACAAGCTTGGTGCCAATACCTCCGAAGTCTGACCATGGCGGATTTTGACATGCGCCCACGATTCATGCACGGCCGGACAATCCACCTTCCTCAACGCACCGGACTCGCCTTGAGGCTGCTGGGCAATGGGGTGCTAGTTTCCTACAATCTGCTGCCATCTCCAATGCGGTGCGGCTCGCACGGTGGTTCCACTTCTATCACACTTCCCACCTATCCAAGAGAGGAAGAGGGGCGATGTACAGGACGAGCGCGACATGCGCAGCGCCGTCGTCCACTGGGAAGGATGCGTGACGAGCACGATTCAAGCCGAGGTGGAAGAAGATGACGAAGCAATCACAGAATACATTGAAGCTTTGAAAATACTTCAGCCTGCGGGAGGGAACAATTGATTTGATTTGAATTGTAAAACAGATGGTAGTTAGGAAAGAATTTGAAAATATTGTTTTGATTGCTTAGAGCGAATTAGAGCATGTAACAGGCTTTGCATTTGAATGAAATGGAATGAAATTTTCTGCAAACGGAAAGGCTCTGTTGATGACGCGACAACCATAGGTGTCGCCTTTATGTCGCGGCCATGCGGGGTGTCGCGACGCTGTCGCGGCAGCCCAGAGGGTCGCGACATGAACGCGACCGCCCGCTGCGTCGCGTCATGAACCGATCGATTCAAAACAAACGGCCCCCCCTTTCCTTCTTCCTTTCCGGTTTTCAAAAAACCAAACCTCCAAACCTTCGAATCTTTCCCCCAATTCCCCTGCATTCCAACCTCCTTGCTAGCTCAAAACTCAACCCAAACAACCCATATTGTGATGGAAGGCGGAAAAGAGATCGGCGAGGGCTCATCGCGGGGGAAGCACCACGCAGAGCGTCGCCACTCACGACGACGGGCGGAAGAGCCTCCAGTCGAGGAGGAAGCACCCGAGGTCCAATGGGAGAGGAGGAGGACGAGGGGATGGCTCCAGTCACGAATGTGGAGGAGGAGCGGAGGAAAAGAGCGAAAGCCATGAAAACGGTAAGTGCCCCTCCCTCAAACCTTGAATGGTAGTAGAATAGAGGTAGACGGAGCCCCTAGAGGACGAATGTAGGGCGAAACGCCCATGAAAATGAGGATCAAACAAAGAGGGCTCCGGCCGGTTTGATTCTGAGAACGCGTCAGCACGACCTGCCGCGACATGGTGTCGCGGCGGGGCGGGGTGTCGCTACAGTGTCGCGATGTCTAGGACAGACGCGACCTTATCGCGACCTAAGAAGTTGACGCGATAAGGTCGCGGTGTTCCGCACCGTCGCGACAAGGTCGCGGCTGCAATAGCTGTCGCGACTTTGTCCGAACACCCAATAAAGGCCTGAAATTGAACTTGAACGAATTTTGCAGGGTGAAATGAGGGCTCGAGTGTCATGGACACTGGTGCTGGCTGCTTTCCTAGCCTTCCCCCCTTTCCAGCGAGAGCGAGTAGTTGAGATGGGGTTCGGGCAGATCTTTAGGATCGAGAGGATGAGGGTGGACCCGGCCCTCACCCAGGCCCTACGGAGCAGGTGGGACACAGAGGCGAGTGCCTTTACATTCCCATGGGGGCATATGATCCCTAGCTTGGAGGATGTGAGCCGGATCACAGGGCTTAGAGTGTATGGGCGGGCAGTGAGCGGCTACACCTATCCCTGTTATCATGACTTAGTTGAGCGCCTCCTAGACCTCCTAGTAGAGCGCAGGTCCTCCCTAGTGCCTATGGTAGCATTGCAGGAGAGTCTGGGCTTGTATGAGGCGGGGAAGAATGCAGGGGAGAGTGAGGATGAGTACCTGGCGAGGCTAGCTAGGGTCAGCCAGAGGGAGCTTGCTAGCGAGCCCGGGCCGCAGGCGGACTTGGACTTGCGCCGTTTTCTCGTTCTCTTTCTTGGTAGACTCTTGTTTGCCACGAGAGGCGACGCAGTCCACTGCCGCTTCCTGCCCTTGCTAGAGGACCTAAGTGAGGTAGGGGGGTATGCTTGGGGAGCAGCCTTCTTAGCGCACCAGTTCGACGGTTTGAGCGCCTCCGAGCGGCAGACGTCTACGAGCGGCTTCTACCCCTTCCTTCAGGTACACCTTCTCTCCTAACTCTTTTGGATCTAAACATCATTTTGCTTAAACTGCCAACTGATTTGTCTTTCATCTTGCAGGTTTGGGCCTATCTACACCTCCCAGCCCTGGGGAGAGGGGATCTCACACGGTCGGGCTTTGTGCCCATTGCACGCCGTTGGGACTCTCGCCGAGACACCCGCCACTTGGTTGATCAGCTGGAGCGCCTACAGGAGGCCATCGACAGCTACCCTTATCAGGATGTAAGTAACTTTTAATCCCTGCCTTTTTTCTTAAATTATTTGCTTGAAATGACTGATTACTTCTCTTTTGCAGGTGATTTGGCAGCCATATTTGGGGGAGGGTGATGAGGGACAGCCTTGGTTGGTGCAGGCCCACCCCTACTTCGGTAGGTCGGTGTGGTTGTATGCGCTGAACCTTGTGCTACCTCTAAACCTATTCCTGACCCAGCGCTCCCTGGGCCTCAGGCAGAGTGTTGTGGAGTTCCTCGTCCGGGACCGGTTTCGCCGGCCGGGTCGGAGTTTTCGGGGACTTCACGACACGACAAACTGGCGGGAGTGGGCGCGCGAGCAGATTGAGAACTGGGAGCGGAAAGGCAAGGGGGTCAGATCGGACGCGACCACTGACAATACCTACCTCCAGGCGTACGCCTTGAAGTACGGAGGAAAGGTATACAAGAGCGCCCGACACCAGGTAAAATTTCTAAACCACGGCTCAAAGAATTCGGGTTTAATGATTAGAACTGATGATTTGGCAATTCCTTGCAGGTGGACGTGACAGGTGAGATCACATCGCTCCGAGCCTTGCTCCAATCGGCGGTGCAAGATCGGGAGGCAGCCCAGAGGCAGACGACAGAGCTGGTAAGTACCGTGTTCACTTTCAGCCCCTTTGATTTAAGCAAAATTTTGAAACTGACATGTCTTTTGCGTGCAGCGGAGTGAGCTGGAGAGAGTGAGGGGTACCAGAGCAGGCGGTGCTTCCTCCTCTCGGAGCGCAGGGGGCTCTCCATCGCTCATGGAGGCTCGACTGACAGGGGCGGTGTTGAGAGCCGAGGAGGCTCAGAGGCACTTGGAGGAGCGGGTAAGTTCATTTAAAGGATTGAGTTGATTATTTGCAAATAATGCTGAAAGAGTGCTTGTTGTGCAGGAGAGAGACTTGGAGCTCGCTCACGAGCATGCTATGACGTTGCAGAGCGAGAGGGACCAGCTGCGCATCTGGGCGGAGGCGGCTGAGGCATAGATGGCGGAGATGGCGAGGGAGCTGGCGACGCTGCTAGTGCAGAGGCCGCCCGGAGATCAGGAGGAGGTCACCCGATTGCGTGCAGAGCTGCTGGCACAGCATACGCTGACGCGGAGCCTTCAGCAGATCGTGACGGATATAGGCCGTTCACGTAGCCGGAGCCGGAGCGGAGCGAGCGTCAGCAGGGCGATCGGCGCCTCCGTCGGACAGTATTTAGCGGGTTCCTCCAGCAGGCGGAGGAACGAGGAGGAGGAGCGGCACCGTTAGGGCGAGGGTAGCGCCCATGAGGGTAGAGGGGGTGGCGAGATGTTGCCACCTCCGGATAGGCGAGGGATTCGGGGAGAGTGGCGGTGGACAGTGAGGAGACTTGTGAGCCACCCCTTTTATCTATGTACATATTGTTATTTCTTAGTGCAGTTTTACTTTTATGCCAATATTTATGATAAATGAATGGTTTGTGATTGACATGAGTGAGAGGCGAGTTTCAAACAAGCGAGAGAAGAAGGGAGTCTTGAGTGCGACGTTGTACTCTGCTTTTGAAATCCCTGTTCCTGCACACACTTAGAAGAACAAGTTAGATCTGTTCTTAGATTCGGCCCCTTGCGCTTAAAATGATAAAATCTAACTCCGTAATTATCAAGGGGCCGAGCCTTATTAAATAGACGAAAAGACCATGAAAATAATGCATGCTAAAGAAAAGTAATATGTACACACCTTTTTATTTTTCTGAAAACTATATTTTTTATGATTTTGGGAATCTTTTGATTTTTTTTGGATTTTTTGAATTTTTGATTTTTTTTGGTTTTGGGGATCTTTTGATTTATTTTGGATTTTTGGAATTTTTGATTTTTTTGATTTTGGGGATCATTTGATTTTTTTTGGATTTTTGGAATTTTTTATTTTTTTGGTTTGGGGGATCTTTTGATTTTTTTTGGATTTTTTGAAAATTCTTTTGATAACAACACTTCTTAATGTTGAGCGATTACCGTGGGCCTTCTTCTATCTCACTTTGGCGAGTAAGATTTATGTGCAACGTATATTCATTTTAGGTTTGCTAAGATTTCTTGCCCCTGTAACAACAATGTTCCAACACAGACCAAGCGTAGGGATTCTTTGGTCATTTTTAGGAAGGATAGGAAGAATATAAATGTGATAAGACTTAATCTCGGGGTCGGGGTTACCGACTTGTAAGACTTGCAACAAGTAAGCTACATGTGCTATTCATCTGTTGTCCAGGAGCTTTAGGGCCACAATATTTTCTCTTTTGACTGGGGTATGCGCGCGACCGGGCTCAAGAGCGTCCCGCGGGGAACTGTACTACCACTCTTTAACATGCCCCTTCATTTTATTATTTCGTCACTTTATTTTTGTGCTATATACTTTTCTTAGAATTACCCGTCCCTCTTGGAGACTTCAAACACATGGTTTATACTGTTGCAGGTTTACAGGTTAGCCTTCCCCTTGCCCCTAGACCTTGTCCGAGTAGGGAGAGAATTGACCTTTTGTTTCCCTGAGCAAGGGCTAAGTGAGAACACTATATATGAAGGGACAATGACCTTAGGCTACCATGCTGAGTACGTGATTGCGCATAAATATTATTTTGTCAATATGAGAGGGAGCGAGACACTTGGCAAATGGCTACTTATTAATTGGTGTTGTTATCAAAAAACTGTTGATCAGGGGTAGAATCTTTTAAGATATAATCCATTCCATGGATGACAGAGTTCATCACCATCGGCATTAACTAACCTATATGCGTTTCCCGAGTACACTTCTTTAATGACGTATGGCCCTTCCCAGTTTGCAGACAGTTTTGATCTTGGACCTCCAGGTTTTATGAAAATTCGCTTCAAAACCATGTCTCCTTCTTGAAACTTACGCTCAATCACTTTCTTTTGAAAAGACCTTGAGAGTCTATTTTGATATCAAAGCACATGATCGGCTGCAGCTAGACGCCGTTCGTCTAAGACTCTAGTTTTATGTAAGTAACGCCTCCCGATGTTCATCGGGATTAAGTTCTTTGTCAACTGAATTCTTAGCGAAGGGATGAGAATCCTCGTGTGGACATACCGCTTCCATTCCTATGTAAGTGAGAAAGGAGTTTGCCCCATAGGTGTGCGGATGGAGGTGCGGTAGGCCCACAGAGCCTCAATTAGCTTTTTCTGGCCAATCAGCAAATTTATTAGACTCACAAGTTTTCTTCAAAATTTCAAAAGTGTTTTTTATTCGTGGCTTCGGCTGGCCGTTGCCCTGTGGATAATAAGGAACGAATGATGCAAAGAAATATTGAACTTCTACAGAGATCTTGAAGGTCTTGTGATATGAACTGGGGTCCATTGTCGGTGACGAGGCTGCCAGGTACCCAAACCGCGCAATGATGTTCTCATGATGAATTGCACACAGTCGAACCTTTGATTTCTGCAAATGCTGCTGCTTCGGCCCATTTGGTGAAATACCAGTAGCAGTGAGATGAAGGATATTTTTTTGTTTTATCTGAGCATCAGGATCACCAAGGGGCCTGATGATAACAAGGCCCACATGGAGAAAGGCCAAGGAGAAGATAGTTGATGCAAAGAGGAAGACGGAGCATGAATTTTATCGCATGATTTGGCATCTGACACACCTACGAACGTAGGTGGCACAGTCCTCTCTAAGGTTGGCCAGTATAGCCCTGCCTAAGGATCTTTTTGCTAACATCTACCATTCACATGCCCTCCGCATTCACCGGAGTGAGATCCTTCCACTATCTTCCAAGCCTCTTCATCGGTCACGCATCTGAGGAGCATTCCATTTAGAGCGCGTCTGTAAAGGACTTCACCCACGGGGTATACTTTAATGCCGCTCTACGGATAGCTCACCTATCTCAGCTTCGCTTCTTCTGGAAGGTACCGTCTCTGCAAAATTGTTCAATCTCATGGTACACAGGTCTCTCTTTCTTCCATAAATCTCCTAATTCAACAAGCAACAACTCCTTCGCTTCTTCTTCTCTCTGCCTTCAACACTAGGGAGCTCCTAAGGTTTGAGAACCAAGGATCCTGAGTTGAGGGAGCTTCTAACCTCTGAACAGTGATGGTCTCAGCACTACGGCGGAGAGGGAAGGAGAGAGACGAAGCTAACGATGCCAGAGCATCGGCCAGGATGTTCTGAGAGCGAGGAGTATGAATGTAGATGAGGGACAAAGTGTTTGGCGAGGAGCGTGACCAGATCTTGATATGGCTTGGCTTGGGGTCACGAGTGCGATAGGTAGAGAGGACTTGCCGAAGAACGAGCTGAGAATCTCCTATGATCTTGAGGTGACGCGCGCCTAAGAGGTAGGCGAGTTTAGACCCTAGGAGAGCCTCGTACTCGGAAATATTGTTGGTGGCGTAGAACTGGAGTGATAAGCCAAAGGAATGGTGATCCCTTCTGGGGTGAGCAAACTGCACCTATGCCCTGTCCCCTAGAATTGAGAGCTCCATCGAAGTGGAGCGACCAGAAGGGTCATGAGAGACAAGTGGATATTTCATCGGGGAACTCCTCTTGAACCATATCACTATGAGGAAGAGGGAGGTGAGCAAGATGCTCGGCGATGGCATACATTTTATGGCTTTTGAACGATAAAGGAGATATCAAACTGAGAGAGGAAACTTTGCCAGCGTGCCAATCTGTCGGCGAGAACTGGCTTTTCCAGGAGATACCTAATAGGATCCATTCTAGAAATCAAACTCACCTTATGAGCTAGGAAGTAGTGCTTCAATTTCTGCACCACCCAGGCTAGCGCTGTGCAGGTTTTCTCCATTGTGGTGAGTTTGAGCTCGGAAGGATTGAAGAGCCTAGATAGGTAATAGACTGCCCTTTCTTTGCCAGATTCGTCATGCTGAGCAAGGACAGCTCCTAGGGAGTCCTCAATTGTTGACAGATATAGGATCAATGGTTTCCCAGGGATAGGCGCCTGAAGCACGGGCGGATTCATAAGGTAACTCTTGAGCTCATCGAAGGCCTCTTGGCATTTATCATTCCATTCAAAATTGACTCCTCCCCTCAACAGTTCATAGAAAGGACGACACTTTGGGAGTGGCTGAGATATAACCTTCTTATGAACTGAAGTCGACCAATCAAACCTCGAAGCTCGGTATATGTCTTGGGAGGAGGCATCTCGTTGATTGCCTTGGCCTTGTGCGGTCTATTTGAATCCCCGTTTACTAACTATGAAGCCTAGCAACTTTCCTGAGGAAACCCCGAACACGCACTTCTTGGATTCATCTTCATTGATATTCTTGTGCGCGACGGAACACTTTGGCAAGCACGGAGGAATGCTCTCTTCGAGTTTCGCGACTTCACCACGATATCATCCACGTAAACCTCAACATCATATGTATCACGTCGTGGAAGATAGCTAACATTCCCTTTGATAAGTGGCGCCGGCAATCTTTAGTCCAAACGGCATGACCACATAACAATATGTTTTCCCATGGGGTGGTGAAGGAGGTTTTCTCTTGATCCTCCGGGCCAGACGAATTTGATATAGCCGGAGTACCCATCCATGAATGATAGATTTTCGAACCCTGCCATATTATCGATCAAGACATCTAAATGAGGTAAGGGGAAATCATCTTTATGACATGCCTTATTCAAATCCCGGAAATCTATGCAAATACGCACTCTTCCGTCCTTTTTCATGACTGGGACGATGTTCGCCACCTACAAAGGATAGAGGACTACACGGATGAACTTGGCTTTGTGTAGCTTATCAATCTCCTCTTTCATCTTTAAAGCAATGTGGGGGAGAAATCTCCTTAGCTTCTATTTAACAGCAAGTGCCCATGGTTTTAGGATCAACCTATGTTCCACCAGACCGGGGTCAATGCCGGGCATGTCATTTTAGGACCAGGCAAATGAATCCTTGAACTCCCTCAACATTTCTATGAGTGCCTCATCTTCTTCAGGAGGGAGACCAGAAGCTATGGTTAAGAGCCTGGGGTCCTCTTCGGTTCCCACGTTTACCTCTTAGTAGGTTCATCGACTACTGAGGTAGGTTCATCGAATCTCCTCATGCCACTAGCATACGCCTCAGCAGCATCCTCTATCTCGCCATCACTCTCATCTAATGGGTCCTCTTCGGCTACGATTTCATATATCCTAATGCCGTCGTCTAGCCTTTCCTCTATTGGCATCTCCTTAAGCCTAAAGCCACACTTCTTGATGAACTCTTCAACAGCTAGAAAGCTACAACTTGAAACTAAGTCTAAGAGATATCTGCGGGGTATGCTACTACCCTTCCTTTTCCTAGACGGACGGGGACTTGCTAGAAACTACCCCTGAATTTAAGCTAGATTCAATATTTACAGGAGGCTCTGGAGACGGTCCAGAGTTATTGGAAAGGAAAACGAAGGGGCGGCAGACCGCAGAGATCCTCCGATGAGGCTAGAGGGGAGGCGGGCCACCGAGCTCAGGGTGCCGGCAAGGCATCGGGGTGTAGGGGAGCAGAAGGCCCCTCACCCGAATCGCTCGAAATGGCCATTTCTAACCACGAAGAGAGCGAAAGAAGGACGGCGATGGCCGCCGAGGAGCAGTCGTGACGGGGATCGCCGTCCAGAGCGGGAGCAGGGGAGGTGTGATGGGGATGGCCGCCGAGAGCAGGAACAGGAGGGGAGTGACGGGGATCGCCGTTGGAAAGCGGAGGCGGAGGGGGGTGACGGGGATCGCCGTCGAGAGCAGGAGCAGGAGGGGTGACGGGGATCGCCGTCGGAAAGTAGGAGCAGGAGGGGGGTGACGGGGATCGCTGTCGGAAGCAGGAGCAGGAGGGGGGTGACAGGGGTCGCCGTCGGAAAGCAGGAGCAGGAGGGGGTAGACGGGAACCGCGTCGGAAAGCAGAGAGCAGGAGGAAAATTTTTTAAAATTTGTTTTTTTTTGTTTGTTTTTTTTTATAAAAGGAATTACATTAGATTAAATGACTTCGAAAAAAAGACAGGACCGAACCATTGAAGAAAATGATGAAGCGGTGTGAAGGGCGAATGAACGCCTCAACGGCGGCGGGTGAGACTTGGATAATAAAGGGGAGAGGCAAGGAATGAAACTATCATTATAATTGAGTATGGACAAAACAAAATGAGTAGAAGGCCGGGTGAACCCTGGCTAGAGCTCCTGCACAAGTGGGGTGAACGATCTGACTGGTTTTCCCTCACCAAATCCAGGCAATGTCGCCTGGTGGTGTTTGTTGATGTTGATAGCGCTGCCCTTGTGGTATATCTCTCTTCGCTGAACAACCTATTGACCGCAGAAACAAGATCTTCTAATTCTGACTCTTCTTCCTTGCCCCTGATTTTTCAAACAGCAGACTAATTGATGAGTTGGCATCAATCTTGGTCCGGATCCTCAGTATCCTTTCAGCTTTCTTCTTCTTGTTGGGCTCGTTGTTCTTCTAAGGCCTGAAAGCTGATCAGGGTATTTCCGTTGTGGTGTTATATCCGGGCTGGATGGGCCCTTGACAAAGTGCTCATATAAGACCAGGTGAGTGGACCATGGTCCGATTGTGAAGGGATGAGAAAACGGCCCATTCTGAATACCCAGGCCACACTTTGTGAATTTCTTGGCGGTGGCCACAGTCTTGGTTTGCCCTTGAAGATGAGCACCTAGACCTTTCCGGACTGATAACCTAGCCTGAACATGATATCCCATCCTTTTGCATTTGCGTTTACGCCTTTCTGTTTGCCGCTACAGGTGGAGACACAATTGGGCGGTTAGAAGAGAATGTATAGGCACAAGTGTAGTTGACATCAAGCACCGAGATGATGGGCTTGTTGGATGGCCATACTGACGGGAGCACTCTCTCAACAGCTTCTACTATATGTGTTGTTGTTGCACTTTTACCTTGACTATTCGCCCCTGAAGGGGAATTTCAGGCACTGATGCTGTTGTAGATGGCACTGCCCCTAATGACTCGATCCATGGGCGCCCTAAAATGGCGTTGTAGGTGTGATCAATGTTCAACACATAGAACTCCACGGACATGACGAGAGGACCCAATTCTGCTTGCAAAGTGATGACTCCATGGCAGGCACGTCGCGAATTGTCATATGCAGCGATGGTGGTAGGTGTGGGCTGCAGTTGACGTTCTGATATATTGCACGCTCTAAGAGTGCTTAGTAACATACATTAATGGAGGCTCCTGTGTCCACCAGAGCTGCATTGATGGCCACTTTGTTTATGGTGAGTGTTACACATAAGGGCATTTTTCTGGCTTCGGAGGCAGCCAACTCGCCGTCAGAAAAAGTAATGGTGGGCCCCTGTTCACTATTGAGAGCACTGAGGGTAGATTGTCCAGATTCATGTCTTCGCTGACCATGACTCTTTGCAAAAAGGCCCTGAGAGCATCCTGGTGAGTCTGTGATCTTTAATGAGCTCCAATATGGAAATTTTGGCAGGAGTCTGATCAAGATGTTTCAAGATGTCATATTGGGTTCCCGGTGCAGGATCATTCTCTTCTGTATCATGTTTTCTCTGCTGATTGTGGTTTGTGGCTTGGCATGGGCACGGATGCGCTAGGGTACATCCGATGAAACATTCGCCCACTCGGAGGGCAAGATTATGGTGAAGTGGAGGGTAGTGGTGTCAAGGACGGAAGGGTTGGCTAGTAATGGTGCCGGTGTAGGGGAGAGAGGGACGTTTTGGGTGGAGGAGATGGGCGACGCGACTGGGGAATATGATGGTGAGTGATGGTGGCAATGTGGGGTGTAAGGGAGAAGGCATGGTGGACGTAGGTGCGGGAGCAGTGGGCGTGACGTGAGAAATAACCAGAAGCGGCCTACCTCATGGTCGTCATCGAAGGCCCACTGGGCTTCTGGTGCTGGATGTGGATGACGGGGTTAACATGTGCAGGTGGTGGAGCTGGTTGAGGGTTCGGAGCGGGCTGATGTTGCGGCATGAGATTACGGATTATGCCTAGATCATTCACCGGCTGCTGCGGCTGCTGCTGTTGCTGGTGTTGTTGTTGAAAGGATGGTTGCTGCTGCGTGTTGTGCTGCTGTTGTTGTTGCTGCGGCTTTGTCGCTTCTGTTGTTGCTGCTGTTGCTCTGGCCCGCTGGCCCTCAAAGTTTGGATCAACCTCATTTCATTTCTGCCCAACAATCTGGTTCTGCTCATGGAGATCGTATATCATATCCGGAATTGAAAGCAATCAACCCATTGTAGCCCTGATGATGATGATAGACGCAGGTACTTTGTTTGATCAGCCGCCATATCCAAATTTGCTTTCTCAAGAGGAGTCTTAAGGCATTTAGAGACATGATGCTGCAAAGATATCAGCTAGACTCGGGCAATGGAGGGTATTGGCTCTCTTGGGCCCATTGGGTTTCCTGGTGCATAGCCATTTTGAGGTGGAGGGACCTGGGAGTATTGGCGCTGGTCTTGAGGAGGTTTGTCCTTGGGAGGTGGCTGCCTATTGTTGTTGTTGTTCCAAGGCTGTTGGGTTTGCTGGGTATAGGGGGACCTACCTACCGGCCTTGAGGATTGCTACGACGCCTACTTGTTCATTGGTCTGGATTCCTTCGGTGATTGGGCCTTGCGGCTTTTTGGCATAGCGAGCCTTGGGGTTTCAAACATGGAATGTATAGCGAGTCCTTGAGTTGGGTTTGGATGAAACGGGCTCGACTATATAATTGATGCATGGTAGAGATGTCGTGATGGCCAAAATGCTCGGTAGGTGGGTGTGGCATTGGAGATCAACAGCTTTACTTTCTCCTCCTCAGGCAATTGGGCAACGGACTTGGCGGCCAAAGAGCGCCATCGGTCAGCATAGGCGAGAAATCCTCTCTGGCTTCATCTTTTCAGCCACTAAATCCACGAAAGAGTATTCGGGTCCCACCCGATCATGGAATTGCTGCAGAAATCTTTCTTGGACGATTTGGAAGTCCTCGGCTTCCTCGTGAGGAAATGAATAGAACCACTCTAAGGCTGGACCATCTAGTGATTTTCTGAATAGATATGCCATGAGATGGCGATCATATTTGTGCAGTGCTGATTCATAGACAAAGTCCTTCAAATGAATGTAGGGGTCCCCCACCCCAGAGTATCGACGATATATCAGAAGCTCGGACTGGTGAGGCACCCGGAGGTATTGGAAGGACGGAGGGCGATGTCGGCTACCTTCCGGATCAATTTGCCTCCGGAGGTCATGAAGCTCCTTCTTCATACTTGTCCATTCCGCCAAGAAATCGGAAGGAGATTGGATCTGATGAGTAGGGACAAGGAGCGTGGCTGCTCGAAGGAGTGAGACCTCTCGCGAGGAAGGGGAGCTGTTCGGCCGTATAATATGTAGTGGGAGGAGACCGAGGCCGAACATCTCGTGGGGGGAGGTAGCTTGGTTCTGAAAAATGAATGGCCCGAGGACGGAGAGGTGTAGGGTCTGCCGCAGACGAAGGAAGGTGAGGGGGTGAAGCGACGTGGATGGAGGAATCCGCCGGTCGGGCCGGATTTTGACCCCGGGGAGATAAAGGTTGTTCCTCTTGGCAGCAGCTATGAACTCTCGGACTTGGTCCGGAGTGAGGTGAGAAGGAGCTGGCTGAATGAGAATGGGGGTCATCACCCCCAGGAGGAGAGGGAGGACGGGATTAATCCCGGTGATAGAGGGAGGCTGGATACGCCCCGGGAGAACGGTCATGAGGGGTTGGGCTACTCCTCGAGCAACCCGGAGGAAGGGCATCGTCGGCAAGGACCGCGAATTGGTCCATGTCGAAGAGGGGATTATGATATAGCACAAGGGTCGGAGGAGACTGACTCGATCTCCCTAAACAATGACGCATACCCTCCAACCAATTTGGGGGGGAACCGACACACCTAAACTCTATCATGACAAGAAAGACAGAGATGAGAAGGGGGATCGAGGCACTCAAGTTATTATGCTTAAAACGCAAATTTCTAAGATTCGAACTTGACCTTTTAAATGAATTGATTAAAGAGATGTCACTCGGTCATGCGGTCCCTAATAGGAATGGACTCAAGTGCTCCGGTATGACTAAGGGTGGTACACAGTCACATGAGGGTGGCTCAAACTAAGGGTAAACGGGTTACAACCAGCCCGGAAACCGCAACGTGCATACGACCACGGGACTTACGGAGGTCCTCGGAAGGCGGGCCCGAGTCAGCCTACGAGTGCTTGTAGGTGTGAGGACTCACTCAACCAAGGGGGAACCTGATCAAATGGGTATAGCTGTATGCACTGGGCCTAAATACCCGAAATGTATACACAAGTGATAGATGAGAAGCAAACAGGGATACCAGATGGTCTCGGGCCGAGTCTCGGCGGCCGGGTACGCCACGAAACTATCGCGACAGCCGAGCGCGCCGCGATAATGACAGAGGCCCGAAGACACAGTGAGTCACCAGCCCAACTCAAACAGACTACCCTACCAGATGATAAAAGCACAAATCCTAAATTAATACAGCATGGATTAGGAAGCACCAGAAAACTGATTTATGGATGGAAAGCATTAATAAACAGAGCGTACCTGTTGACGCGACACTCACCGGCGGCGCGACCTTGTCGCGTCCTGCGCTACCGCGCGACCAGACCCGAAAACATACAAACAAAATAAAAAAATAAAAGGAAAACCCGAACCCTAACAGGATTCTAACATCCAAAGACACGACAATACATGGCACAAAGACATGGAATAGGGATGCATGATCTTATAGAAGCAGGATAAAGCAGGTATGAGAAGAAAACACTGACCTACTATCGCGTCGTTGGCCAGCAACGCGACGTTAGCGCGTCACCACGATGCGTCGCGACACGAACCGAGGGACAGAAAGTAGGAAACAAAGAAAAAAAAAAGAGACTAATAGGGCACCAAAAGGACAAAAAGGAAGAAAACATGGCAAGCAAGCAAGTTAGATCTACGAGGGTAGCACTGAAGGTCCACCTGATCGCCAAATGGTTCACAGGGATTGTACCCCCCTCAACACAGACATGATATCAAATATGATGGCATGGAAAGTAGGATGTGATCGCCACCTAACATAGTCGCCTAAGAATGAAAATGAGATGATGGCTGACTTAAACTAGGAAAAGGAGAGAGAGCAGAAACGAACCTGACGTCGCGGTCGACATTGGCACCGCGATAGACTGGTAACGCGTCAGCCTCCTTCGAGCGTCTATAGTCGCGTCACTCTCGTCGTCGCGTTCTCTGAATCGGGAGAATAGGGTAGGGACCTTCTTCTCGTCCTCCAGCCGGATAGAGGATGAGAGCTTCTCGTAGACTTCACCTGCTTGCCTGCCAACCAAAGAAAATCACAACAAAAACGCCCTATTAGAATATGTGAAGCATAGTATCTATTCTAAAAATGGAGAGAAATGGGAGATCATGGATGGCGGGAACGCACCTGGGGTGGTTTTGAACCCCTGTTATGGGAAAAAGTGGGTAGATAGGGAAATGCTCTATCTAAAAATAACGCAAAAATGCATGTAGAAATAAGAAGAGAGAAAGGAGAAGAAAATGAGCCCATTGGGGCGACTCCCTGGCGTGAGTGCGGCTCCAAGGATGTGCAAGAGACTCCGGGGGCGTCGGGTCGCCCTTCTTACGTTCCGTGCATTAATGTGATGCTAAGTATAGATCAGAGGAGATTTCGGCAGCCCTTCGGGATGGTAATGAGGCTCTCCCCGTCTTTAAGGAGGGGCCATGCTTATATGGAGCTTGGGATAAGAATTAGTGATATTATCTCTTCAAAAAGGTTTTAAAAATCAAGATAGGAGATAAAGCCCTATAAAAATCGGGTTGAGAGTCCTTGGGGATCCTCACAAGAGTCCCTAAGGCTAGGATCCCTCCCCAAGGGGTAGGGATAATCCTTGGGATTAAGTTGAACTCGAAGGAGGATAAATAGGAAGTAGTTAAGGAGGCCAGAGAATTCGGTCATTATCGCGACGTATCGTAGGGCCGCGACTAAGACGCGAGGGTGCGGGTGGACGCGACAGCATTGCCCACGGCATGGATAATGCATGGGCTGTCGCGGCCGCCAGAGCTGTCGCGACTAGAGACGCGGCGCCACAAGGCGTCGCGACAATAAATCTGCTTTATTTGAACATTATCACCCAACTACATGATAGAACAAGAGTTATCATGTTCCAAGGACTCTCTCAAGTGATAAATCTCAGGATTTCAAGGCATTTTAATAGTTTAAAGGACTCAAAGCAAGGCAAATGATGGGCTGAAGGTGAGTGACTAATTAGGGGCCCACTAAGACAACAAGAGAAGTGGTTCAACCCATTAGTCAAAACCGGGTGTCTACAGCTACAAGGAAAGTAAGCAGAGAGAATGAAAGAAAATGAAAATTTCACCCGGTAAATACTTCTGATAGATCCCCTGCTAAATAAAAACTCCTTGTTGATAAAAATCTCTTGAATAAACTACTTGGTGATTGAAATTGAATGCTAAAGTAATTTTTTTTTTATATATTTAAAACCTGGTCCTCAGAATCTCAGCCAGGAGAGTGCACCCTTCCCCACGGGGGAAGAATGATCCCACTCCACTAGCGAGATGCTCTGGGCCAAAATATTATAAATATAAGAAAGAGATACAAAAGAGGGACAAACCCCCATCAGACCTGTCTAACATTCATTAGACCATATCTGTCAATGAGTAAAGGCCCCTTACAAAAATTTGGTAGACTATGAAATCCCAAAAAAACCTCATTACACATTGAAGAAGTAGCATAGTTTGCAAGGTTGTCAGCCACCTGATTAGCCTCCCGGTAGACATGAGAAAAAATTCTGAAATCATCCTATAATAAGTTCTTCACTGTCCGCCACCAAATATATGTTTGCCAAGCAATACAAGATCCCTGCTGAAACGACTTAACCAAGGTTAAGGAGTCATAATAAATAGCTGATAAACTGATACCCATGGTATGAACCAGGCGAATGACATCACAATGGAAGCAAGTTTTTGCAATAATGCTGTTTCCATCCCCATAAAATTGAGCAAAGCCAACCAGAATCTTGCCATGTCTATCCCAGATACATCCACCATCACCACATATTCCAGGATTACCTTTGGAAGTGCCATCGACATTTAAACAAAAGCCAGCTATGGGAGGTATCCACCGAATCAGCTTGAACTGCTTAAGAGTAACTTTAGCATGGAAACCATAACTATGAAGAATTTGATCTTCCACCTGATTAGGAGAAATATTGAAATCGATCTTTGTAAGAGCAAATCAGATATGAAGCTTGATATTTCTGATAATATCCCCAGACCAATTTTCTTATTCTCATACCTAGATGCACATATGCTTTTCCAGAGTTCCCAAAGCATTAGTATCAACCCATAAATGGAAATAAAACCAGCAGGCGAGTTAACATTTGTTTTTTGGATGAAGTCCCAAATCCTAGCCGTTATTTGAGTGTGTAGGTGCACCTTGTTACTGATTAAAGGAAGGAGCCACTTCCACATTTTAACAACAATCTCACTGTTGATAAAGACGTGGTTCAGGTCCTCAAATTGAGGGGAAGTGCAACAACTACATTTGGAGTCCATAGGAACTCCACTTTCAACAATTCTGCCATCAATAGTCACAGCCCGATTGAGAATTTTCCAACAAAACAAGGAGGCTCTTGGGAGGAAAGAATGATGCCAAATCTTCATGATTGCTGGGCGGCGGGTACTATTGTGTCTGATTAAATTATACGTGGATTTAGTAGAAAACTCACCATATGATGCGGCAGTCCAAATGCATTTGTCTTCCTTACTAGACAGGTGCAAACCATTAAAAACACCAGTAGGGAGAGCAGTTCGTAGCGGATGGGAGTCATGGGGGGCGACTTCCTACAAGGAGAACCCGAAATCTTCCACCGTTCCCTGAAGAATATTAGAGAGAGGCTGATCACCAATCCATATGTCTTTGAGAACATTGATTCTATCACCCTTACCATGGATCCAACGAGTATTGCTTTGCATTAAAGTATTGGCCATATTGCATATGTGTTTTGGCATACTAGGGATATGAGAAAAATTGTTAGATTGAAAGCGCCTTCTGGCATACCCAGACCATAAGGAATTACCATGGAGAATATTCCAGATTTGTTTCACAGCCAGAGCCAATTGAACATGATGAATATTTCGGACACCTAATCTGCCCTCCACTATAGGACATTGGATTTTGTTCCATGCGACCCAATGGCGCCGACATGATCCGTCAATACCGTTCCAGAAAAATGCAGTAGAGCACTTGTCAATGTAAGATAGAATAACTTTGGGGATACTTGAAGCAGTCGCCAGGTATACAGGAATGGAAGAAAGGACTAAGTTTATCAAAGTGATCCGGCTAGCTTGAGAGATCAACTTTGCTTTGCAGTTACCAAGTTTGGTGTTAACTTTATCTATAAAAAACTTATAATCAGAAATGAGGATCTTAGCAGCTCTCAATGGAACACCAAGATAATTGAGAGCACCAGTTTGTCTCATATAACCTATGGCATCTTTGATTTTATGGACAAATATCATGGAGGCTTTATAAGATATCATAAAGGAGCTTTTACTTGCATTAATCAACTGACCCGAGGATTGGCTATACCTGTTAAGAAATTGCATAAGCTGCTTCACATTAAGAATACTGTCGTTGAGAAAAATGAGGGTATCATCAGCTTAAAGCAGGTGAGAAGGGGGCGGACAACTCTTGGGGCTAGCATACGGAATAAGACGTCCGTTGGAAACCATGTTCTTTAACCCTCGACTGAGAGCTTCTTCCATGATGATGAAGAGGGCAGGAGCAATGGGATCCCCCTAACGAAGACCTCTAGTGGATTTATAATACCCAGCAGGCAAGCCATTCACCAACACTGAGAACCAGCAGTTGGATAACAACATACCAATGTAAGAGACAAATCTGGATGAGAAACCAAACTTCTTTAGAACAGGAAATAAAAAATCCCATTCAACACTATCATATGCCTCTCTGATGTCCAGCTTAAAAATAACATTACCCCCTCTAGTTCTCCTGTTAACGTCCCAAACAAGCTGACGGGAAAGAGACACATTATCTAAGATCAATCTCCCTTTAACAAAGGCACCCTGCTCCTTAGAGATAATAGAAGGGAGAATGCTAGCCAGCCAATCACAAATAATTTTGGAGACAACCTTATAACAAAAGTTACATAAGCTAACAGGGCGAAAATCGTTGAAAGAAGCCGGTTGAGCCTTCTTAGGAATAAGGGCAATAAGAGTGGACGTGACACCTCTAGGAAAAGCATGCCCTTGGAAGAACCCTCTGACAGTAGCATAAATATCGGCCTGCACAATTTCCCAATAGGAAGTGAAAAAGAGACCACCAAAACCGTCTGGCCCCGGGGAGCCATTGCCATTCATACTCCACACCGCGGCCTTAACTTCCTCCATACTAGGGGGAGCACAAAGCATATCATTCTAGACATCAAAAATAAGAGAGGGGACAACCTGAAGGAGAGTGTCGGACAACCTGAAGGAGAGTGTCATCCATAGAATGAGGGGAAGTTTGCATAAGGTTCTGAAAATAACGAGCTACCTCCTCCCTAATAAGCTCTTTATCTTCAGTCCAATTCCCGTCAATTTAGAGTCTTTGAATTATATTCCTTCTTCTATTGCCTTGAACAACAACATGATAGAAGGAAGAATTCTTGTCACCTTTTTCCATCCAGTTCATACGTGCTTTCTGGGACCAGAAGGTTTCCACGCAAAGAAGACCTCGCTTAAGGTCTGCAGTGGCTTTCCCCAGAGCAGATTGATTCTCCGGAGTTGGATTGTTATCAAATTGATATTGCTTAACAATTATCTCCTCCTCCAAGCGACTGACATTCTCTTTTACATCACCAAAAACATTCTTATTCCATTGGCGCAAGGCCTTCTTAACAGCTTTGAGTTTCATAAAAAGGGTGGCGAAGGGGTTGGGGTGCCAAGGTATCTCATCATTCCATGCCATTTTAACAGTATCAAGGAACGAGCTATGGGAGATCCACGTTGCCTAGAAGATGAATCTAGCCGGAAGTCTAACCTCATTATCAAAGAAAGCCAGCAAGGGAGCATGGTCAGAAGAACCTCTGGGCAAATGTCTAACTCTGAAATCAGGAAGGCAACTGACATCATGACTGTTAATAAGAAAATGGTCTAGTCTAGCCCTGACAAAGGCCTGCCCAGTACGATTGTTAGACCAAGTTGAATGAGGACCAATGTAACTAGCATCAGTCAAAGAAGAAGCATGAATGTAGGCATTAAAGTCCACCATGGCCTGCATGTTACTCATCCTCCCTCCAAACTTTTTAGTGGGACTAGAAACACAATTAAAATCTCCACCAATGAACCAAGGAACTGAGACAGTATCCGAAATACAGATAAGCTCATCAAATAGGTCCCTTCTGTAAGCTAAATGATAACTCACATACACCACCGTAGCCATCATATTAACCAGGTTGTCCTTCAAAATTGGTAATGTGATCTGCTGATCTGGAGAAGAAATCATGTGCATGGAGAATCACGCCATAGGACCCATATTTTCGAATCCTCACCATCATTTTCGATACAGTTCTGCATGTTTAGATACTTGCATAATTTTGGCTAAAGGAGACCATCGGCTCAGCAATGGCAACTAAATCATTTTCATTTTCCTGAACAATCTTACGCAACGATCTTCTAGAGGCATTATTGGAAATACCCATTATATTCAAGAACAATATAGGATTATTCATGGGGAAATATTCCTAGATAAAACCTCTGCTACCTTGACCTTTGATCAAGTTCTCGCTCCAGTCCTTTTTTGGGTATAACCATCTTCATTTATGACAGTGTTTGGAATGCAAATATTCTCTATAGCAGCAATATTGGCAACTTTTTGTAAATCGGTATCAGATGGTTTAGGAAAGGAATCAACAGAATCACCCTGAATCCCCTCTGAAATTTCCTCCTCTTCGTGAACAGTCACCGGAGGGGATGAAGTGGACTCCATGTCCGACAAGGAATGACCATGATCCTTCTGCATAATGTTCATCTTAGCATTGAATGCTTCTTCAGATTGTTGCACCCCATGCACGTCTGCATGCCGAGCATGCAATGTCATCGTATGAGTAACCAAAGGCTGAAGCTCCAGGTCTACCTTCTGCAGAGGATCATTATCAGGCCTTGTATCCTATGAAGTAGGCAAAAGACCACCCTCCTCATTAACCTATTGAGAATCTATTCTCTGACGTTAACTGTATGGTGTCTTCCTGTATCACCTTCTAACGCCAGGTCCTTCGCACTGGCATAGGCACTGTATGCTGAACATGGTTAGGTTGTGTTGTATTACCTTGGATTGTAGTTTGCGTTTCCGACTGTTTTTACTTCTTGTGGTAGTCTGACATCGCATGACCCAACTTGTGACAAAATGAACACACCTCAGGGATGCCATAATGAACAATGTTCTACCAAAATCCATCAGAACCACATCCTATCCAAATTCTTTCAGGTCTGTGTTTGATAATATCCAGCTCTACGCACATAAACGCTTCATTAGTTTGCGTTTGCGCCATGGTTGGTTCATAAATTCTGAGAACATGATCGATGTTTCCTGCTATTGATTTCAGATAATCCCCATTATAATAGTTCACCGGCAGCATTGGGAAACCAATCCAAATGGGGATGACAATAGGGTTAGCATTAAAATCAAACTGTGGATCCCATTTAAAGAATCTGTATAAAAGACCCTTGAGATACAAATTCCTTCTCATAAGAACCTTCAAGTAATCATCCTCCACATCAAAACATAACAACAGATGGCGGTTATTGAGGACACTCACTATGAACTCCCCCTTGAGAGATAATCTTTGTGAAAGACAAGTCTTGAGTTCCAGAATGGAACATACCATAAGCACATCGAACGATCAAAATCCTCATAATAAAGTAAAATCATGATGAGTTATATATCTAGATCTCTTGGTATAAAAAATGGTGAAATGTGGAAGGATAAGTCATGCTTGTCTGAAAACTATCACTATGCGTGAGAAAACTTCTCTGTCGAGTACCAAGAGTAACTCCTTGCTTAAAGCTAAATGTCTGCATAATCATACTTCAATTACTTGTAAAAGTTTTCACATCATGCACATGTAACTTTTTATTTTTTTTTAATAAAACTGCCATTGGGTCAATGACAGGGAGAGTGCACCCCCTCCCAGCAGGAGAAGATGTTCTCACTCCACCCGGCGAGCACCAAAGGGGTAGATTTTATTCCCATAAAATAAGTGAAATAGCTTACACCCGACACCATGAGAGATCTCCACCATCAACCAAAGGAGAAACCAAGATAAATAATGAAGATCAAGGCTGTCTAAAACTAGGTAAGCCTAGCCGATCAACCAATAAGGCTCCTCGAACATTGAAAGGAAGCTCACTAAGCTCGGTGAAAACTAGACAGGACTCATTAGTACATGCAAAGTTGGCTAACGAGTCAGCAACCTGGTTACCCTCCCTATAGGTATGCACCAATTTCGGTTTGAGGATACGGATCATGTCACAAATACAGCGCCACCAAGGGAAGACCGCCCAATGAGGAGCTTGCCCAGCTGAGATAGCTCTAAGAATAACAGCGGAGTCAGAATATAATACCGAAATCGGATAATGACGCTCCAAGGACAGCCGTAACCCATCATGAATAGCCCTTGTCTCTGCCACAATACTACTTCCAATACCATACGAGAATGCAAAGGCACATAAGAGATTGCCTCTGGAGTCCCTGAGACAGCCGCCGCCCCCACTGATGCCTGGGTTGCCCTTCGATGCCCCATCCACATTAAGACTGTAATCAGAGGACGGAGGAACCCACTTGGCCAAAATTGGAGCCTTCCTGGTAGCCGACACCTGAAAGTTGAAGTAGTGAAGAATCTGAACATGATTAAAAGCTAGATCACCAGTGAAATTGACGCCTTCCAAAATTTTGCGCACCGAAATCGTAATAGTTTGCTTGATGGAGTCCACAGTCCGGAAAAATCCCTCCATGCGAGCTGAACATCTGAACTTCCATATTTCCCACAGCATGATAATGCAAGAGACAAAACCAGCAAAAGGAATGGGCGACTTCATACGGGTTGTAACAAGGACACTCCATAACCGGGTGGAAACGTGGTTACTCCAGTTTAAATGATTACTTAACAGAGGAGCAATCAATTTCCACAAGGCGTGAGCAATCTCACTGTCAATAAATAAATGGTCCAAAGATTCCTGCATGTGGGAAGAACAACAAACACATTTTGACACCATAGAGAAACCACAATCCATAATTCTGGAGTCAACAGGCACCGCCCTGTGAAGAAGCCTCCAACCGAAAAGTGCTGCCCGCGGGGGGATCAAATGATGCCACAGTTTCCACCATACATCACGAGGAACACCATGATCAGCAGCAAGATGATATGCAGATTTAACAGAAAAAACTCCCCGACGACAAGGCGACCAGACAAATTTATCCGGCTTGTCTGAAAGAAGGCTCTTCACATAATGAGGTGTAACAGTCAAAGAGTCCCATATGGCATTACCCTCATCATTCACCATATCCTTAAGGGTAACATTAGGCTGCAGTACGCTGGCAGTGGAAGTATGAAGAACGTGACGTACTAGATGATGACCAAGCCAGATGTCTTTAAAGAACCGAACTGAGGAGCCATCGCCACCCGTCCATCTAATATTCGACTGAAGAACCTCCTGTGCTCGATAGAAAATTCTTTTGGGAATGCCCAGGGGGAAAGGGTTGAGAACATCACTAAAATGCGAATGAGATAGAAATCTTTGCTTGGCATACCTGGACCAAAGGGAATCCCCATTCAAAATGTTCCAAATTTGTTTAGCCGCCATGGCAATTTGGAGAGAATCCAGATCCCTGAAATTTAAACCACCCTCAACATACGGCTTTTGCAAAGAAGACCACGCCACCCAGTGGCGTCTATGCAGTCCATCCGCACCCTGCCAAAAAAAATATGCACAGATACGATTAACCTGGTGGCAGATGGCTTTGGGGATAGATAATGAGCTAGCCAAGTATACAGGAAGGCTCTGAAGCACAGAGCGGATAAGGACAGCTCGACAGCCTGTGAAAGAATTTTCGAACGCCACCCTGCGAGCTTACGAGTAACACTATCCACCAAGAATTTAAAATCGTGAACCTTTAATCTGCCTGCCTTCAAGGGAATGCCCAGATACTTGATCGAACCAGATTGGTGCTTATACCCGGTGACTGTAGATAGCCGAGATACAAGAGCAGCCGGCGCCTTTTCAGAGGTGTGGAAACAACTTTTTGCCTCATTAACCTGTTGCCCAGAGCTGAGCTCATACGACTCCAAAAACCTTAAAAGAGCTTTGACCCCAGAAATCTCCCCATTCATGAAAATAAGGGTGTCATCAGCATATAATAAGTGGGACACCTGCAAACCCCCTCTAGGGCCACGGAAATACTTAATTTGTCTCTGAGAGAAAAGATTAGACAACCCCCTGCTGAGGACCTCGATGCAATGATAAAAAGGATGGGAGCCAGGGGGTCACCTTGTCTAATACCTCGAGTAGATTTAAAATAACCAGAAATGGCGCCATTAAAGATGATAGAAGACCAGCAGTTAGACAGAAGCATAGCTACAAGGGAGGTGAATCTGGGAGAAAAACCAAACTTCCTCATCACCTGAAGAATGAAATCCCATTCCATACGATCGTAGGCTTTTGCCATATCCAGTTTGAACAAAATGTTGTGGCCTTGAACTTTACGATGAATGTCCCTCAGAATATGCCGAGACAAAGCAACATTGTCAAGAATAAATCACCCTTGAACAAAGGCACATTGATGTTCCGAGATGAGAGAAGGCAGCAAGGGTGTTAAACGGTCGCATAAGATCCTGGAGACAATTTTGAACACAAAATTGCATAATGTTATCGGTCGAAAATCAGCAAAGGAGCTGGGGGAGTCCACCTTAGGAATGAGCGTAATAATAGAAGAAGAGATTCCTCTAGGAAAAGGCTAACCAGCAAAAAAACCTTGAACAACCTTGATCACACCTGAACCAACAATATCCCAACAATGAGAAAAGAAGACCCCTGGAAACCCGTCAGGACCAGGCGCACTGTTACCATTCATAGAAAAGACCACACTTTTAATTTCCTTAGGCGTGGGAGTCATACACAGCATGGAATTCTGATCAGAGGAGACGGTTTGAGGAATAGTAGAAAGGAGCTCCATGTCAACTTCATGAGCCGCAGAAGTGAGCAAACTTTTGAAAAAAATAACCGCCTCCTGCTTCAAGATTTCCTGGTCCATACACCATTCATTCGTATTACCAATTTTCAGTCTATGGATATAGTTCTTCCTCCTATTGCATTTAACAGTTGCATGATAAAAAGAAGTATTTCTATCCCCACTTTGCAGCCAATCAACTCTGGACTTTTGCTTCCAAAAAGTTTCCTCCCTGTTCAAGGTGAGAAAATGTTGAGCATTAGCAGATGAGAGAGCCGATGTATTAGCTTCTGTAGGAGAAGCATCAAAATCCTGCTGTCTTTTCTCAACACCTCTTTGTTCCACAGTGTAAGAAATTGCTTAACTGCCTTGAGCTTAACATGAAACATAATATAAGGATTAACGTGATTAATTTGGATACTAGTCCAGGCCTTCTGAACTCCCTGCAGGAAAGAATCATGAGAGATCCACATGTTCTAAAAGACAAAGCGACTAGGCCCACGGGGGGAGGAACCAGAAGAAAGGAGCAACGGACGATGGTCCGATGGGCCCCTCCTCAAGTGGTGCACAAGTAGGTTAGGCCACACATCCTGAAACTTGTCATTAATCAGAACCCGATCTAGTCGAGCTCGGATATTAGCATTCCCAACACGATTGTTGTTCCACGTGAAAGAGGAACCCATGTAACCAGCATCAAATAGACCTGAAGCCGCTATAAAAGCGTTGAAGTCAATCATACCAGTCGTATTGCGAAAAGAACCACCCAATTTCTCCGACGGGTGAGCAATACAATTAAAGTCCCCACCTATCAACCATGGAGCATCCACAGAAGCATTAAATTGCAAAAGTTCATCAAAAAGAATACGACGCCGACCAACATCGCAAGAAGCATAAACACAAGTGTAATAAGATGAATAACCAGAAGCAGAGCGAAGGCCCAACGTGACATACTGATCAGACTTTGCTACACCTCCAAAGAGAGGGAAGAGTCCCAGAATAACCAGAGTTTAGAATCCTCATCCATGTTACACGTGAAGGCATCCAGATGAATATAGGACGAAAGCCGAGAAGCCTTAGCAACAGGCTGTTTGGGTTCAAAGATAGCCACTACGGAGGGGTAATGTTGAGGAACTAAGTTTTTGAGACTTCTCCTGGAAGCAGAATTCCCAACACCTCTGATATTCCATAATATAGCAGAATTCATGGAAAAACTGGATCCTTCCCCTTCTCCAACGACCGAGCTCGAGCCCTGGTGCAAACTCGGTCTCTCCGATGAGTTTCAGAAATAAGTGCAGAATTCATATGCATGAGAGAATTGTCTAGCAGAGCTAAGGACGCAGAATTAAGTCCATCAGCAGAACCACGAACACCTGGGATAGAAGCAAGCAAAAGATTTTCCAAACAAGGACTAATACCTGGATCTACAGTGCCATGCACATTATCCTTGTGGATACCAGCCACCCGGGTAGGAGAAGAAACTTGCACGATATCATGTCCTTCTAAACAGGTATAAGGAACCGACCATTCTGCAGGTAGTGCAACCTCCCCTTGTCTCTCCGGCCCTCTATGCAGACTACCATGACGCCTTGGCGAGAGGTTCTCTAAAGACGATAGAATACTGGGAAGAACAGTACCATGCAAATTATCAACAGGACTAACAACCACCCTAAGAGGAGAGGCTTGCACATGGACAAGATCCAGAGGTGCTTTCTGAACTTGAAGGACCTCCGTGGGAGGCTGATCTACCCCCTGAGATGTCAGAGGTGCAATAGGAAGGTCATGGAGAGAGGGCCCCCCTGACTCAACCATCCCGTTATCAACTTGCACCCGTAATGAAGACTCCCCAACCATCTACACAACCGCAGGCTTAGGAACCCAGACGCGTTGAACAGGATCAGCCGGTTTTGGGACATGGATCTCTTGGATAGGAGATTTGGAAATATCCTGCAAAGAGCGGCATCTATCTTTTGAATGCCCGAGTCGTCGGCAGACCACACAATAATCCGGAGTGTTAACATAACAAATTTCTTGCCAATATCCACCAAGATCGCCCAGGCCTATCCAGACCTTTTCAGGATGTGGTTTGAGAAGATCAACTTCAACACAGACTCTAGCTGCCTTCGTGTTAATCAAAAGCTTCATTGCATGCGCTATTTGTAGAACCGGACCCACGTTAGCCGCAATTGAAGAAAGTAAATTTTTCTGATATAAATTTACCGGCAGACCTGGGAAATCCACCCAGACAGGAATAGTCGATGGATCTTCAGATAGTTTGAATAGGGGAGTCCACTTAAAAAACTTGAAGAGCTTGCCTTTGACATGCAGAGATTCCCGAAGTAGAACACGTAAAAAGTCGTCCTGACATTTGAACCGAAGGAGAAGATGCCAATTATCCAGCGCGCTAATGAGGAAGGATTCTTTAATTCCGCACCTGGACGTGAGATGAGTCTTGATTTCCGGGATAGCAGGCCGCCCATAAGGCGTCTTGGCCACAACCGAGTATTTGAAAGGTATAAGCGACGCCTCCAACTCCTCTCGCGTGAAGAACACTGCGGGCTCTCCCTTGTCCATAAAACTGGGCGTGTGGATTTCGGTGTGGATTTCGGGCAGCTCGAGGGAAGCGGCGAGCACACGCGCGAAGGAGAGGGCTCCAGGCGGCGCCGGAGCCTCCCCTGCCATGGCCATGCAGCCTGACACAAATGTCAGGACGCTAACTAAGAATCATGATTTTGTTGAAAAAACTCAGAAACTCCATGTGAACATAAATTGAAATTTTCATGAAAAACATAGTTGCATTAAACAAAGAATAATTGTGTTATGGAACTAATGATGCTCATAGTTCCATCAATGACAAAAGTGCATCTATACCAAAAAGAAAATTCTCTTGGATTCAAAAAGTTCATTGCTGCAATCTAACTCTTGCTCCACTGCAAGACCCAAGTAGGCATGGGTCCCAAGGCTAGCATGATCAGCAAGTTGATGAGCCTTGTAGCCATATCTTTGCCATCTGAAATCAAGACAATGGCTATGCAAGGCAAGAAAAATTGAAAACCACAGATAAAATCCAATTGAGGACTGTTCAGGTAAAACCTCATATCATTTCCAGATTGAACTGCTTAACTTAAAGAAATTCCTAGAGTCTTATCTGAACAATGAAGAGTTTGTTTTGATGTTGCTTCCAACAATAACTTTGTGTCATAACAATTGGAATCATGTTTGTATTATCATGCTTGCTTAACTGGGCCCATGATTCTGTGTGCATATCCACTGCTTTGACTTTTTGGTATATCAAATGATGACATGTGGAAAAACAAGTTATGCTTGATTGAAAGCTATCATTATGCGTGAGTAAAATACTCAGCCAAGTACCAAAAGTCATGTTATGCTTAAAACTAATTGTGTGCATAATCATGTGTGAATTGATGCTAGATTTGTCATTCCATGCACATATTAAGGGGGAGCAATTTTTTTAAAAAAATGCAAAATATTCTTGAAAATGCAATGAATTTTATGCTAAAACTAAAGAATAATTGTAGCAACCGAGAATTTTCAAAAAAATAAAATTTAATAATAAAAAATAAAAGTAATTAGAAAATCAAATAAAAGAGAATTAAATAAAACCCATTAAATGAAAATAAGTAATGGACTTTGTTAAATAGACCATTAGAAATTATTGGGCCAAAATAGAGATTTTTAAAACAGGAATAATACGAAAATATCCTAAATTCGTAACTAAATTATTACTTAAATAGAAAAGGGTTAATTAATAGATTAAATAGCTAATTTGAGTTGGAATTGGATTCCTAAACCTACCCCAATAGCTTGGCCACAAATTTAGCTCCCATCCTAACCCAATTAGAAGTTCTCTAGCTTGGAAAGGGTGAGAGAAATAGGAAATCCCAAAATTTAATAGGAATTAGAGTCCTATTAAGAATTAGAAATACAAGAGACATAAATACTCTCTTAAACCTCCATGGCTGGCCCTAGCTCGTTGCCAAGGGTCTCTGGACCAGGAGGAGAGGCCAAGGAGGAGGAGAACTCATGGGGAGAAGGAGCTCTCAAGCCATCAACCCCGTTCTTCAAGTTCTAGCCCTAAAAGAGGAAATCGTGCAAAGGAAGGTATTCTCACCAGCAAAACTAAATTAATTTCGCCTGTAGGTTGATCTAAACCTCAGGAATCAAAGCCCTCTTGTCTCATATTTTTCCATCAAGCAAATCTTTTGTTCTAAATTTTCAATGTTCTGTGAACTTCATGACCCCAAACCCTCTTCTTAAATTCATATCTTCATGCATACTCGTTCTCAAACCATGAGATTCATACTGAAAGAATTGTTGTATGTTAGGCTTCTTTTGCCCCTAAAAGCCCTAATTTTCATTCATCCTACCTTCCGAATTAATTAATTGATCTCATCTGTGTGTTGTTCCATGTTCTTCATCATTACACATGACCAAAGCATGTTGAAACCCTAATTTTTTTCCAATTCCTATTTACTCTAAGTACACATGCATGTCTAGATCAATTCACAACTAGTTTCATGATTTTTCATTGCTTGTACAATTAGTTATGATTTTAAGAATCACCCTATGTCAAATATGGTAAGTTCTGGCCCGCAATCCCATGTAATGTCTTTTCCCTGTCGGACTCGGGCGCAGACCCTGTGAACACGATGGCTCGATAGGCTGTGTTCACAAGGCCGTCACGACAGAGCCCTCCGTCACAATCTTAATGCGACAGGGCTTGTTGTCGCGATCTACTGCCCGATTTGAAGAGCCTGTCGCGACCCTCAAGCGACCCCATCGTGATATGCCTGCCCGAACGGAGAAGCCGTCGCGACCTGCATAAGAGCCTCTCACGTTCTGCCTGAACCCCATCACGACCCTCACAAGGGTGCGTCGCGTTTTGGCTTTTTGCATAAAAGCCCCCAAATTTTGATGCTCTGACTCTATACTGTCCTTGTACACTTTGTTAATAGTCATATACATAGAAAATTACACTTGTCATAAATCAAATATTTATGTGTGACAAAATAGATGCACATGTTCTTTCTCTATCTATAATTTCTCTTAACACATGCACACACTTGAACCATCCAATTATGGCTTAACTTGGCATGTAATTAACTCATAATACATCTGGTAATTTATGCAATTAAATTGCCATAATTTAAATGGACTTTTCTACGTTTTCTCGCAATGTTTTGGGAATACCGTTATGAACGCTCCACTGTTCTAGAATTCCTCTGGAACGTTGAGCACTTGTTTCTATATACACATTCTCTCTTGACTTGGACGAACTCTCGGTCGGATACTCCTTTTGCCAGACTAGTGAGTCTTTGTTCAAGGCCTCCATAAGTCTCCTCTATCGATGGATTCCCACATGGTCGATGAGCCTATTGTACCCTAACACCTATTACACCCTTTAGGATCAACATAATCCAAACGGCTATTAGAAGTTTGCCCTTATCTTGAATCACGTCGGACATAGACCTGTGCTTAACATGACCAGTGGTAGGGTTGTGAGTTCCACCTAACTGCCAACACCAAGTGCACGTGTTGTGCAACTGTTACTATCGCTTGTTTACTCGACGGATTACGTGCAATGTCCACTAGCTCTCATCTATACTCTACTCGCTCATCTATTCATGTTCACTCTACTATCTCGTCTATTCATCTAGTGCTCTCATCTATTTCTTGGTACTCTATATTGGCCATTGACTGATTGTCTAAAGATAAACAATATAACCAATGCCTGGCAATATATAAAGGGCCCGATCTCGTCCTGGGATGTGCGCCCAAAAGTGCTTGTGCCCATCGGAGTTAAATGATCAGGGTGTTTGGCATTACACTCAAGTGCTATCTATCTTGACTATCTAAATAACAATAAAATAGTGCTATGCTCTCTCATTGTCTATTGACAAAATTGCTATACTATACCCATTGTGCTATTGCTATACTTTGTGCTATTTGTGTTATGGCCATCTTGCTATTTTGTGCTATACTCGACACTTGCGCTATATTTGGAAAGTTGTGCTATTTTGTTCTCGTGCTATCCTGCTATCTTTTACTTGACTCTCACGCTCTATCATTAGTTACTCTACCTTTAATGCATTAACTATTTAAAGCCTGCTTGACTATTGAGATTTAAGTCCGACTGTGAGTTATCGCTCACCCTGCGTTATTTGTTATTGTGTTCTCAAGTGAGACCGAGGATGAACTATATACTCAAGAGGACGGGAACGACCAGGAGTGATGTTATGAGCACCGTAGTGTCTTAGTCCTATGTTAGAGTTATAGTAGTTAAGTTAGTAGTTTGAGTTTAGTCCTTTACTTTTATTTCAATGTAATTAGGCCCTATGGAATGGCTCTGATATTAGTGGTTGTAACTAGACATCGGAAAGTTGTTAATGAGAAGAATTATCTTTAGTATTAATCATTGTGCAATGGTTTGATGTCAAGTACTCACTCTATACCCGTTTACTTGCAACTGCCTCGCATTCCGATATTCCGCGTAAGGGCGTGACAGTTTTGTGGTATAAGAGCGTAGGTTGTTCTTAAGTATAAGATGATCTAGGTTGACCAGCCTCGACTAGAGTCAATTATCCTACCTATGTGAGTTGTGGTTAGAGCCAAGGGTAACTAGCTAAAATAAACTCACACCCGCATGAATTAAATTTCATATCAATATCATAACAATAAGTTATTTTTGTAGGAACTAAGCAATCAAGATGACGGCTGAACGTGCTCAAATAAGGAGCATGCAACAGACCATTCAAGAACTTACTTGCACGATTGTGCAAGCTACCCAAGGAGGTGGCAATCATGGTGCAGGCGACCTGCATCGTAACTTCCAGAGTTTGAACCTACCTAGGTTTAGTGGATCCACGGATCCGGATGAAGCAGATCACTGCCTCAAAGAAACGAAAAGAATCTTACGTGTCATGCAATGTGCAGCAGGGGATAAGTTGCTGCTAGCCACCTTTCAACTTGAAAATGACGCCCACACTTGATGGGAGTCTGTGGAAGCGACCCGAGTGAATGGTCAGTTCACTTGGTCCGAATTCGAAGAAGCCTTCAATTCCAAATACTTCTCCGAGCATGTGCAAGAAAGGAAGGCTACAGAATTTGCTGCTCTTGAGCAGAGGAGCCTGACAGTAGCCGAGTATGAGGCCCAATTCTCTAGACTGGCAAGGTATGCTGAACACCTGGTGAACACGAGGAGAATGATGGCTAAGCGCTTTCTTACCGGCCTTAAGCCTCACTACATTACCTAACTAGCACCTCTCGACATCCAGAGCTACGCCGAGATGGTGAAGAAAGCTCAGCTGCTGGAAGATGCTACGGACTTCACCGACCGTATCAAAGGGAAGTTCGTGAAGAAAGAAATGACTTCTAAACCATCATCTACCAAGCCGAACAATGGCAAGAAGCGTCCCTTCAACATCACCGAGGGGTCCAGCCAAGAAAGAAAACCAAGGTCTTCGTACCCAACACCCCAACCAAAAGCAACTGCAAGCATTGTGACAAGCCAGGTCACACTGTTGACAAATGCTGGAGGAAGGTCAGTGCATGTCTGCGCTGTGGAAGTCTCGAGCACTGCATCCCCGAGTGCCCTCTGCTGAAAGAACATGAGAGGCGCCCTAATGCGCCTAAGAAACAGGGAAGACTGCAAGCCCTGCATGATGAGGAACTCGCTACGGACGGTGGCGTGGTAGAAGGTACTCTACAAGTTTTCTGCTTATCAGCATTTGTCTTATTTGATACTGGAGCAACTCATTAATTTATATCTCAACACTTTACTGATACCCTAACTGCAAAACCTATATCCATGGGTTGTGAGTTCTCTGTCACAACGCCACTAGGGGAAAAAGAGAAATTGAACAAATACTTTCCATCTGCCGATGTAATGATCGGAGACCATAACCTAAGAGCCGACCTGGTGTGTATGCCCATGGAAGGCTATGATGTAATTTTGGGAGCCGACTGGTTGTCCACATATGGGGCAAGTGTCGACTGTAAGAAATGGAAGGTTACCTTTAGTGACTTTCCTAAATTGGCATTATCTGGGATTAGACATAAGAGACGGATGTCTCTAATCTCTGCCATCAAAGCCCACAATATTATAAGTAAACGTTGCATTGCTTTCCCTGCGGCCGTAGTAGTGGAAAAGAAGGGTTCTAAGATAGAAGACATCCACATAGTCCAGGATTACCCCGATGTGTTTCCTAAAGATCTGCCAGGGATTCCCCCGAAACGAGATGTCAACTTTGCCAAAGCGTTGATCCCTGGAGCTGCCCCGGTATCGCGTCAACCATACCGGATGTCACCTGCCGAGCTAAAGGAGTTGAAGACGTAGATTTTGGAGCAATTAGAGAAGGGGTTTATTAGACCGAGTACTTCCCCATGGGGAGCACCTATGCTATTCATCAAGAAGAAAGATGGATCGATGAGGCTATGCATCGACTATCGTTAACTCAATCAGCTGACCATCAAGAATAAGTACCCACTGCCTAGGGTCGATGAACTATTCGACCAGATATCCTGAGCTCAATATTTATCAAAGATCGATCTTCGATCTGGCTATCACCAAATGAGGATCAAGGATGACGATATCTTCAAAACGGATTTCAGGAGTAGGTATGGACATTATGAATTCGTCGTTATGCCTTTTGGTCTAACCAATGCTCCTACAACCTTTATGCAACTCATAAACAAAATATATCGGCCATACCTTGACAAGTTCGTGGTCGTCTTCATCGACAATATCCTCATATATTCAAAGACTAAAGAAGAGCATGAAGAACACCTGACGATTGCATTGCAAGTCTTGCGAGACAAGAAACTGTACGCAAAGCTTAGCAAGTGTGAGTTTTGGCTCGAAGAAGTGTCCTTCCTGGGCCATGTTATCTCAAAGGACAGCATCTCCATTGATCCCTCCAAAGTCGAAGCTGTACTCAATTGGGAGAGACCAACCAACGTCACTAAGATCAAACGCTTCTTAGGACTGGCTGGCTACTATAGGCGGTTCATCAAGGACTTCTCCAAGATTTTCGTTCCTCTCACACGTCTGACACGAAAGGAGAATCTATACTCCTGGAGTAAAGAGTGTGAGAAAAGTTTCCAAACTCTTAAAGATTGTCTTACCTCAGCACCTGTTCTCGCTCTGCCAATAGAGGGAGAAGGGTTCTCTGTCTACACCGATGCCTCAGGAATTGGGCTATGGTGTGTATTGATGCAAAATGAGAAAGTCATCGCCTACTCTTCTCGACAACTGATGACTCATGAAGTCAACTACCCTGTGCATGATCTGGAGTTGGCTGCCGTGGCCTTCGCCTTAAAAATCTTGAGACATTACCTCTATGGAGAGAAATTCACTGTCTACTCAGACCATAAAAGCTTGAAGTACTTATTCTCCCTGAAGGAACTCAACATGAGACAAGGAAGATGGCTAGAATACATAAAAGATTCTGACTTGAACATCTAATACCATCCAGGCAAGGGAAACTCCATGGCTGATGCTCTTAGTAGAAAGCCGATGGCATCTGTTTCAAGTCTAGTCCTTGGAGAGAAGCAACTACTAGAACAATTCGCAAGGTTAGACTGAAATATTGAACATAGGGATGATCGAGTCTTGGTTGCCAATATCAAGATTCAATATGATCTGCTAGAGGAGATCAAGGCTCAACAAGATGATGACCCATTCTTAGTTCGCATAAAGGAAACCTTAACTGAAAGACTGGACTTCGCTATGACAGAGGATGGAAGATTGGTGTTCCAAGGGAGGACATGCGTCCCTGATAATGAAGAATTGAAGAGAAGGTTAATCGATGAAGCTCACAAGACAAAGTACACTATTCATCCTGGAGGTACCAAAATGTATCAAGACATGAAGAGAATGTTTTAGTGGCCGAACATGAAGAGAGAGGTAGCCGAGCATGGTGCTCACTGCCTTACTTGTCAACAGGTAAAGGAGGAACACTTGCGCCCTGCGGGTGTACTCAGACCGCTATATATTCTGGAATGGAAATGGGAAAGCATTGGAATGGACTTCATCATGGGTTTACCCAAGACTCGTGGTGGACTCGACGCCATATGGGTCATAGTCGACAGACTAACCAAATCTACACACTTTCTGCCTATAAAAAGTAAGTGGTCGACAGAAGTACTAGCTGCCATATATGTCATGGAGATTGTAAGACTACATAGCATTCCATCATCTATTATCTCGGATAGAGATCCGAGGTTTACATCTCACTTACGGAAGGGGCAGCAAGGTGCACTGGGTACTGAACTCAACTTTAGTGCCGCATTCCATCCACAAACTGATTGGCAAACTGAAAGAACCAACCAAATAGTGGAAGACATGTTGAGAGCTTGCACTATAGACTTCCAAGGATATTGGAACGAGCACCTATCCCTCATTGAGTTCGCCTATAACAACAATTACCAGGCGAGCATTAAGATGGCACCGTTCGAAGCACTCGACGGAAGAAATTTTAGATCTCCCGCATGCTGGAATGAGGTGGGAGAATAGCAATGGCTAGGCCCGGATTTGGTACAACAAACGACAAAGGACATTTAGGTGATTAGAGACCGGCTTAAGAATGCTCAGTCTAGACAAAAGAGCTATGCCGACAAAAGAAGTCGAGACTTAGAATTCCAAGTCGGTGATCATGTATTCTTAAGGGTGTCACCTACTCGTGGCATCCAAAGATTTGGTGTAAAAGGAAAGCTTAGTCCGAGATTCATCGATCCTTTTGAGGTAGTAGAAAGGATTGGTGAGGTTGCATACCGACTGGCGTTGCCACCAAATCTGGCATGTGTACACAATGTATTCCATGTCTCCATGCTCAGGAAATATGTATATGATCCTACACACATCATTTGCCATGAGAAGTTGGTATTGAACAAGGATGTGACATATGAAGAGAAGCCAGTCAAGATACTAGAACGGAATGTACAATAGCTCAGGAACCGTCCCATTCACGTGGTTAATGTCTTATGGAATAACCGCGGAGTGGATGAAGCCACATAGGAACCGAAAGGAACCATCAGACGAAACTACCCCGACCTTTTCAGTAAGACATTCTCTCCTAGATATCATATGAATTTGGGAACCAAATTCTTTTTAAGAGGGGGAGGATGTTGCAACCTTGAATTTTCAAAAAATAAAAAAAATAAAAATAAAAATAAAAGCAAATAGAAAATCAAATAAAAGAGAATTAAATAAAACCCATTAAATAAAAAGAAGTAATGGGCTTTGTTAAATAGACCATTAGGAATTAGTGGGACAAAATAGATATTTTTAAAAGGGGAATAATAGGAAAATACCCTAAATTCGTAACTAAATTATTACTTAAATATAAAAGGGGTAATTGATGTATTAAATAGCTAATTTGAGTTGGAATTGGATTCCTATACCTACCCTAGTAGCTTGGCCACGAATTTAGCTCCCATCCTAACCCAATTAGAAGTTCTCAAGCTTGGAAAGGGTCAGAGAAATAGGAAATCCCGAAATTTAATAGGAATTAAAGTCCTATCAGGAATTAGAAATACAAGAGACATAAATACTCTCTTAAACCTCCATAGCCGGCCCTAGCTCGTTGCCAAGGGTTTCTGGACCAGGAAGAGAGGCCAAGGAGGAGGAGAACTCATGGGGAGAAGGAGCTCTCAAGCCATCAACCCCGTTCTTCAAGTTCTAGCCCTAGAAGAGAAAATCGTCCAAAGGTAGGCATTCTCACGAGCAAAACTAAATTAATATCGCCTGTAGGTTGATCTAAACCTCAGGAATTAAAGCCCTCTTGTGTCATACTTTTCCATCGAGCAAATCATTTGTTCTAAATTTTCAAAGTTCTATGAAGTTCATGACCCCGAACCCTCTTCTTAAATTCATATCTTCATACACACTCCTCCTCATGACATGAGATTTTTACTGAAAGAACTGATGCATGTTAGGCTTCTTTTGCCCCTAAAAGCCCTAATTTTTATTCATCCTACCTTTTGAATTAATTCGTTGATCTCATCTGTGTGTTGTTCCATGTCCTTCATGATTACACATGACCAAAGCATGTCGAAACCCTGTTTGTTTTCCAAATCCTATCTACTGTAAGTACGCATGCATGTCTAGATCAATTCGCAACTTGTTTCATGATTTTTCATCTCTTGTACAATTAGTTATGATTTTCTGAATCACCCTATGTCAAATAGGGTAAGTTCTGGCCCGCAATCCCAGGTAATGTCTTTTCCCTGTCGGACTCGGGCGTAGACCCTGTGAATGCGATGACCCGATAGGCCGTGTTCACAAGGCCATCGGGACAGAGCCCTCCATCACGATCTGAACGCGACAGGGCGTGTCGTCGCGATCTGTTGCCCGCTCTGAAGAGCCCGTCGCGACCCTCAAGTGACCCCGTCGCGATCTGCCTGCCCGAACTGACAAGGCCGTCGCGACCTGTACAAGAGCATGTCGTGTTCTGCCTGAACCCTGTCGCGACCCTTACAAGGGTGCGTTGCGTTATGTCTTTTTGCATAAACCCCCCCCCAAAATTTGATCCTCTAACTGTAGACAGTGCTTGTACACTTTATTAACAGTCATATACACAAGAAAATTACACTTGTCATAAATCAAATATTTATGTGTGATAAAATACATGCACATGATCTTTCTCTATCTATAATTTCTCTTATCATATGCACACACTTGAACCATCCAATTATGGCTTAACTTGGCATGTAATTAACTCATAATACATCTAGTAATTTATGCAATTAAATTGCCATATTTTAAATAGACATGTCTACATTTTCTCGCTATGTTTTGGGAATACCGTTATCAACGCTCCACTGTTCTAGAATTCCTCTGGAACGTCGAGTACTTATTTCTATATACACACTCTCTCTTGACTTGGACGAACTCTCCGTCGGATACTCCTTCTGCCGGACTATTGAGTCTTTGTTCAAGGCCTCCGTAAGTCTCCTCTGTCCATGGATTCCCACATGGTCGTCGAGCCAGTTGTACCCTAACACCTATTACACCCTTTAGGGATCAACATGATCCAAACGGCTATTAGAAGTTCGCCCTTATCTTGAATCACGCCGGACCTCTGGACCTGTGCTTAACATGACCAGTGGTAGGGTCATGATTTCCACCTGACTGCCAACACCAAGTGCGCGTGTTGTGCAACTGTTACTATCGCTTGTTTACTAGACGGATTACGTGCAATGTCCACTAGCTCTTATCTATACTCTACTCGCTCATCTATTCACGTTCACTCTACTATCTCGTCTATTCATCTAGTGCTCTCATATATTTCTTGGTGCTCTATGTTGGCCATTGACTGAATGTCTAAAGATAAACAATATAACCAATGCCTGGCAATATATAAAGGGCCCGATCTCATCCTGGGATGTGCGCTCAAAAGTGCTAGTGCCCATGGGAGTTAAATGATCAGAGTGTTTGGCATTACACTCGAGTGCTATCTATCCCGACTATCTAAATGACAATAAAAAAGTGCTATGTTCTCTCGTTGTCTATTGACAAAAGTGCTATACTATACCCATTGTGCTATTGCTTTACTTTGTGCTATTTGTGCTATGGCCATCTTACTATTTTGTGCTATACTCGACACTTGTGCTATATTTGAAAGTTGTGTTATTTTCTTCTCGTGCTATCCAACTATCTTTTACTTGACTATCTCGCTCTATCATCAGTTACTATGCCTTTAATGCATTAACTATTTAAAGCTTGCTTGACTATTGAGATTTAAGTCCTACTAGGTGTTATCACTCACCCTGCATTATTCCTCGTTGTGTTCTCAGGTGAGACCGATGATGAACTATACACTCAAGAGGACGGGAACGACCATAAGTGATGTTATGAGCACCCTAGTGTCTTAGTCCTATGTTAGAGTTATAGTAGTTAAGTTAGTAGTTTGAGTTTAGTCATTTACTTTTATTTCAATGTAATTGGGCTCTATAGATTGGCTCCGATATTAGTGGTTGTAACTAGACATTGAAAAGTTATTAATGAGAACAATTTTCGTTAGTATTAATCATTGTGCAATGGTTTGATGTCTAGTACTCACTCTATACCCGTTTACTTTCAACTGACTCACGTTCCGATATTCTACGTCGCGGCATGACAATAATTAACCTTTTTACAATTACTATGTAGTATATCAAATGATGAAATGTGAAAGGACAAGTTAGGCTTGTCTGGAAACTATCATTATGCGTGAGGAAAATTCTCCGCCAATTATCAATAGTCTTTTCCTGCATAAAGATATCAAGCAAAATGAAAATCTAAAAAACTTTATTTTAAGTCTTTGAAAAAGTTCTCTCTTTCAATCAATTGTCTGTTGATTTATGCTTGATCATGTTCAGATTCTTTCTATACAAACTGCTTGGAATGAACATATTTGAATTGCTTCAATGATCATTTCATATCATGCATATCTTATGGGGGAGTGAGTCAAAAGAATCTTTGAGTGAAATGCTGGAGAAATATTCTTTCATGTTTGATTTATCAACAACTCCCATTCAGTTTGTTGACAAATGTTCGTGCAAAGCTGCTTAATAAAAGTCAACATTTGTTAAACCATTGAAAAACCCATAAAAAATGACTTTGATCATGCTCAGGTCGACATACATCTTCTCTTGTGTCGACACCCATTACTTTTTATCATGATCAGGTCGACACATAGTTGCTCATATGTCGACACTAGTTGTTCACTACTGCTCTATTCTTGAGAATTCTTGTTCTTGTGTTGACACACTAAGGATTTTGTGTTGACACATCATCATCTATCTTTTTGAAATCTTCACATATTTAGGGGGAGCTGATTCTTTCATAAATCATCATGATAACATCCACTCAAACTCATGCTTGAAAATAGTTTGCATTTATTTTCTGATTCTATCTTCTTGACATTTCATACCTTTTATTCAAGTTTTGCATCAGGATAAATGAGTCTTTATAATATTCCTATATGAGAGATTTTATACATAAAGACTAAAATAATTGTGCACTCAGTTTAATCTTAATTATACAATCTAAGAACAAGGTTATGCCAAGTTTTTAAGTTGAACTTATTTAAACTGAGTTGCAAAACACTTGTAGGCATATGAGTAGCTTTAGTATTTAGCATTCGTATGTTTTGAAGCTTTATCCTAAAAACATGTTAAGATTAATCTCTCTACACTCATGATCATGTCTACTCTAATTAATGTAATTCCATTCTTTAAAATTTCAAACAGAAAGTGTTCAAAAAAATAGAGAGATACAAACAGAGCAATGAAAACTTCATTTTATCACTGAGTAACTGGGTTCATTTCATCTAATCAAGTGTTTTGGCTAGCGTCAAAAGGTGACAAACAAGTTGTTTCAATTCTGTATAAGGTAATGAAGGTTCAACCACTGAGTAATCAGGATGTTTTGCATTGGGTAAATGTGACATCTTGCACTGAAAGGTGTGATCTGACCAATTTACTCTTGTATTTTCTCTCACAAAATGGGAAATAAAAAATAGAAAGAATTGCATGTACATTGTCCTAGATGAAGTTCATGTTAATTGGGTTTAGAGTTATTTTTCTACATTGTGTTAAATGTTTAGCTACTAAACTCATGTGATAAACACTTTTGTTAACTCATATAGGTCACTTTCATCACATTTGATTCATCTTTTTAAACGCATTCAGGTTATTAAAACCTTGACATATGTTGTGATTGAATGTGTCTTTGTTATTAAACTTTGTTGCACAATACAAAGAGACAATAATTTTTCTCTCTCATATTTTAATATCAAAGATCTTATTGATTCTGATCATTTCTAATCATTCATCTCTCAATTCCACCCCTTGCTTACATGTCAGTCATACTTTGATCTCCATCCATTGATGTTCTTTGGTTTCACTTTTTCCTACTTATTTCATTGACACCATCATAGGGGGAGAGTGTTATACCAATCGGGGTGGCTATACTTGTTGATGATTAAGGGGGGGAGAGAGTATTTGTGTTGTTATCAAAAAGGTGGGAGAATTTGAGGGGAACTATATGATTGCAACGACAAGCTTCTGTAATGATTGCAATTTTTTTTGAATTAAAACAATCCATGCTATCCTACCATGATTGCAAATTTCAGATTATTCATCATAACAAATGTTATGCATAACCATTGTGCTTTCTTGACATTTATATGGTTCTCTTCATCTTTTTGATGTTGTCAAAAAGGGGAAGAAATATGAATGTATATTTTGTCATCATCAAAAAGGGGGAGAATGTTGAGTAATGGTTATTTAAATAACCATACTCACTGACTTGATCATTGCTTTAATCTATTTTTAATGATGATATAATTCTGGTCAATCATGTTAAGCACACAACTTCAAACATATTTGTGTTTTGATGATGACATTTGTGTTTTGATGATGTCAAAGGGGGAGAAGGATGTAATGATTTGTAATGGATGATACTCTATTTTTTGCTTAAACAATTCTGGTTGTTGGGTTACACATTGAATTTTATGCTTGCTCATTTTGGGAATTGGAAATTTAATGATATGTTTTGCTTTTGATGCGATGTGAATCTGGAATGTTATTGTCATTTTTGCATGCCATGGAATGATGTGAATGACTACATTAAAATCTCATGTTTGAGTAAACAAAATTGTTTCATGAATCATAGTTGCCATCATGAAAAAGGCGGAGATTGTTGGATCTCTTGTTTTGATGATGTTTAACTATGATTCATACAAATGTGGAAATCATGTTTCAATTATAGCTAACACAATTTTCCATGTGTAGCTCACAGAAATATTCTTATGATGACAGTGGTGTCGACACTATTCAGACAGTGTGTCAACACATAACTCAATTCCAGAAGAAATAAACATGAAAGCAAGCCTCCTGTGTCGACACAAGTTCAGTGGTGTCGACACATCCCATGTATCTAGCAAGTAGTCAGAGCATAAAAGAGTCAGTGGTGTCGACACATGTGGATGTTGTGTCGACACAGTGTATGAATTCAGGAAACAGTCAAAAGCCAATAGCCAGTGGTGTCGACACAGGATGCTTGTGTGACGACACTCACTGTCCCTCCCAGAAGCCTATTCTGAAGCCAGTAGCCAGTGTTGTCAATAGAGGATGCTTGTGTGTCGACACACAATGTCCTTCCCAGATGCTTATTCTACAACCAGTGGATAGTGTGTCGACACAGTGCAAAGTGTGTCGACACACCTCGGATGTTTTTCCAGATCTGAATTTTTTTGGACATGTGGCTACTTAGGAATCAAGGGAATTGACCTAGATATTTGTGCCCACGCACTCCAAGGGTCCACAAGGACACATGGGACTATAAATACCCATGATCCCCATACTCGAACGGCAAGCCAGCCCATGCAACTCCCATAAAAGGTTTTTGGCGGCAAAAAGGGGTCTCTCCAGTGCCTTGCTAAATCTCCAGAAATTGCAGACCAGCCTTTCAACATAGAGGACATGGGAATCAAGGTCAAGCTCTAGAGAAAGAAGTGGTGTGCTAAAGAAGGAGTAGATCTGGAAGAAGTGCAGCAGTAGATGAAGAAGAAATCGCAATCCAGAAGCTACTAAAGCATAGTAGTGCCGATCAAGAAGAAGAAGAGGAGCAACAACAGAATTGAGGAAGAAACATTGTGGATCTGTGATCGTGGTGATCAGATCAACATTTGAAGGGATAAGTCTTTCCTTACTCACACCATTTCTCAACTCAATTCATGTATCTGTGTGTGTGTGTACTGATTGGAGATTGAACGCGCGGCATAGTTGACTGTGCACTTTCGTTGTCCAGAGTTCATCGTACAAGTCAATATGTGCACATCCTCTAAACTGTCTCACGAATTAAAATAGCAAAACTGAACTAGTAAAGTGGTGAGAACAGGTCATATCTACGGAGAGGCTGAATAGAACTTGAATTTAAACTACTTTGACTTGAAATCATGTTATCGGACACATTCAATATACCATCACAGTTGAGGAATTAAATCGGTAGATAGAAATCTTTAAAAGAAAATTTTCAAATCACTATACCCCTAGAGCACAGAGGGATGACCAATCCACAAGAGTAATTCTCACAAGCACCAAATCACTACTCTCACATCTCAAAGAATTGATAGAAAATAGGAACATTAATTTATGATACTATTCAAATAAACACCAACAAGACTTAAATTCTCAATGTGTTAACACTGAACTAAAAACATTCTTTCCACTGAGAACAATATGAATCATGAGAAGTTCAGATCACTGTACCCTCAAAACTTGAGGGATGAGAAACAAATCAATACAAAGTAATATAAACTGCAATGTTAACTCCCAATCTGTCAAGAAAGAAGAAGCAAGAATGCCAAGAAATAGAAATCTCAAAATAAAATGTACAGAAGAACCACACTCTCTGCTCTCTCAATTTCTGGTAGATCTCTACTACCTCCGGAAGCTCCACAGTGCACAAACCTCAGATGGCCGTGCTTCCAAACACCAGACAACACCAATCTTTCATTAAAAGAGCAGTAGAAACCCTCACAACTTAACTAAACCAACTCGAACCAATCCTTAGAAATCGAAAACCTCAGATGGTGAACAATCTCTCAAGAAGAAAAGAAGAGTAGAAATTAACAACTGCACTTAATTGAATTCTGAGAAACAAAGAAATGGAGAAGCTACTGCATCCTCCTCACAGCAGATCATTCTCCTCTCGCTCAACCAACAGCAAGAAGAAGAAAAACCAAAGAAATGCAATCGCCCTCCTCACAGCAAAGATGTCGAACTCCTCAGCACAGAGAAATAAAGAAGATAGAACAGAAGAAATGGATTAAGCAAATGTAGAAGAAATAGACACAACAATGTCCCTGGATCGATCTTCACAGCAAAAAAAAAAATACAAATTAATTCCAACAGTAGCAGTGATCCCCCTGGCTATCACACCCAACCAATTCAATTTCACAAGATGCTGAACTCTGGAATGCTAAAAAAAAATGTCGAACTGGAGAACTGGAGTCTCCCTCCTACCAATGCTAACAGAAAGAAAAGAACAGAACAAATAAAATGGCAAAAAAAATTACAAATCTGAATTAGCTAAGCCCAACTCTGCAATACGGAAGAACATGAAGAATAGACCAATCCAAACTACAGAAGAAAAACTCCAAAAATCTGAACTAGAAATTTCCCAGAACGATGAACTCCGAGAACCTTCAACTATTGTTCTGTAGAAAATGAAAATTACAGAAATTAAAGGATAGAAAACAAAACAAACTCTCTCTACTGGAGAACCAGAGAGACCAAGAAGAAACCCAACAGTACTACTAGAAGAACAGAAAGAAAACTATAATCCTAAAAATTCCAATGGCCAAGCTCTCCCAAATCTACAGAAAATGAAAATTACAGAAAGAAATAAAAAAAAAACTAAAAACTCCGAACTCCCTGCTATGCTGAAAGAAGAAGTACAAGAAAAATGACAGAAGAAAATTCTCACTACTCCTCACTGACGAACTCTCCCCTAAGAACTAAATACAGAAAGCAAACTAAAATCCCCCCAAATTTCTACCTGCCAACCCCGGAGCCCCTGGACCTTGCCTCCTTATATAGGTAGCAGATCTGCCCCAAATCGCCATGCTCCAATTCCTCTTCCCGCCTCCGATCCGCACGTACCAGCCTCCAACATTGCCATGGCTTGCACTGCCAGATCTGGCCGACCGCCTGCCATATTCACACGGGCGTCTCCACATGAGCCATCTGCCAGCCGCTCGAGCAGCACTCCCCTGGTCTGCACCGCCTTCCACCATCTCCGCCTAGTAGGCCCAGCCGCACACCAGCAGAAACCAGCCACCAAATCTGAAGGCCCCAACCGCTGCGCCATCTACACTGCTGGTCGCTCTGCACATGGTGCCCGGAGCTCCTCACAGCAAGCTTCAAACCCCAGGCTTCCGGAGTCTTCTGATTTTAACAAGAAGAAAGAAAAGAGTTAGTGGTGTCCAGGTTTATAAGAAATATTATTATTATTAAAAATATTAAAATTTGGTGGGGTATTTACAAGTTTTATGTGTTTACAAAATATTTACAAAAAATTATTATTGCGATAAGAAGAATTTATTTACAATTGACTGCTATTTCTAAAATGAATCTAATTAGTCAATCTAAAAAACTTGACTTATTTGAATGAAATTTAACATGTACTCTAACCTAATATGTTTAAAATTTTATTTATGTATGAAATGCAAATTAAAATCAGATGGCACATTATTTATAGACCAAATATGTCTAAAATCAACTAAATGTGTGAAATTTAACGTAAAAATTTATGTAGTTATAAGAGATCAGCACGTGGAGTTTGTTATCATGTGTGCTTTGTGATCTATGCTAGCTTGTGTATAGATCAAATCAGTGTGTGTGGTGTGTAGATCAGATCGAGGCTAGAGGATCTAATCTTCTGTGTACTTGACCTAGCGTGTGTGTGTGTCTGAGCTTGAGTGCTCATGTGTGTGTTGTACTCAGTTCTTTGAGTAGTGTGTGCCTCACTATGTGAGGGGTGGATGTAGGAGTCACTGGATGTGATCTTTGAACCACCTAAAAATCCCTTGTGCACTGTGGTTTGATTTGTGGTTTGCATTGTATTGCGCAAGATGCATGCATAGGGATTTTGCCTACGCACTAATTAATTTGTTCACACACGTTAATCACATATTTGATACTTACACTATTTCATAAAGTATTTTTCACATTTTGATAACACACATTGAATCAGATCAGAGGGGTTTAAATTGAGTAGATTGTTTATTTCGAAGTAATTTTTAAATTGCTTAAGTTTCCGCTGCAAATCTATTCAACCCCCCCTTCTAGATTTTCCATTACCGAAAATCCGATTCTAATAGGAAGAAGATCTCTTCATGGCTTGGGGAGAGAGAAAATCAAGAGGGAGGAAGAGAGAGAGGATGAGCTGTGGGATTAGAGCCGTACACCCCTATTTATAGAGCACTAGGAGGCCTAACCCCATCCCAACTCATCCATAGAAGTTAGAGTAACAGTAGGTTTGGTTTAGGAGTCCCATAGGTATTGGGATTAGGCTTATGGTATCGATAAGACTAGGTTTTGGTGTTTATTGCGTAGAATGATGTCGCGACGCCCCGATCTGACATGTTAAGGTCGCGACCACCTATGGCATCTCGACAGTGTCGTGACCCCAAGGGGTGTCGCATTTATGTTTTTTGTGTTTTTTTTTTAAGTATGTGCATAGTTTGCTTGTAGTATTGTTGTGTGTGTGCATATTTTCTTTGTTTTCGGTCAACTATTGCTTTGTTTATTTATTAGAAAACCAAAAAAATCAGAAAATCACAAAATCACAAAAATTGGAGCTTTACAGGTAAGTCAGGTAAGTATTTCTATCCTTATTCCCTTGCATTACTACATGGTATTATACTTATTATATCATTTGAAGGGCCGATTGGTTCTCAACATGATCTACGATCTGAGTTCCCCTTCAACACAAATGATGATGATCTAGGTACATGTAGCTAATTGCTGGATAGGCTATTATGTTAGATAAGTTTGGGGATGATAGAATCTATCTTGCACAACAGTTACAAGAAGACTCTCCAGCCATTCTTGTCCGACTTAGCAATATTTTCCTTGATATATTTTATATTTTCTCCTTTCTTTGCATTTGATTTAATGGTTTCTTTTCCTTTAACCTAGCGTGCATCATATAGGATTTTGAGCTATCTTGACTCATCCCTGGCTAATGGTGAGCTCTTGTTGAGTGCCCAACCATCCTTCATATTCAGAACAAGAAATCTCATTCCACTCAAAATCGGAAGGTTTGTCTCCGAGCCTGTTGTTCTTGCTAGTCTGTCAAGAAATTTCTTGTCCTGATTCTCTATACAATTTTCATTCTTATTCCTTTTGATCCATTTTGGTTGCGAACCGCTCCCAAGACAGAGTTTGAGTTACCTGCGTGGCACGCACATGTCCCTCCAAAATGAAACCTGCAGGCCAATCGGCTAGGGTACCTCTCAATCGAGGGGTTGATCATCCATTTCTTTCTCCTTCCCGTCCAGACTTGTGTTTTCCTTGCATTCTACTCAAGTACCTAACTCGGAGCTTTCCAGAAGATTCCAATTGCTTATTGGTTAGATCGCGTGTCTCTTTACTATGGCTCCCATTTTTTCAGTCCACTCCACGTCATTTCCGCTTCATCGTCATTTCATGACACCTCCGCTACACTTCTGCTATGCCTCCTTACAAAGTGGAAGCCAAGGAGGGGCAATCTGTAGACACCCAATTTTGGCTCATAAGTTGAACCATATTTCTTGTTCTCTTAATGAGCCCCAAGTTGGTCATTCACCTTGAGCTCATCCCTTACACATGTTGTGAGCCCATTAAAAGCCCAATTTTCACATTATCCCATCTAATTATCTTTTAAGAGTCCTTATTGCGTCATTATTGATTATTCTTCCAAATAATTGGTCAATAATCTATGAATAATCGATTTTCCTTAAAGCGACGGGTCGTGGCGTCGCCTTATCCATGTCGCGCCTCCTTTGGCCGTCGTGACAGCCCATGCATATCCATGCACGTGCCCTTATGGACGCGACCATCAAGCACGTCGTGACTATCCTTGTCGTGCCCCTACGACCTGTCGCAACATGATCTGCATGTGCTGGCCTCCGCAACCACCTCCTATTTATCGTCCAATGGCCTTATCATCAACTCCAAGCAACCCCCACAACCCCCATGCACAGTTTGAGGGTCCATGGCACCTTGGGACCCTCCTAGGACTCTTCCCTACGGATTTACTTGGCTTTATCACTTTATTTTGGGTCATTATCACTTAATGATGGGATTAATCTCTCTCCTCTCTATATAAGGGACCCTTCTTCTTCAGAGGGAGGGGAGCCCCATTTTTGCCACGAAGTGTTGCCAAATTTTCACCTCACCAGACCCTTAGCTCGTGGCTCACCCATTCCCTCACATTTCCCTCTATCCTCTTCACCAAGGCATGTCGTCATCTTCACCAACAGACCTTGGTGGTTGAGGAGGCGACTTCTAAGGGTCTTGCATCATCCAAGGACATCAAACCATAGCCAGGGAGTCGCCCCATTAGGGCTATTTATTCCCTTCTTCCTCTTATTCTCCATGCATGCATTTTATTATTTCTTTTAGATAGGAACACATCTGCTTTCCATTCCTACGTTTTTACATCACCCAAGGTTTTTAAAAACCACCCCCAGGTTCGTTACCTCCATGCTCTCCCCTTTCATTTCATTTTTGGGATAGATGCTAATCTTAAATATCGTCTAACAGGGTTTGTTTTGTTGTTTTTCTTCATTTTTGTAGGCATTTAAGTATGTTTCGACGAGGAGCTCTTGTCCTCAAGCCGGTTGGAGGGCAGGAAGAAGGTTCACCAACCATTCTCCTACACTGCAGAGAACGCGTCAAGCACTGGTGTCGCGACATTGAAGACGTGCTGTGGTAGGGCATCACGACATCAGCATCATTGCGACGGGGACACCCATCGCGACATCAGTGAGTGCCTTGTTCTCACCCCCCTTTTCTAGCATGTTAGCCTAATTTCATTTCTATTCATGGCAAGTTGTTAGGTGGCGATCACATTTCCTAATCCATGCTTTTTAAGTTATTTTAAAACATGTTGTGTGTCTCGAGGGGTGCACAACCCCATGATTACAGTATTCTACACTATTTTAGGACCAAGTAATTACTTTGTATCTATTTCATTGCAACAGATAGGGGATCTACAATTTTTGCCATATAATGCTTTAAAAGGTGCCATTTGTATACTTGACTGGTAACTGATATTATAAGTAAACTCAATCAAAGCTAGATTATCATTCTAGTTTCCTACAAAGTCTATTATACAAGCTCGGAGCATATCCTCTACTACATGACTAGTCCTTTTAGTTTGACCACCTGTTTGGGGATGGAATGCCATACTGAATAATAGTTTGGTTTCCAATGCTACTTGTAATCCTTTACAAAAATGATAAGTAAATCTTGCATCTTAATCTGATACTATAGTTGCTGGTATTCCATGTAGTTTGACAATTTCTTTAACATATAATGCAACCAACATATCGATTGACCATTTATTTTTAATGGGTAGAAAGTGTGCAAACTTGGTCAATCGATCCACAATCACCCATATGGCATCATATCGACTTATGGTCTTTGGTAAACCCATAATAAAATCCATTCCTATACTTTCCCATTTCCATTTTGGAAGTTCGAGTGACTTCAATTTTCCTGCAGGTTTTTGATGTTGAGCTTTGACTTGTTGACTAGTAAGACATCGAGATACATAACTAGCTATATCTCGTTTCATGATAGACCACCAAAAGTTTTTGTGATGCCCTGAATTTTTTTTCATAGATTTAAATTTCAATTGTTATCTATTTTATGCCTTTTTTAAAAACATAAGTGAATATGTGTGTATAGTTAAGTTTTTCTGCAAAAGGAATGGCCTGTTCTTGGGCAGGATGATGGCTGTGTCGACCTGTGTTGCTGACGGCAACATCGATTTCCGTCAACACTAGGTTAACGGCAACATCGCTGCCGTCAACTTTAGGTAAATGTCCATAATGATTGACGTAAACTTTGTGTAAACAACAATAACCTTGCCGTCAACTTCTTCCGGTGCATATAGCGAATTTTCTGCAGTCCAACTCTAGTGGAGTTATGGAAAGGGAGAAATCTTAGGAAACGTTTGGGGGTTACGTCTCCTACCCTCATGGACCGAGTATGGGAGGGCAATCCTTTTATAAATGGGTGGCCTAGCATTCTTAGTCCCGTTTTGGGAGTATCTCCAAGTCTCAAGAAAAGTAGAAGGGAGATCTGGTGATTTGATCCTCTTGGATGTCAAGACCAAGCGTCTGCGAGTTGGGAGGCTGTGTGTTTGAAGGTTGAAGGTGTATCCAATGTGCTCATGTCATTGGAGATCTTCTGGTTGAGTATTTTACCTCGGAGGGAGGACCGTCTTGGTTGACCAAGGTGGGCTTCATCGGCTAAATCCATAGATTCTTTGGCATTTCTGAGGCAAGTAACCTAGATATCGGGTTCCCAACAATAGATTCTACCTTTTTATAATTTTTCCATGATTTTAGAAATTAAAATAACAATCAGATTTGCGGTTTATATGAGTTCCGGAAGGGTTTTGTTATCGGTCAGGTTAATGTCAACCTTGACTGCTGTCGAGGATGAACTTAACGTCAACCCCCTTGCTGTCAATTGAACTTAACGACAACATTGTTGACGTCAAGTTCTTTTGTCCATCATTTTCACTTGTTTTTTTTACTTCTGTATTTATATCTCTATGTTTAGACTGAGAGTGGATTTTTTGTGAGATGTGTAGGGTCAATTAGATTAACGTTTTGTCATATTGCAATTTGGGTTATTTAATGCAGTCACCATGATTTTAGGGAATTTTCTGAATTCTGTATATAAGTATATATTTAAGTAGAATTTTTATACTGAATGCATGGTTGTGATAAAAATTATGATTTCTATGTAGAAATACATGTCAAGGTTATATTCATGCTATGATGGACTTATAATATAAATTTGACTATTCTTTATAATTTTCATGGCTTAAATATAAAGATCAACAGTATTGTTTTAGATCTATAAATAGGTTATGAATTTTTAAAATTGTGATATGTTGAACAGTGGATTGTACTAGTATGATATGGTCTTAGTAAAAATTTGGACTTGGTTGACATATGTTTTCAGTGTATTGAATATTTCTTTATTTATATCACTGATTAGATTGCTACGGAAATTAGTGTATATGTCAAGAAATCATGAAAAATTGCTGGTTTGATCCATGACAATAGGGACACGTTTTGACCAAATTTTGTGAATTTATGATGGTTGTAACTATTTTTCGTCTGTTATCCTCATGAGAAATGTGTGCTATTAAACATATTTGTGGAAAATTCCCAGAAAATACACCATGTGATCAATCTGAAATATGTCTCTATTATGACCTAAATTTGTGCATATGATTTGAGCATCATGTTATGTTGCATTTGAATCTGTAAAATTTGTATATGATTCTGTATTCAGCCAATAAGGCACTGCCACCATAGAAGTAATCTAGAACAGACCATAGTAATCCCCCTATGGTAATGTTCAATATGTTATATGTTCCCAAGGGTACGAGAAGAAATCCTAGTGGTGGACAAGTACCACAGGTGATGGTGGGGAGAACTTCTCACGTCCCGAGAATTATGCAGTGGATATTAATTTGGATAATTCGGGTCGATATTCCAAGACGTGAACAGTCGGCAAATAAGTCTCTAGCTAGCAAGCACTAATTGGGTATCAACACAACATCAGAATAGGGCCCAAATAATAAACTCCACTAGTCTTGTATTCAAATCTCAACTCATTGTATTCAAAATGGAAACTAATACAGGACTAAGACTCAATAAAAAGAGAAATTACATATGCTCCTCACTTCCTACTACATGTTCTAACACTCAAAATAAACTAACTACAGATAGACTCAAGTGTTGGGACGCTCATCACTCGGACGCATTCTCATCCTCGACTTGCTCCTTCTCTTAAATGTCATAATTACCTAAAATGGTTAAAAGTAGGGAATGAGCAAACTAGCCCAGTAGGATTTATATCTCAATATGCGGGCAATGATATAAGTGATTAGCAATTTAAAACTAGGTAAGCACGATTGTCATGATATACATGTACGAATAAAACTCATTAAAACATGATACATGAAACAAGCTAGATAGAGTGATCATGATAGACCAAGATCTAGAACAATATAACGAGATAGAACTACCAGTAGATCGCTTATTACAAGCACGCAAGATTTCAAAAATGCAAGATATCATTAATTGCAATAAATGCAGGATGGCTAGATCATGGAAGCAAGCAAGCACCACGAGCACGATCATGTAACACTAATTAGGCACGAAGACACTAATGTACAACAAGGAAAGATCCACCTTGAAATGCACACTAGGACACATGTATATGGATATTGTATCTATCATTCAACAAGAAAGTACTCACAACGTAGATGCAACGCAGTAATCATTATACCCCATGGTTTACAGTATATTTATGACTCTCCGTCATTTGGGCTAGACTGGAGCCCTTGGACACTCGCCGTGCCCGGTCAGCATCTCATTTCAATTTAAATGTAGATACCCACAGTCATTAATAATGGCCAAGGAGAGTTTCAAGATGTAAGCATGTGTAATGTCATGTTCATAATGATGATGAGAACAAGTAATAAGTAAATTAAACATGATTTCATGATAACAATGATCAAGAGATAAATTTGACAACATAACGGTATGATTTATACTTTAGTTCAATCTTTAAATTAATGGCTTCAGTCTAGATTGTAAATCACACTCACGAGAACAAGATGAGAGAGGACGTGCATGCTATCTCCAGGGAACTTCAACGGTACAACCAACTCGGTCTCCATGAGGGAATCCACAGAGTGTGGTGATTTACGGACGTCTTACAGAAATGGTCGCTTGTCTACCGATACAGAATGACTGATAAAGAGCTTCCAAATCCCCAAGAAAGGGCTGCCTAGATGTGCAAGTGTGTATTAATGTACGCATCTCAATCCACAATCCACCAGTTTCAAACTTGCGGAAAGCACTTAACATGATAACATGGGATAAAACTATGCACTTTAACTAATCATGGTTTGCAAGATTTTAAGATAAAAATTATCATTTAAACATGGTAGAATAGTAGGACGAGTGAATCACAAGTTACATGAATGGTCACACTATTAAGAAAGCAATTAGAATAACATTCATGTAATTATAGCTTTTAAATGGGTTAAACACTTTTAAGCCATTAAAGAGACCTCATGAGATGATTAGAACCATGCCATGCAAACTATAGACTTAACACCATGTTAAACAATTCTCGGGTAAGCCTGTAAATACGCGTCCTACACAGTGGACGCACTTCAAAACGCAGTGTACAGTGAAAACAAGCGAAATAGTGAAGATGCAAAATCACGTCAAGCTTGGTGGCCACGTTCATGCTTGAATCACATTGGGGGAAACGGACGTGTTGAAGAAAATTCATTTAATAAAACCTTGGGTAGGAAAACTGCCTGAAACGCGTCGGGGCATACCACCGCGGTTCAGACAGGCTCAGACTCCCAGGCGGCATGAAGACCCACGCGCGCTGTTGATTGGTCAGTGCGAGAATCGCATCATACTAAACGGTCGAGATTCGCTGAATTGCATCGGGCATGAGAAGCGTGATACCAAACGCATGAAACGTGTCGTCTGAACTGGACGCGGTTCAGAGATCAGACTGAAAACTCAGAGAAATACAGGAACACAGAGGTTCGATCCATGCAACGCTTATATCTACTGAATTAGGGATTTTTGGACAAATGTGTCAACATGAAAGTTGTTGGTACATGGAATAGGTGAGAAATATTATTTTTAAATAATTTAAAACGACATCGAGATGTGCGATAAATCAATATGAACATAAAAAGTCCTAGACATGCGCAACTCTGGCAAAATGCCTATAACTCAACATTTACTCATTGGAATTTGAGGAAACTAATTTATAATAAAAATAGACTTGATGCTCTACACATTGGTGTAAAATATGTTAAAGTTTTGTCCGAGAAAACCTACCTTTTGGGTTGAGGAAGTTTCATTCTTTAGAAAACCCTTTCTCCGACCACTGTTTGAAGAATGCCTAATTACTGCATGAAAATTGTGCATTCCAATTAGGTTAGGAAGTAGACTTGACCCTCTTTCTAGGGGTATAAGTCTTGCTTGATGGGATTTAGGTTTGACCTACCTTTGGTTGACTCCAAGTGGACGGTTTGCACAGGTCGAAGCAGACGCGATGGGGAAGAAGATGAGCTTGTTGTGGTCATTCCACAGCTCCCCAGCTGCCAAGAACTCCTCCACACGACCCCAGCAAGTTGTAAAACTCGTCCCTAGGGTTTGGTGGAGAGTATTTAAGCTTCTATGCCTTTTAGGAGTCCTATTGCAACAAGGAAGGTAAAGTTGCAGTTTCAGCATATTACCTTCCATATTTTGATGATTTCTACCTCCATTGGAGTGCCTTGGCCATCAAGCAATCCCCAAGGATGGCTAGGCAATTTGGGTTGCCAAGAGTGCATGATTGCATCCTAATTCTACCCTAATTACTTCTTTCTAGTTTCAACTTATTTATAGGGTGTTTGGTTGCACTTTTTTTTCAATTTTTTCTCTTAAATTTTAAAAAGAGAGAGGACAGACGCACAGACACGTTTGGTAAGCAGTTTTTCATTTTAGGGAAGAAATTTTATTTTATGTAAATTTCTCCCAAAAGAAAAACAAGTACCAACCAATTTTTTTTAAAAAAAACACATGCACATCCAGACCCCCCCTCCCTCGGCTGGAAGACAGCCCCCCTCCTCCTCCCTCCGCCGACCGCGGCCTCCCCTGCACCCCCTCCTCCCCCAGTGGCCCCTCCTCCTCCTCCCCCATGCCTTGAGTCGCCGGCGCCCCCTCCTCCCCCCCCCCCCCCCCCATGTTGTGAGCCCCCCCAACGCCCCCTCCTCCCCCCCTGCGTCGCAGGCCCCCCGGTGCCCCCTCCTCCTCCTCCCTCCCCCTGCATCGCCGACGTCCCCTCCTCCCCCCCTGCGTCGCGGGTCCCCGCCGGTGCCCCCTCCTCCCCCTCCCCCCCCTGCGTCGCTGGTGCCCCCTCCTCCCCCCCTGCGTTGCCGGTGCCCCCTCGCCCCCCTACATCGCGGGCCCCCTCCGGCGCCCCCTCCTCCCCATCTCCCCCCTTGCGTTGTCAGTGTAATCACAGGGATTGTACCCCCCCTCTCAACACAGACATGAATATCAAATATGATAGCACGGAAAATAGGATGTGATCGCCACCTAGCAAGTCGCCTAAGAATAAAAATGAGATGATGGCTTACTTAAACTAGGAAAAGGAGAGAGAACAGAAACAGACCTGATGTCGCGGTCGCCATTGGCGCCACGATAGATTGGTATCGCGTCAGCTTTTGTCGATGCGTCTATGGTCGCGTCACCCTCGGTCGTCGCGTTCTATGAATGAGGGAGAAATAAGGTAAGGACCTTCTTCTCATCCTCCAGCCGGCCGGAGAACCAGAGCTTCTCGTAGATTTCACCTGTTTGCCTGCCAACCAAAGAAAATCACAACAAAATGCCCTATTAGAATACTTGAAGCATAGTATCTATTCTAAAAATGGAGGGAAATGGGAGATCATGGCGGGAACACACCTGGGGTGGTTTTGAACCCCTATGGGTGTGGGAAAAACGTGGGTGGATAGGGAAGTGCTCTATCTAAAAATAACGCAAAAATGCACGTAGAAGTAAGAGGAGAGAAGGGAGAAGAAAATGAGCCCCATTGGGGCGACTCCCTAGCGTGAATTCTTAAATGGAAGAAAGATATGGAGCATGGAGAGAACGGACCTGGGGGGTGGTTTTTAAACCCCTTGGGTAGTAGGAAAACATGGGGAGGAATATGCATGGGGAGAAATCATGGAAGAGGAGAAGGAGGAATCCTAACTCATGCATACATGTGTAAAAATGTGGAAAAGTAAGTAAAAATCAAAACTAAACAGATACTGCCCCGTTTGATGTGATTCTAGTTGGAGGTCGGAGAGGAGGATGTCGTGAACAACTTTCATGAAGACATCTTGAAGAGATCTGGCCTAGTTTGGGCTGTGGAAGAGACGATAATCCCGCATGTGCAGATCTCGATATGAGAGAGAAAGTGATGCTCAATCTGCTGTAACTTTTCGCACAAGCCACCAATCGACGTGATTCCACTTCGAGATTGAAGAGGGCTTTGTGGGGAGCAACTTTTATGAAGAAACCTCGAAGAGATCTGGCCTGGTTCGATCTCCACAAGCCGTGCAAGCACTGCTGGTCCTGGAGGCGATATGAGAGAGAATGAGGAGAGAGAGAGAAGGAAAATGGGAAGAACAACTTCTCCTCTGCGTTTGGGACGATGGGACCTCGTGGGTAGAGCCTCCAGGGACCTCTCCTCCTAGTGGTAGCCTTCCTCTCTCCCCTAGAGAGTCCTAGGATGTGTTGAAGAGAGAGATAGAGTCCCATCTCGAGTTAGAGAGAGAGCCCAAGTTGTGGGGGTGTTTGAGAGTCTATCTAGAGTTTGGATGGGCTTGGGGGCTCCCTAGGGATGAAATTAGGAGGTTTGGGCCGTAATCCAACTCATAGGGACTTTAGATAGGCTCTAGGATGGAAGGAGAGGCCGAAAATCACGTAAAAACGTGTTTATGTGCATGGCACTGTCGCGTCAGATCGTGGGGCCGCGTTCTGGTCGCGTCCATGCACCAGGTCGCGACTATAAAACAGTCCGCGTAGGTCCAACGAAACGGGCCATAACTCTCTACACAGACATCGGATTGATGCGCTGTTTATTGCGTTGGATTCTAGACTCAGAGGGATACAAAATGATAGTATGATATGCCAAATTTGGATTAGAAAGGAGGACATTATGAGCTCTCAAAGTGAAGGCATGTTCACAGAATTGGGCAGATTGCACAGTTTTGATGTTTCAAGTGGTGTTTGGCCATGGGATTGAGAACGAGCTTGACATTGAGGGTGAATGGGCTCATGATGGGCCAAAGAAGGACTCCAAAGTGATGAACAATTTGAGACATAAATGATATGAACAAGAAATATGCCCAACTTATAGGCCGAAAATGGGTGTCTACAGATTGCCCCTCCTTGATGCCCGCTTTGTAAGGGAGCGAAGTGGAAAGAGACCGAAGTGTAATGAAATGGAATGGAGTGAGGATGAAGAAGAGTGGACTGAAAAGTGGGCATCAAGGTAGAGAGACACCCGTCTGAACCAATAAGCGATAGAAATTCTCTGGAAGACTCTAAACTAACCTCAAAGAAGAGCGAGCACGGACGGCTCCTGCGTGGAACGACAAAAAAGGAAAGCAAAAGAAGGATGATCAACCTCTTGATTAAGAGGTACCCTAGCTGATTGGCCTGCAGGTTTCATCTTGAAAGGACATGTGCGTGCTAGGTAGGTCACGATGACTCAAGGCCTGGGAGCGGTTTGCAACCAAGATGGATCAGGGGGATATTTAAGTTGATTTAGATGAATGGAGGGAGTAAATTCCATATAGAAGTCATACTGGCCAACATGACCAAGTGACTAGTTCAAAGAAGACCTTTAAATTGTGAGTGGAATAGGATTTCTTGTTCAAGAAACTTAAGCTTGATTGATCACCAGCAGGGAAACAACCTTTGACAAATCAGCTTTCATCGACGCGTCTATGGTCGCGTCACCCTCGGTTGTCGCGTTCTCTGAATGCGGGAGAAATAAGGTAAGGACCTTCTTCTCATCCTCCAGCCGGCTGGAGAACCAGAGCTTCTTGTAGATTTCACCTGTTTACCTGCCAACCAAAGAAAATCACAACAAAACACCCTATTAGAATACGTGAAGCATAGTATCTATTCTAAAATGGAGGGAAATGGGAGATTATGGCAGGAACGCACCTGAGGTGGTTTTGAACTCCTATGGGTGTGGGAAAAACATGGGTGGATAGGGAAGTGATCTATCTAAAAATAACGCAAAAATGCACGTAGAAGTAAGAGGAGAGAAGGGAGAAGAAAATGAGCCCTATTGGGGCGACTCTCTGGCGTGAGTGCGGCTCCAAGGCTGTGCAAAAGCTCCCGGAGATCGTCGGGGTCGCCCTCTTCACGTTCCGTGCTCCGTTAATGGTGAAAGGAGTGGCTTTTGTGGAGTGGAAGGTCAAGGGAAATGGCCAAAATGAGTGGCTACGGTGCTAAGTATAGATCAGAGGAGATTTCGGCAGCCCTTCGGGGTGGTAATGAGGCTCTCCTCGTCCTTGAGGAGGGGCCTTGCTTATATAGAACTTGGGATAAGAATTAGTGATATTATCTCTTCAAAAAGGTTTTAAAAATCATAATAGAAGATAAAGCCTATAAAAATCGGATTGAGAGTCCTTAGGGATCCTCACAAGAGTCCCTAAGGCTAGGATCCCGCCCCAAGGGGTAGGGATAATCCTTAGGATTAAGTTGAGTTCAAAAGGAGGATAAATAGAGAGGAGTTATGGAGGCCAGAGGATTCGGTCATTGTCGTGACGTATCGTAGGGTCGCAACTAAGATGCGATGGCACGGGAGGGCGCGACAGTATTGCCCACGTGCATGGATAATGCATGGGCTGTCGCGACCGCCTGAACTGTCGTGACTAGAGACGCGGCGCCACGAGGCGTCGCGACAATAAATCCGAATTATTTGAGAGTTATTAGCCAACTATATGATAAGACGAGTTATTATGCCCCAAGGACTCTTTCAAGTGATAAATTTCAAGATTTCAAGGCATTTTAATGGCTTAAAGGGCTCAAAACAAGGCAAATGATGGGCTCAAGATGAGTGACCAATTAGGGGCCCACTAAGATAACAAGAAATGTAGTTCAACCCATTAGTCAAAACCGGGTGTCTACAGATTGCCCCTCCTTAGCTTCCACTTTGCAGGGGAGTGAAGCGGAAGTGGAGTGGAGATGTCACGAAGTGACGGCGGAATGGAGACGACGGGGAGCGGACTGAAAAGCGGGGAGCCAAGGTAAAGAGACACCCGATCTAACTAACAGGCAATTGGAATCTTTGTGAAAACCCCGTGTTGGTTGTTCGGGCAGAATGCCAAGAAGAGCACAAGTCTAGACGAGAAAGAAAAGAAGAGGACGATCAACCCCTCGATTGAGAGGTACCCTAGCCGATTCGCCTGCAGGTTTCGTTTTGGAAGGACATGTGCGTGCCAGGCAGGTAACTCATGACTCTGTCCTGGGAGCGGTTCGCAACCAAAACGGATCAAAGGAAAAAAGAAAGTTTGGATAGGGAATCCAGACAGGGAAATTCTTGTCAAACTGACGGGAACAACTCACTCAGAGCCAAACCTTCCGATTTGGAGTGGAGTTGGATTTCTTGTTTGGAATTTGAAGGATGATTGGGCACTCAATAAGAGCTCATCAATGGTCAAGAATGACTCAGGAAAGCTCAAAGTCCTACATGATGCATGCTGGGCTAAAGTAAAAGAAATCATCAAAACGGATGCAAAGAAAAGGGAAAATAGGAAATACATCAAGAATAATATTACTAAGCCAAATAAGAATGGGTCAAGAGACTACCCACAACCGCAGTGCAGGCCTGAATCCATCGTCCTCGAATTTAAGCAACTCAGCGGCCTGTCCAACGATTAACAATGTGCACCTAGATTATCATCGTTTTTGGTAAAGGGGAACTCAAATCCCAGAACACATTGAGAACCAGCCGGTACTTGAAATGATATAATAGATAGGATATCATATAGTAATGCCGGGAGTAGGGAAGAAATACAATACCTGACTTACCTGTGACGAAGTCTCCATTTTTTTTTTATTTCTTGAATTTCTAATTTTTTTTTTTAGGAAGAATAGACACAGCAAGATAATGAGCACAATAATTACAAATAATCAAGCAACATATACACAGCTCAGAGATGAAAACAAACCCTCGGGTAGTAAGGCGACATCTCTGATGACCGCGACCATGTCGCGTCGCAGCACCCTGTCGCGACATGGTCGCGTCAGATCACGGCGTCGCGACTCGGACAGAGCTCGGAAAGACCAGGAACTCGGAGTTCACCCTTTTCCTAAGACACCTAGACTAACACTGGGACTCCTAAACCTCTTCTAACCTTATCCTAACACCTAGTTTCGGGATTACAGTGGGTTTCTAACTCTTAGGACTCTATAAATAGAGGGTTAGGGGGGCTAATCCCGCAGGTAAACCCCAGGCATCCTCTGCTCTTCAAGTTCAAGCTCCTTTCCTTCTCTTGCATCCATGAAGAGGAATTATTCGGCGTTTGCAGAGGATATCCCTCCCTACTCCGGCCCAAAAGCTGCTAGGGAAACGCATGCCGATCTAAAACAGCTCTCCGCCATCCCGGGGCATATCTACATGCGCCCGGAGCTCCAAGTAAGTGGCCTTTCCTTTCTGAAATTCTGAACTTTTTGCACTGTTCTGTTTTGCTTTGTTTTGCTCTTCTCTTTTCTCCCCTTTTTTCTCCGTTCTTCATGTTTCTTCTTTCATCTCAGATCCTCCCCGGCCAACGATGATTCTCAAAGGTGCCATGGCTGGTGCCTATGCTTAAGCTACTGCCGCCCACGTCTATTGGTCACTTGAAGGAGTGGGGGCTGTCCACTGTCTTCGTGCTGGCCAAAAACTACAACAAGCTAGTGCATGTGTGGGAGAGCGTCACGGCCATGGTGGAGCTATGGCATCCACAAACCAACTCGTTCATCTTTCCAGAATTTGAAGCGACGATCCTTTTAGAAAAGTTGGAGATCATGCTTGGCCTCCCACGCTATCAAAGGGGTGAAGAATCGGCAATCTCCTACACCGTGGAGAAGATCAAGTCATGGAGCATCTTGGCGTACATCACCACAAAGAAAAACAATCTCTACTCCATGACTAGTGGTATGCACGTCCATCTCCTTCCAATTGCTCAGTGGATTACTTCCCAGTGTAAGTGGAAGACCACCAACTACATCGACATTGCCAAGGCAGCTGCCATATGCATATGCGGCGTCATACTCTTCCCGGAATCCGACAGCGCCATCTCTTTTGGTAATCTTAGCATCATTGATTCTATTTCCGAAGGTATGAAAATTGGGCAAGCTGTCTTGGGTTTTCTGTATGCTGGCCTGACCTCTGCAGCACTCGAGGGGCCTTTCTACGGATCGATCGTTGCCCTCGAACTATGGATGGGGATGCACATCCAATTCCAGGCAGTTGAGAACCCGAGCACAGAATGCAAGACAATGCTGAACCATCTGTTGGCATACGTGGGCGGATGACTTCACATGAGCACCCGGGCTTGGTGCAAAATGGCTCAAGTGAAGGGCATACAAGCATGGCGCCAGTACCTCCGCAGCCTGACTGCGGCGGATTTTGACATGGGCCCTCGATTTATGCAAGGCCGGACGATCCACCTTCCTCAACGCGCTGGGCTTGCCTTGAGGCTGCTGGGCAATGGGGCGCTAGTTTCCTACAACCCGGACCGCTGCCACCTCCAATGCGGTGCAGCCCGGACGGTGGTTCCGCTTCTCTCGCACTTCCCACCTATTCATGAGAGGAAGAGGGGCGAGGCACAGGACGAGCGCGACATGCGCAGCACCGTCATCCACTGGGAGGGATGCGCGATGAGCGCGATTCAAGCCGAGGTGGAGGAAGACGACGATGCGATCAAGGAATACGTTGAAGCTTTGAAGAAACTTCAGCCAGTGGGAGGGAACAAATGATTTGATTTGATTTGATATGATTTGTAGGCCAGATGATAGTTAGGAAAGGATTTGAAAGTATTGTTTTGATTGCTTAGAGTGAATTAGAGCATGTAACAGACTTTGCATTTGAATGAAATAGAATGAAATTTTCTATAAACGGAAGGGCTCTATTGATGACGTGACAGTCAGGGGTGTCGCCTTTATGTCGCGGCCAAGCGGGGTGTCGCGATGCTGTCACGGCAGCCCAGAGGGGCGCGATATGAACGCGACCGCCCGCTGCATCGCGTCAAGAACCGACTTATTCAAAAACAAACACCCCACCTTCCTTCTTCCTTTCCGGTTTTCAAAAACCCAAACCTCCAAACCTTCGAACCTTTCCCCCAACCCCCTTACATTCCAACCTTCTTGCTGGCTCAAAACTCACCCCAAACAACTAACATTGCGATGGAAGGCGGAAAAGAGATCGGCGAGGGCTCATCGCGGAGGAAGCGCCACCCCCAGCGACCTGCAATAGATACTTCAAGCTTTTATGGTCATAAAATACAATAAACTTCTCACCATAAAGATAATGACGACATATCTTCAAGGCGAAGACTACAGCAGCTAGCTCCAGATCATGTGCAGGATAATTGTCCTCGTGCTTCTTCAATTGTCTAGACACATAGCATATGACTTTCCCATTTTGCATTAGCACACAGCCTAGGCCGATCCCGGATGCATCAGTGTATACTTCAAAACTACCCCCAGCGACCTGCAATGATAGTACAGGTGCTGAGGTGAGGTGCTCTTTTAATGCCCTGAAACTTTCTTCACATTCATCAGTCAATGGAAATGTATTCTCCTTCCTGGTAAGCCTGGTCAATGGTATAGCTATCTTTGAGAAATCTTTAATGAAACGACGATAATATTCGGCTAAACCCAGAAATCTCCTGATCTCCGACACAGTTGTCGACCTTGTACATTCTTTACCGCTTCAACCTTAGATGGATCTACAGAGATTCCCTCCTTGGATATTGTAACGTCGCGTGCCTTTCGGATCCAAGCGGATCATATATGTGTTAGTTGTGCGGCCGTTGTGAGACCAATGTGAGTTGGTTGTGTGGAATGTGTGGTGTGAATGTGTGGTTTGAGCAGGTGAAGTGCAGGTTTGGTCCTGAAATGAAATAGGACCTGCTGCTGTTCAGTTGGAGTTGGCAGCTAGGGGTGGCCGTTGACCTGTTGGCGTCCAGGTAAGTGGACGTTGACTGCATGAACTTGGCGGCATTGGATGTGGACGCTGAGGGTGGCGGTTGCCATTGGCGGCATAGGGGTTGACGCCAACCTGAGAATGGTGCAGGTTATAGGCTCACCCGAGGGCAGGTTTCTTACCTGGTTCTTTTCCCCTCGTGCCCCAGCTTCGCGTCCTGGTGTTTCTGAAGCTTTCAACAGGTACCGAAGAGTGGTTGGACGATCGTAGAATGCGTGGCGTTGCTGAATTGCGCGAAGAAACGTCGCGGTGTGGTGCAATTCTCGTGGGAACTCGCGGAGGGTTCGGTGTGAACCGGGAGATTGCAGAAGGTTCTAGCGTGTTCTGAGGTAGGGGACGAACCCATTTAGCTCCGTAGAAACATTAAAACACATCGTAACCACCTAAATTAGCATGATAATGTATTTTCGGATAAAGTTGCACCATGCGGGGATAATGAGTGGTTTGAGTAATTTAATGAACGAAGCATGCTGTGTTGGGTTGTTTTGGGTTCATACATGTTTAAAGAACCGTTTCAATACATTTTCTTGTAGTTTTAACGGTTGGAAAACCCGTAGAGCCGGATTAGGGTTTCTGCAGGGTTTAAGGCCGGAGAACTTGGCGTCAAGATCGCTTGTCGCCAAGATCATCAGCTAAGACATCAACGGCCAGATCCCTTGCCGTTGACTTATTGTAAGCGACAGTCGATGTGGTCGCCTACTCGTTATAAGCAGAAATGATTAATTACGGTATTTATCGATAATGCATGTGTGTTAACACATGAGGTGCAATGAGTGCACATGGTTCTTGTGTTTAGCATATAAGGTATGCTATTAGTTACTTACTTTAGTGACTGCGTGATGTTTACGCGAGTCAGTTGGGTTCACGTGTAGTGAACCGTTGTTACTTGTGGTTTACGTGAGGTTTCACGTGGTTTGTGTGTGACGTGCACGTGGTTCTGTGTACGTGGCGAGTAGTACGACGCCTACCTTGGTTACCTCTTCAGTTGGGTGCCCCAGGTTCTTTGTGAGCCAGGCTGTTAGCTCGGGGATTTGTCCCGGTACTTGTGTTGTACCGTCGACGTCTGTGTCGTCTGACCTGGACACCCTCACTCTTGTGTTTGAGTTGCACGTCCGGCTGAGGGAAAGACGACAGTGGGACAGTGACACTTGTGTTTGTCTTTAGTCACTTGTAGCGTGCTCGTAGTTGGGGGTACGGACACCAGTAGACGTACTGGACCCCAGCTAGTCCTTTTCCAGTGCCTCACTCCAGAGAGTTCCGGGCCAGGATCTCTAGAGGTGCCAGGCATGGGCCTGTGACCGTGTGGTCCGCAGGTGGTGGGGTTTAGTTGGTCTCCATAGTTGCTTGACTTTTCACGTGGAGCGGCAGCTGGACCTTTCGTACGTGGCTGCGAGACTGAGAGGTAGACCTGTGTTAGCTTGTCCGAGTCAGTTACTTATGTCGCGAACCAGTTCACGTGGCTCGTGTTTGGCAGTCTCTACTTTAGCTTGTACACCTGTACTGGTTTTCCGTTTAATTATTACTGTTGTTTCTCGTAGTCGGCAGACGGTGAGTACTTTTACAGCTTTAATATCCTGCTTAGCTGTTCTATAAATTGTTGATATTGTTTATAGCTTTGTACCTGTGGTTTTTGGTTTGCTCGGTTTTGGGGGAGTTCCCTACTGAGCCAGTGACTAGAGAGGCTCACCCCTACCCCCACAGGTGAGAGCGAGGAGGACGTCTCACGACCGTCGTCCAGCTCAGGGCCGCGCCGTAGCGGTGCAGGGTCAGTACCTCTCGCGGTGTAGTTTCAGCTATGTAGTACTCCAGCAGTGTAGTTTGGCTAGTTGTTTACTTTCTTCAGTTGTACCTCGGGGTATGCCCCAGGCTCTTGTAGTTCTTTTCAGTTTTGTGGAAATTTGGCTATGTAAACTTGTGAATTATATATAAAATGTGGTGAGTTCCTTTGTGTTTACACGGACTGTGGTTTGGTATCCCTTGCGAGGCTTCGGCCCGTTCGCGGGAGGCGGACTCGGATCAAGTACGTTATCGGTTTAACGGGCTTGGCCGAGGCGTTCCGTCACATTTGGTATCAGAGCAAGGTCCGTTTTAATATAAGAGAATTAGAAGGATACATAGCCTTATTCCGGTCTTTGCACACTACTGGTAGGGACCCTGGTTTTTGATAATTTGTTGTTTGATTTTTGTTTGGTGTTTTGTTTATGTAGAAAATTTTGAAATGGCTGATAGAAGAGATTGGGGTGGTGGAGGAAATGATCCAGAGGAAAGCACCCAGCGTATGATTGAGAGAATCTGGGAGAGCCTCACGGATATCCGGGCAAGAATGGATCAGCAGGCGCCGGTACCACCTGTTGCAGTGCCACCTGGAGAGGGAGAGGCCGTACCTGTAGCAGTTCCACCCAGAGTAGAGGTGCCTTTTACAGCACCTGTGCCACCACCACCGCCAGTGTTGATAGCAGAAGAACCTGTGATGCAGGTGGAGAAGTTTCTGAGATTGCAGCCGCCTACTTATTCAGGAGGGCCGAACCCAGATACAGCAGAGCACTGGGTTCATGAAATTGAAAGAGTTTTTGCGACTATGAGGTGTCCGGTAGCGGATAGAGTGGTGTTAGCTGCTTATCAGTTGAGGGGTTTTGCTTTGGAATGGTGGCGATTGAAGATGCAGACCACCTTCGCAGGTAGGACAGAGGAGGCTATCACTTGGCTGGAATTTCTCGATGTATTTAATGATACATTCTTTCCGATCCAAGTGCAGCAAGTAAAAAGAGAGCAGTTTCGGACTCTCCAGCAAGGTAATTCCTTAGTTTTAGAATACCAGATGGGATTTATGGCACTTAGTCGTTATGCGCCATATGTGGTTTCAGATAATAATATGATGGTTGAGTATTTTATCAGAGGCTTGAGAGTGGAATTGCAGGATGCGATAGTACCTCTCATGTACAAAACAGTGGAAGAGGCAGCTCAGAGAGCAGCTACACTGGAGAGGTCTATTCGGACTCGTCAGGTGGGCGAGTCAGGTTCAGGTAGTTTCCGGCTACCGCAGTAGTCAGTGGGTGCGAGTAAAGGTAAAGCACCAGCAGGACCTTCTTCATCAGGCTTTGGAAAATGGGGCCAGAAATTGAAGCAAGCATTTAATGGCAGAGGAAGAGGATGGGGAGGTCGTTCGCAGTTTCAGCAGGGCCGAGGTAGGCCTGAGGTGGAGGAGTCGCAGCAGAGTACTGCCAGGCAGCCTATCACTCCACCAGGGTATCAGTGTTATAATTGTAATCAGTCGGGACATTTGATCCACAATTGTCCCTATGAAAGAGAGTATGGATATGGTAGAGGTGTGCAGCAGCAGCAACCTCAGCAGTTTCCGCTGCCACAGTCAGGTCGTGGCAGAGGAGCACCGCAGCAGCGAGGAAGAGGCCGAGTTATGGCTATCACCCGAGCCCAGGCGGAGGCATCGAATATGATAGAAGGTACTTTACCTCTTTATGAATATTCAGCAAGAGTTTTATTTGATCCAGGTGCCTCTCATTCTTTTATTTTCGAAGAATTTTTGGATTGTATCGCTCATCCTTTAGAAGAGAAATCTTGTGAGTTAGTAGTGGAGGTTCCTTCAGGTGGTTTTTCTCACTTCGAGCTATATAGATGAAGCTCCTGTTATGATTGAAGCGAACCAGATGCCGGGTCGGTTGTATGCCCTGCGGTTGTCAGATTATGATATTATTCTGGGTATGGATTAGCTTGAAATGTATGGAGCGATGTTAGATTGCAGAAAGAAAAGGATCAGATTTTGTCATCCTAATGGTGCAGTATTTGAATATCAAGGTATGCCTTTTTATACCTCTAAGTTTCTAATTTCTGCAATTAAAGCTAGAAAGTTGATAAATGATGGGTGTGTAGCTTATTTAGCCTCGGTAAGTCTGGTTGAAGCCAGTCAGCCAGTAGAAGCAGTTCCCGTGGTTAGGGAATTTGCTGATGTTTTTCCTGAGGATTTGCCTGGTTTAGCTCCACATAGAGAGGTGGACTTTACTATTGAGTTGCTGCCAGGTACCATGCCGATTTCTAAAGCTCCATATCGGATGGCACCAGTAGAACTTAAAGAATTGAAAAAGCAGTTAGAAGAATTGTTGCAGAAAGGTTTTATTAGACCGAGTCATTCCCCGTGGGGAGCGCCGGTTTTATTTGTGAAAAAGAAAGATGGAAGTTTTCGGATGTGTACTGATTATAGAAAGTTGAATGATGTGACCATCAAGAATAAGTACTCGTTGCCGAGGATTGATGATCTATTTGATCAGTTGCAATCAGCAAAAGTGTTTTCTAAGATTGATTTGAGGTCCGGGTACCATCAGTTGAGAATTAAAGAGGATGATATAGATAAGACAGCTTTCAGAACCTGATATGGTCACTATGAGTTTGTGGTTATGCCTTTTGGGTTGACTAATGCTCCTGCAGGTTTTATGGATCTGATGAATAGAATTTTTTATCCATATTTAGATCAATTTATTGTGGTCTTTATAGATGATATTCTGATTTATTCAGCATCTGAAGAGGAGCATGCAGCTCATTCGAGGTTTATTCTACAATTGTTAAGAGATAACCAGTTGTTTGCTAAATTCAGTAAGTTTGAATTCTGGTTGAAGGAAATTCAGTTTTTGGGTCATGTTATCTCAGCCAAAGGAATAGCGGTGGACCCGAGTAAAGTGGAAGCTGTGTCAAGGTGGGGAGTGCCTAAGACAATAACCGAGATTAGAAGTTTTCTGGGATTAGCAGGTTATTATAGGCGCTTCATTCAAGATTTTTCTAAGATTGTAGCACCTATGACTAGATTGACCAGAAAAGGGGTGCCTTTTGTGTGGTCCGGTGAATGTCAGAGAAGTTTTATGGAATTGAAGAAAAGACTCACGTCAGCACCTATATTGACATTACCGGTAGGGAGTGGTGGTTTTGTGCTGTATACTGATGCTTCAAGGAGAGGACTTGGCGCAGTGCTTATGCAGCATAGTAAAGTGATAGCTTATGCGTCCAGGCAATTGAAGCCAGCAGAGGAGAATTACCCCACTCATGATTTGGAATTAGCTGCAGTTGTATTTGCTTTGAAAATGTGGAGGCATTATTTGTATGGCGAGAGATTTGAGATCTTTACAGATCATAAAAGCTTGAAGTATATTTTCTCGCAGAAAGATTTGAACCTTCGCCAGCGCAGATGGATCGAGTATTTAAAGGATTATGATTTCAGTTTTGCTTACCATCCGGCTAAGGCCAATGTTGTAGCAGATGCCTTGAGCAGAAAGGCATATATGAATCTGATGATGATTAAAGAGTGGAAGTTGTATGAAGAAGTAGCAGAGAATTCCTTGTATGTGCCTAGTAGTCAGCGACGGGCGGTACTAGCTGCTAGTGCTGTAGAGCCGTCTTTGTATTGGCAGATTATTGAAGCTCAGAAAGCATATGCAGGTTTAGCTAAAATCGTGAAAATGGAAGGAGTTTCCATTGATGATAATTGTGTGGTCAGGCTCCGAGGCAGGTTATTCGTTCCAGCTGAAGGAGAGGTAAAGCAGCGAGTATTGGAAGAGGCTCATAAATCTAGGTACACTATCCATCTGGGTAGTACTAAAATGTACCATGATTTAAGAAAGCATTTTTGGTGGCCTCATATGAAGAAAGAAATAGCAGAATTTGTTTCAAGGTGTGCTATCTGTCAGCAGATTAAAGCAGAGCATCAGAGGCCTGGAGGTCTATTGCATCCGTTACCCATTCCGCAGTGGAAGTGGGATGATATTGCTATGGACTTTGTGGCAGGTTTACCAAGGTCGAGTTCAGGGCATAATGGAATATGGGTATTTGTTGACAGATTGACCAAGGTATGCAGATTAGTGGCAAGTGAGTATGTCTTAGACAGTGGACAGATTGGCAAATATTTATGTTGAAAGATTGTTCCACTGCATGGTATCCCGAAGACAATTGTGTCTGATAGAGATCTAAGATTTACTTCTGGTTTTGGAGAATTTGCAGAAGGTGATTGGTTCTGAGTTGAGATATAGCTCTGCTTATCATCCCCAAACAGATGGTCAGACAGAGAGAACTATCCAGACAATTGAAGATATGTTGCGGGCTTGTTGTTTAGTCTGGGGAGGTAGCTGGGAGCATCATTTGGGAATGGTTGAGTTTGCCTACAATAATAGTTATCATACCAGTCTTGGGATGGCACCGTATGAAGCTTTATATGGAAGGCCATGTAGAACCCCATTAAACTGGCATGAAGTGGGAGAAAGGCAGTTAGTGGGTCCTGAATTGATTCAGCAGACCACAGAAGTGGTGAAGCTTATTAAAGAAAAATTGCAGGCAGCTCAAAGTAGGCAAAAGAGTTATGCAGATGTTCGGAGGAGACCACTTCAGTTTGAGGTAGGAGATCTTGTTTTCCTGAGAGTTTCTCCATGTAAAGGAATCATGAGGTTTGGCAATCTGGGAAGTTGAGTCCAAGGTATGTAGGACCTTTCCAGGTGATTGAAAGAATTGGGGAAGCAGCTTATAGTTGATTTAGCGGCTGATTTTGCAGATGTGCATGATATTTCCATGTCTCCATGTTGAGAAAGTGTATTGAAGATCAGCTCAGATAATTAGATATCAAGGTGGTGACCTGAGACCGGATATGACTATGCCTGAGTATCCGGTGCAGATCACAGATCGAAAGATGAAAAGCTGAGAAATAAAGAATTGAGCAGTCGCGTGCCTTTCGGATCCAAGCGGATCATGTGTGTGTTAGTTGTGCGGCCGTTGTGAGACCAATGCGAGTTGGTTGTGTGGAATGTGTGGTGTGAATGTGTGGTTTGAGCAGGTGAAGTGCAGGTTTGGTCCTGAAATGAAACAGGACCTGTTGCTGTTCAGTTGGAGTTGACGGCCAAGGGTGGCCGTTGACCTGTTGGCGTCCAGGTTAGTGGACGTTCACTGCATGAACTTGGCGGTATTGGATGTGGACGCTAAGGGTGGCGTTGCTGTTGGCGGCATAGGGTTGACGCCAACCTGAGAATGGTGCAGGATAGGCCACCCAAGGCAGGTTTCTTACCTGGTTCTTTTCCCTCTTGCCCAGCTTCGCATCCCGGTGTTTCTGAAGCTTTCAACGGTACCGAAGTGGCATTGGACATCGTAAAGGTGGCGTTGCTGATTGTGCAACGAACACGTCTGGCGTGGTGCAATTCGTGGGAACTCACGAGGGTTCGGTGTGAACGGGAGATTGCGGAAGGTTCTAGCGTGTTCTGAGGTAGGGGACGAACCCGTTTAGCTCCGTAGAAACATTAAAACACTCGTAACCACCTGAATTAGCATGATAATGTATTTTGGATAAAGTTGCACCATGCGGGGATAATGGGTGTTTTGAGTAATTAATGTATGAATCATGCTGTGTTCGGTTGTTTTGGGTTCATGCTGTTTAATGAACCGTTTCAGTACATTTCTTGTTGTTTTAACGGTTGGAAAACCTAGAGCCGGATTAGGGTTTCTGCAGGGTTTAAGGCCGGAGAACTTGGCGTCAAGATCGCTTGTTGCGCCAAGATCATCAGCTAAGATACAACGGCCAGATCCCTTGCCGTTGACTTATTGTATGTGACATCGATGTTGTCGCCTACTACTTATAAGCAGAATGATTAATTACGGTATTTATCGATAATGCATGTGTTTAACACATGAGGTGCACTGAGTGCACATGGGTCTCGTGTTTAGCTTATAAGGTATGCATTTAGTTAACTTAGTGACTGCGCGATGTTTAACGCTAGACTTAGTGGGGTCACGCTGTGAACGTTGTGGGTTCACGTGTAGTGAACCGTTGTTACTTGTGGTTTACGTGAGTTTAACATGGTTTTGTGTGACGTGCACGTGGTTTTCTGTGTATGTGGCGAGTAGTATGACGCCTACCGTGGTTACCTCTTCAGTTGGGTGCCCCAGGTTCTTTGTGAGCCAGGCTTTTAGCTCGGGGCTTTGTCCGGTACTTGTGTTGTACCGTCGACGTCTGGTCGTCTGACCTGGACACCCTCACTCTTGTGTTTGAGTTGCACATCCGGCTGAGGGAAAGACGACAGTGGGACAGTGACACTTGTGTTGTCTTAGTCACTTGTAGCGCACTCGTAGTGGGGGTACAGACACCAGTAGACGTACTGGACCCCACTAGTCCTTTTCCAGTGCCTCACTCCAGAGAGTTCCGGGCCAGGATCTCTAGAGGTGCCAGGCATGGGCCTGTGACCGTGTGGTCCGCAGGTGGTGGTGTTAGTGGTCTCCATAGTTGCTTGACTTTTCACATGGAGCGGCAGCTGGACCTTTCGTCCGTGGCTACGAGACTGAGAGGTAGACCCGTGTTAGCTTGTCCGAGTCAGTTACTGGTGTCGCGAACCAGTTCACGTGGCTCGTGTATGGCAGTCCCTACTTTAGCTTGTACACATGTACTTTTTTGCCGTTTAATTATTACTGTTGTTTCTCGTAGTCGGCAGACGGTGAGTACTTTTACAGCTTTAATATCTTGCTTAGCTGTTCTATAAATTGTTGATATTGTTTATAGCTTTGTACCTGTGGTTTTTGGTTTGCTCGGTTTTGGGGTAGTTCCCTACTGAGCCAGTGACTAGAGAGGCTCACCCCTACCCCCACAGGTGAGAGCGAGGAGGACGTCTCACGATCGTCGTCCAGCTCAGGGCCGCGCCGTAGCGGTGCAGGGTCAGTACCTCCAGCGGTGTAGTTTCAGCTGTGTAGTACTCCAGCAGTGTAGTTTGGCTAGTTGTTTACTTTCTTCAGTTGTACCTCGGGGTATGCCCGAGGCTCTTGTACTTCTTTTCAGTTTTGTTGAAATTTGGTTATGTAAATTTGTGAATTATATATAAAATGTGGTGAGTTCCTTTGTGTTTACACGGACTGTGGTTTGGTATCCCTTGCGAGGCTTCGGCCCGTTCGCGGGAGGCGGACTCAGATCAAGTACGTTATCGGTTTAACGGGCTTGGCCGAGGCGTTCCGTCACAGATATGATGTGGCCAAGGAAAGACACTTCCTCCATCCAGAATTCACACTTACTAAGTTTTGCATAGAGTTGATTATCTCTAAGCACTTGCAGAGCAACCTTCAAGTGTTCTTCATGTTCTTCTTTGGACTTGTAGTAAATAAGGATGTCATCTATGAACACCACCATGAATTGGTCAAAGTGTGGCCTATAGATGTTATTCATAAGTTGCATGAAAGCCGCTGGAGCATTTGTCAACCTAAACGGCATGACCACGAACTAATAGTGACCAAATCTACTCCGGAATGCAGACTAGTGAATATCCTCTTCCTTTATTCTCAGTTGATTGTAGCCTGATCTTAGATCTATCTTGGAGAAATATTGTGCACCAGAGATCTGATCAAACAGCTCATCGATGCGGGGCAATGGATACTTGTTCTTTATTGTCAGCTGGTTCAACTGACGGTAGTCAATGCAAAGCCTCATTGGACCGTCCTTCTTCATGACAAATAGTATAGGTGCTCCCCATGGGGATGTGCTAGGCCTGATGAAACCTTGATCTAGTAGTTCTTGGATCTACCTCTTTAGCTCTTGCAATTCAATAGGGGACATGCGATATGGAGCTTTGGAAATTAGGGCTGCCCCAGGGAGTAACTAGATGGTAAAGTTTACCTCCCGCTCATGTGGTATATTAGGTAATTCTTCTGTGAACACATCAAGATAATCCTTGGCTATGGGGATGGCTTCTAGGGTTGGTTTCTTCTTTTCAGTTGCCAAGACTGAAATTAGGAAAGCAACACAACCCTGGTTGATCAGCTTGGAAGCCTTTAGAGAGGATATCAAGATAGGGTGTTTATGATAACAAGTGCCAAGTAGTGATAGAGTTGGAAGGTTTGGTCTTTTAAAGGTTACCCTTCTATGGCGACAGTTTATATCGGCATCATATTCAATTAGCCAATCAACACCCAGTATGGCATCATAGCCCTTCATGTCTAAACAAATGAGGTCAGCAGGGAGATTGTGTCCTCCAATTATAGTTTCACATTTTTCCAGGTAGTGGGTGAGTTTAGATTCTGAGCCAAGGGGAGAGGCTACAGTGATCTTGGATTTTAGAGGTACTGGTTTGACAGGTAGAGTTGCTGTAAATGTGGTGGAAATAAATGAATATGCAGCTCCAGTATCAATAAGTACAAATGCAGGTTGAGAGTGTATGGAAATGGTACCTTCCACCATACCCCCTTCATCGGGTAGGTCAGCTTCAATAATGGCATTAAGGCGTCCCTGATGCCGTTGTACATTCTGGGTCTTGCCTGGCTGGTCATTCAGCATTGGACAGTCAAGAATATGGTGGTCACAACCACCACATCTTAAGCACACCCCGAGCTTCTTCCAGCATTCCTCAGCTCAGTGCCCTGGTTTGTCACAGAACTTGCAGTTTTCAGAAAACTTTCTTCCTTGTACCTTGACCTTCTTGTCCATAGTATTGTCTCTTCTAGCATTTGGTCTCTTGTTGTTGTTATTGTTGTTGTTATGGAAAATTGGAGCAATAATAGCTGCTCTCCTCTTGACAAAGACCGACTTTAAGTTGTCCTTGCCTTTCACACCTTCTACTTTGGCCATGGCGTCCTCTACCAGCTGGGCTCTTTGAACCATCTCAGTGTAGGTTTAGATGTTGTGAGGTCTGAGCTTCTTGATGAACATGGGCCTGAGCCCATCCATGAAACAGTTTGCCTTCAATTTCTCCGTTCCCACCAAATGTGGGGCATACATAGCCAACCTCGCGAACTGATCCACATACTCAGCCACGGACATTCCCTTCTATTTCAGGGCAGCGAATTCTGCCGACTTCTTCTCCTTGACCCTCTATGAGAAGTACTTTCCTCGGAAAATCTCTAGGAAACTTGCCCATTCTAGTTCAGCTACATTAGGTAGATGGGCCGATGTGGCCTTCCACCATGCTTGGGCATCGTTAGTAAATTGAAAAGTGGCCAGTACCACCTTCTGCCCGTTAGTGCATTGCATAACTTGGAAGATCCTTTCTATTTCTTTGTGCCAGTTCTCTACCTCGTTTGGGTCAGGGGGTCCAGAGAAACGAGGAGGGTTCAAACTTCTAAAGTTGCGGTGCAGATCACCAGCTCCATTCCTAGCTGCTGCTGCCTGATTTCTAGACTGAACCACATTTTACAGGGCCTGTGTGTGTCCTGCCACTGTTTCTTGCATAGCTTGCCATTGGTTGTGAGTCATTGCGGTTGAGTGTAAGAGTTCAGAGGGTTCCTGAGAAAAGGATAGAAACCAATTAATGTCTCTAGATACATTATAAGAGTCAATGGGTAGGGGTGTTTTGTTCATTCAAACATATTCCAAGTCTCTACCCATTCTCACCTGGTGCTATATGTACTATCCTTGACGTAACTTTCTAATATTTCACTTAAACCTAGGACTTAATATTCCTATTGTTTCCTAGGCTCTGATACCACTAAATTGTCACGTCCCGAGAATTACGCAGCGGATATTAATTTAGATAATTTGTGTCGATATTCTGAGATGTGAACAGTCGGAAAATAAGCCTCTAACTCGTAAGCACTAATTGCATATCAACACAACATCGAATAGGGCCCAAATAATAAACTCCACTAATCATGTATTCAAATCTCAACTCATTGTATTCAAAATGGAAACTAATACAGGACGAAGACTCAATAAAACGGGAAATTACATATGCTCCTCACTTCCTACTACATGTTCTAACACTCAAAATAAACAAACTATAGATAGACTCAAGTGTTGGGACGCTCATCACTCGGACGCATTCCCATCCTCGACTTGCTTCTCCTCTTGAATGTCATAATCACCTAGAATGGGTAAAAGTAGGGAATGAGCAAACTAATGATCAGTCCATCCCCATATAATTTTATTTAATTGTATACAATTTTGGTGATTAACAAAACCCTAACAATCATTTTCTAAAGTTCATCCACATGGAATAACTCAAGCAAAATCTTTAAGTTATTATCTTACACTCCATTTAAAGTTTAAAATATGAATTCCTTCTAAGTCCACATAGATTTCCTTTACTAAAAGAAGAATTCTACCACTTCAACGATTTCGTACGTGAATCATCGATTTCGGTCTAATAACGATATCGTAAGTGAATCATCGATTTCGGTCTCACAACGATTTCGTAAGTGAAACATCGATTTCAGTCTCACAACGATTTCATATGTGAATCATCGATTTTGGTCTCATAACTCATAACGATTTCGTAAGTGAATCATAGATTTCAGTCTCACAACGATTTCGTAAGTGAATGATCGATTTCGGTCTCATATCGATTTCGTAAGTGAATCATCGATTTCAGGCTCACAACGATTTCGGTTTCACATCGATTTCAAAAGTAAAACAACGATTCACTCATCGCTTTCTTAAGAGAAAAAATTATTTGATTGTTGTAACGATTTGATTGTTATAACGATTTCGTAAAGTAAAACATTGATTTCAGACTCACAATGATTTCGTTTTCACATTGATTTCATAAGTAAAACAACGATTCAGTCATCGATTTCTTAAGAGAAACAACGATTTGATTGTTGTAACGATTTGATAAGTAAAAACAACGATTTGATTGTTATAACCATTTGATAAGTGAAAATATCGATTTACTTATATCTTTACAACGATTTGCTTGTACAATGATTTGCTTTCTCTTGTACAATGATTTGCTTATGCTTGTACAACGATTTGCTTATATATGTACAACGATTTGCTTGTACATAGATTTGTTTATGTTTGAACAATGATTTGCTCAAACAACGATTTGTTTATGTTTGAACAACGATTTGCCTATATTTGTATAACGATTTACATAAACAATGATTTCATAAGTTGAACAACTATTTCATTGTCATAACGACTTCATGGATTACATTGATTTCATACATGATATTCAAATATATTTTCAAATACTGTGAAAGTCAAAGTCTTCCCACGTGCATCACTAATATCCTTGCATTTAATGTGATTGTACACATCTCTACATGTTGCATATATGCGTGCCTTCTATTCCTATGTTTCTATCGCAAACACTTTTTAGGATAGCAGAATGGCATTTCCATTTTGGTATATATTCTTTCTATCGTTGACTGACAAGCATAGAGACAGTTCAGCTGTCAGTGTGTCGACATTTATTTTGTGCAGGTATTTGCCAGTACATTATCATACAACATTCGACAACTAGAAGCTGATGGATATCTGGAAGAATCTTCTCTTTGCGTGCATGGCTAATAGAGCATTAAATGGCTGCAGACTTACCTGTTGTACACCTCGGACCATGCAGTCTAGCGTGCTTCAAACTTAGAGACAACGACCATTTCAACGGCTATATTTTTCAAGAGAAGATATATAGAAGATTGATGTCTCCATGAAGAATAACAACTTTTGGTACCATAGAGCTCTCAGAGAACCAACCTACAACTTGCGAGCATCAAAAACAAGAGCCCCAAAGCTTCACTCCATAATCTTCTATAGCTCTTAGCTCTCAGTGTTCATTTGCTTAGCTTTTAGGGAGCCTTTGTAGTTTTGAGAGTTTTCATCTAGTGAAAATCTTTCTCTCTCAGACATTGCCTCGGATCAAGCATTTGTTGTGAGCTTGGTCTAGGGGCCATTTGCTTTTATTCACATCTGTTTTGAAGTTCCTCTTCGGGCTATGAAAGAGAGGACCTGTTGGAAACAGGTGGTTGTAATTCCCTTCTTGAGGAAGGAAGACCTATTGTATCAGGTGGTAGCTGTACCTCTTTGGGGTTAGAAGAGAAGGCTAGCTGCGGCTGGATGTGTAAGGGTCCTTAAGGGGATAGTACCCTTGGTTTGTGAAATCCCACGTTATTGCTTGGGGACTAGACGTAGGACTCCTTGGGATAGGAGGTCCGAACCAGGATAAAATCCTCTGTGTCGTGTGATTGTTTATTTGCTAGCTTGTCTTCATTTATCACTAACACTAACTATCGATCTCTGTGTTTTTCTGTCAAAGCATTTTTGTTGACAGGTTTTTATCTAAATGAATTTTTAGAATCCCATTCACCCCCCCCCTCTGGGCTTACAAGTTGGGAAACAAGTGGTATCAGAGCCAAGTCTCTTAAACAAAGAAGATCTCATGATCTGAAGAGCAAAGATAAATGGTAGCTCAAGGGTATGCAGAAGGTCAGTTAGTCAACTGACCCCCTCTATTTGATGGTGAGGACTACAACTATTGGAAGACAAGAATGGAGTTCTTTCTCTAGGGTCTCGATTTTCAACTGTAGTCCATCATAGAAGAAGGAGACTTAGTAGTTCTCAACAAAACTTAGGCATCGTTTGGGATTGGTATATGTAACCGTGAGAATTTTGAAAAGCCGATTATAAAGCTATTTCTGACAATGGTGAGATTGTAATCATGGCATTTGCAAATCAAATACATCATTTGACAACAAGTCTCCAGCATCCCGCTTTTGAGATAAGTAACTATTATTTTAATAACATAATACAAAGAGACCCGTAGCCATGCAACTTTAGAGAGAGGTTAATATTTTTTATTCACCAAAATCTGTTTAAACCCTTCAAAAGCTGGTTCCCTTGTGCTTTTGATGGAAGGGAGAGAGAGGACAAGTTATGTCTATCTCTCTCCCCACATTCAAAAGTGCTTTGCACCGATTCCCATGCCAGTTGGTTTCATTTGGTAACCAAGAGGAGATGTTTCAGAAATTTTAGCCTCAAAATTGCAAGAAAGTGCACTGCCAAACGATGCCTTAGTAGTTGTCAACAACAGAGAAAATTGGATAGATGATAGTATGAAGAAGATATTGTTAAACTGCAAAGCAAAGAGTATACTGTGCTGTGCGCTGAGCAAGAAAGAATCTAATAGGATCTCAGTGTGCAAATCAGCAATGCAAATGTGGTAGAAACTTAGAATCACATATGAGGGAACAGACAAAGTCAAAGAAACAAGGATAGATATCTTGGTAGCTCAGTATGAGAGATTTCAAATGCAACCAGAAGAATCAATCACACAAATGTACAGCAGATTCATGGATATCACCAATGGTTTGGCTGGTCTTGGAAAGACTTATGACATTGGAGATATGGTAAGAAAAATATTGATATCCCTACCAGCTTCATGGACTCCTAAACTGACAACCATGGAAGAAGCTAACGACCTAAGGAGGATGTCTCTTGAAAAGCTCATTGGGTCACTAATGGCCCACGAGATAAACATGGAAAGGCTTGGGGGGTCCTCCAGTAGAAAAAAATACAATAATGCTCCCAAGGCTGTAGAAGACACATCTGGTGATGAATCAGATGGTGATAAAAGCACTGGAAGTAGTGAAGATGAGGAAGCATTCCTATCCTGAAGATTGCAGCGCATATTGGCCAAGAAGAAATACCAGTCTAGAAGGAGATATTTCAAGAAAGGAAAAGACTTCAAGATACCCGAAATTAAGGATACAAAGAAAGCTGAACCCATATGCTATGAATGTAAGAAACCTTGACATATTAAGGCTAAATGTCCAAAACTAAAGAAGACAGAGTTCAGAAAGAAGGACAGCTCGAAGAAATTCAAAAGGTACAAAAAGAAAACCATGGCAACTACATGGAGCAATGACAGCGACTCAGACAATGAGTGAAGCTCCAGCGAAGAAGAAGAACAAAAGGCCAACCTGGCCTTCATGGCAAACTTAGAGGAAAAGAGAAGCCTTAGAGCATCAAAGTGGTACTTGGACAGCGGGTGCTCAAGGCACATGACAGGCAATAGAAAGCTATTCTCGCACATCAAAGATGAAGAAGGCACAATGACTTATGGTGAGAATGGAAAGGGTACAGTGATCGGTTTTGGACAAGTTGGTAGCCAAGGCAGAATTCTCATAGAAGATGTGTTATGCATTAAAGGTCTCAAGCACAATTTGATAAGTATCAGCCAGCTATGTGACAAGGGTCACCAGATCAGGTTTCAAGAGTCAAAGTGCATAATTATGAAAGATGGTGTAACAGTGTTCGAAGCCTACAGAGAAAAGAATCTATATGTGCTTCATCTAGAAGAGTTGAAGGATCAGGATGTATGCCTTGCAGCAAATAAAGATCAATCAGTTGAACTATGGTATAGGAGATTGGGTCACTGCAGTTTGGATGGAATTAGAAAATTGATTAAGCGAAATCTAGTAGAAGGCTTGCCCAAAATAAGCTCAAGAATAGAAGGTATATGTGAACCCTATGCAAAAGGGAAGCATGCAAAGACATCTTTCAAATCAAAGACAATAGTAACCACCTCCAAACCATTAGAGCTACTGCATATGGATTTATTTGGGCCGATGAGAACCACTAGCTTGGAGGAAAGAATTTTGGATTCGTAATAGTTGATGATTATTCAAGATTTACATGGGTATCATTCTTGGAGCATAAAGATGACACGTTTGACAACTTTGTTAAGTGTAGTAAGAAAGTTCAGAAGGACAAGAAGTTCAGCATAATTAGTATTCGATCAGATCATGGAGGAGAATTTCAAAATGAAAAATTTACAGAATTCTGTGATGATCAAGGAATTGAGCATAACTTCTCAGCACCAAGGACACCACAGCAGAATGGAGTAGCTGAGAGGAAGAATAGAAAATTATTGGATATGGCCAAAACCATGTTATCAGAATACAATTTTCCTAGATTTTTTCTGGGTTGAAGCAATCAACACAACATGTTACATAATAAATAGAGTGATGATCAGGCCAATCCTAAAGAAGACAGCGTATGAACTTTACAAGCAAAAGAAGCCCAAGATCAGTCACTTCAGGACGTTCAGATGCCCTTGCTTCATCCACAATAATGGTAAGAGAGATATTGGTAAGTTAGATTCCAAATCTGATGAAGGAATATTCATGGGGTATGCTTCTAAACCTAAAGGTTATAGAGTCTTTAATAAACATAGTTTATTAATTGAACAAACTGTCCATATTATTTTTGATGAATCTAACCCTTCCTTGAGAAAAGAAGTAGATAGTGATGATGAAAATGCAGAAAAGTTATCGAAGAAACTAAGGGATACATCTATCAAGGATAATGAAGATCCACCCTTGGAAGAATTGCAATAGAACGAAATATCTCATAATGATCTTCCAAAGGAATGAAGATACAAAAAGGATCATCCAAGAGACAACATAATTGGAGATCCATCTGTTGGAGTAAGAATAAGAGGTAATGTTATTCCATGTGATTACTTAGCATTTGTTTCTCAAATTGAGCCGAAGACAGTCAATGAAGCACTGTCTGATGAATCTTGGATAATGGCCATGCAAGATGAACTTAATCAGTTCAAGAGAAACCAAGTTTGGTCCTTTGTTCTGAGACCATCAGATCATCCTGTGATTGGCACCAAATGGGCGTTCAGGAAAAAATTGGATGAAGCTGGTGTTATCACTAGAAGCAAGGCTAGAATGGTTGCTCAAGGCTATTCCCAAGAGGAAGGCATAGACTTCGATGAAACCTATGCACCAGTGGCTAGACTAGAGGCAATTCAGAATTTACTTGCTTATGCATCTGCATTAGATTTAAAACTTTTTCAAATGGATGTAAAATCTGCATTTTTAAATGGATACATAAAGGAGGAAGTCTATGTATAACAACCTCCTAGTATTGATTGATGTAGATTTTTCAAATCATGTTTTCAAATTGCATAAAGCTCTATATAGTTTAAAACAAGCACCTAGAGCAAGGTATGAAAGACTTAGTGTATTTTTATTAAACCACGGTTTTATCAGAGGATAGGTAGATATCACTTTATTTATTAAGTCAAAAATATATTGCTTGTGCAAATCTATGTGGATGATAAAATATTCGGATCTACTGATGAATCTCTGTGCAAGTACTTTGAAAAGCTTATGCAGGGAGAATTCGAAATGAGCATGATGGGGGAACTCAATTATTTCCTTGGACTTCAAATCAAGCTAGGCAAAGAAGGCACACACATCTGCCAAGCGAAATACACCAATGAATTATTAAAAAAATTAGATTCGACAATGCAAAGCAACTGTCCACACCAATGAGCACATCTACAAGGTTAGACAGTGATAAAGATGATAAGAAAGTAGATCAAAAACTTTACAGAGGTATGATAGGATCATTACTTTACTTAACTGCTAGTCGACATGATATTCTCTTTAGTGTATGCATGTGTGCAAGATATCAGGCTGATCCTAAAGAATCTCATTTAATTCCTGTTAAAAGGATTTTTAGATATCTAGCTAGAACTCATGATCTAGGTTTATGGTATCAAAAATCATGTGAAACTAGTTTAGTAGGATATTCTGATGCTGACTATGCTGGATGCAAGGTAGATAGAAAAAGTACCAGTGGAAGTTGTCAATTTTCTTGCAGGATGCTTGATTTCATGGTCCTCAAAGAAACAAAATTCAGTAGCACTATCAATAGCTGAAGCTGAGTACGTAGCTGCTGGAAGCTGTTGCACTCAACTACTATTGATAAAATAGCAACTTGAGGATTATGGACTATACATCAAGACCATTCCATTGTTGTGCGACAACACCAGTGCAATAAATCTTACCAAAAATCTAGTCTAGCACTCCAGAACGAAGCATATAGAGGTTAGATATCATGTCATTAGAGATCATGTAGCAAATGGTAATATAAATATTTCTTTTGTAGATACCTTAAATTAGTTAGTAGATATCTTTACAAAAGCCTTACCTAAAGAGAGATTTACATCTCTTAGAAGGGAATTAGGCATTTGTAATTTGTAATAGATTTTCTACATGTATTTGAAATAATAACAGTGTAACATCCCTGTCCCCTTTGAGGGTCAGCTTCTCAGCTGTGGCCGTGACATGTCGACCCGTCGCCTTGTGAAGGCAACGTAGGTGACCGTCGCGTTCTGAATGAGAACGCGTCGGCCGCCCCTGTCGTGACAGGGCTCTGACAGCAGACTGTTGTTTTGTCTTTTAGCTATCTGAACAGTGGAAACACGTGTTGGCTCGCATGCATAAACGCGACATGCTGGTCCGTCACGATCAGATGTCAGCGTTGCATGCATGCCACGTGGTGGCTTTGACCGTTAGGGTCACAGACATTCCAGATCACGACGTAGGTGGGTGTCACGTTAGCAAACGACCGGGTCCATCGTGTTCTTAGCGCCTGTGTTTAAGTTGCTTTGGTAGAGAGCAGGACCCCATTTTGCTTGTGTTGCTGTGTTCTCTCCTCTCCAGAGATTTCTGTGGCTTGGCTGCTTCATGGGGAGCTTGGGAAGGCTTGGGGTGTGTGTGGTGTTTGGTAAAGGTAAGTGCATGTTTTGATGGTGTTGGTGAGTGTGAAATCTGTGTTTCTCCCTCTCACAATTTTGTCCTCCCCCCTTCTCTGTGGCATGCACCTTGGTTTCTCTCCATCGGCTTGTGAAGGACATGCTCGGCTCGTGGACGGCGGCTCTTGGAGCGTTGGAGCTCGGAGGTGGATGGGTGCAAGCCGACGAGAAGGCCCTAATCGGGTGGATCTACATATTGAGGTAGGGATCTCCAAAACCTCCACCAAGCTCTTTCATGCTAGGACATCAAACCCTTCTCCAAGCCTAGACTCCATGATTAGGAGGTGCACTGTGCTCTGTGATCCATGTGGTTGGTTGTGATGCTTGGTTTATGCATGGGATGGGTATGTGTGGTGAGGGTTTTCATGGTGCACGTGAGGATTTTAGAGTGTAGATCTCTTCCATGGCTTGCATGGGGTTTCTTAAGGTGGTTTGGTGTTATTTAAGCTGTTTCCATCGTGTGGCATGATCCCCTTCCTATGTTGTATCCTTTTGGTGCTTATGGGGTGATAGGAGTTGCTCTATTTGAGCACTTGGCTAAGGTTGCGACGGGCTTCCCAGTCACGACCTGGTCACGACGGGCTTCCCAGTCGTGACCTAGTCGTGACGTATCGTCGTGTCGCGTTCCCTTTAAATGCGCCCCAACACCCATCGTGTTTAGCAAACGTGACGGGTACATATGCGCCTTCACGAGTGGGGGTTTGTCAGAACACGACGTCTGCCTCCATCGCGATAGGATCGCGACAAGGTACGTGTCGCATTCAGAAGACTCAAGTTTGTTGCGGCACCTTAAGCCTGAGCGTTCTTATCGTGATGGGTCGAAGGGTTGCCTTCTAGATTCTTGTCGCGATAGGCAGGATCGTCGCGTTCTGATCGCGATGTAGCGCTGCGTCGCCTCTCTGACCGAGAGGGACTGGTGACACGTTTTGACATTCCACTTCTGCTACGACTCAGTTTTCTTGGCACCTATGCTATTCCTAGTGCAGTGCTAGTCTAGTCTCTTCGCCTAGTGCTAGGCACTTGAGGGCTTGTCCACAAGACAAGTTGTTAGCATTACCTGGGACCCCCATCGTACTGCGCCTATTTAGAGGGAGTTCTTCGGGTGGCGGATGTGCTCAAGTCACGGACTTGGAGAGGAGGGGAAAACGGTGGGGACAGCAGCGTAGAGTCATTTATAGAGCTCTCTTGGCTGGGTCTGGGTCGCCGAGGTTGTTGTGGCGCTCTTTTGGTGTGGATCAGCTAGTCCTTTCTCACAGCCTCACTCTACGTGGTTCCAGAACCATTTAGAGGGGCCACGCGGGGGCCGTAGTCCGGCCAGACTACGGCATTGTGGTTACTTTAGTTCCACGTCCCACCCCGACGGGAAGTGCTAGACATGGACTGTTGGTCGAGGGTAGGTGCGTGGCGCACTTGCCCGGCTGACTAGTGTAGCGTTTTGTAGCTAGTGTGTTTGTCCAGTCAGTGTTTTAGCTGTTTGTGGCACGGCCTTGGGGTTCTTCTGGTGCCGTGCTTTACGTGGGTTTTCTGGTCCCGATGTGTAGCCTAGACCGGCAACCGTGTAGTTTCTTTCACGCTTCTGCGCTTGACTCTGCTTAGTACAATAGAATTACTACTTTATTTATTTACTGCATTAAATCTATTCTGCTGTTAGAACCAGTGGGAGATTGGTAGTCCCTACTGGGCTTCTTCGTGATGCTCATGCCCTCTTTTTCAGGTGAGACTTCACAACAGTTCCCTCCGCGACAGACTGAGGAGATGGGGCCGTAGTAGACGGCGTTCCCAGTGAGCAGTGTTCCCCAGCTTGTGTACTTCACCCTCGAGGTATGCACCTAAGGGACATGTTCTTTCCCTTTTATTGTAGCACTTGTACTTTATTTACTTTGGGACTGTACTAGACTGTTACTCAGTGTTGGAATCTTTTCCTTCATCTATCATACATTTTAGTGTGTTTGTTGTTATTTATCTCTATTGCATATCTTGTTAGACTAATCTGTTAGCCCTTTCGGGTCTCCGGACCCGTGGGCGGTGTTGCCGATATTCGGATTCTTGGTGGGAGCAGAGGGTCCAGGCGTGGGGGCTGTTATAGTGGTATCAGAGCAAGGGGTCTATCAGAACTTGTAATGGAAATAAGTAATAACATAAAGTACCTTAGGAAGTACAAGTAACACTGCTAGCCGCCGAAGTTTTATCTATTAACCTATTATTGTGGCTGTTTTGTAGAACAAGCCTCCACGCACTTACAGGCAGGCTCGTGAGCTAGCGAAGCATCAGGAGTTTGAGTCGGACGGGTTTGTTGCAGCCGAGCAAGTGCCGACTGATGCTCGGCCCCAGCAGTTCGAGCAGCCTGGGGACTCGTTGCCACAGGGCGTTCCATTTCGGCAGGGAGGGTCGCTGTAGTAGCTGCAGTGGTTTTCGCCCCCGCCCCCACCAGCCGTCATGGAGCATTGGTGGAGAGCTATGTTCCAGGGTCCTTGGCAGTACCCCCAGTACCAGCCGTATCAGCAGATGCCGGCAAGAGGTCATCAGTTCGTAGAGATGGCAGTAGAGGAGAAGCCACCGCCAACCCCGCAGGCAGCACCAGTTCATCCAGAGGTACCACCAGTGGTATGGCAGCAGACTCCAGTTGCAGCGACAACACTTGAGGACTGCACGACACTTCTGGAGAGGTTTCTTCGTCTTTGGCATCTGACATTTTTTGGTGACCGTGATCCAGACAGGGCAGAGAGTTAGGTCCATGAGCTCGAGCGCTCCTTCGAGACCATGGATTGTGCAGAGCTAGATCATGTTAGGTTGGCAATATATCAGTTGAAGGGGTCTACCCACGAGTGGTGGAGGGCAGTGAGGCAGACCAGTTTTTAGGGCAGGAGGCTGAACCAGATAACTTGGCAGGAGTTCCTAGTGGCCTTTCACAACGAGTTCTTCCCCGACTACGCTTGCCGTGAGAGGAGGGACCAATTCCACGAGTTGGTACAGGGAGACTTGACTGTAGCACAGTACCACCAGTGGTTCGTGCAGCTACCTTGACACGTTCCCCACGTGGCCATTAGTGAGCAGGCTCGTACCGAGCGGTTCATTAGCGGGCTACGCACGATGTTGAGGTGGGCCATGGCTGGTCACCTCTGTGACTGCTTGATGGCCGTAGTGGTGAGAGCCACTGCCTTGGAGCGGGAGTGTCGGTTTCAGCCATAGCAGAGTGGAGGCTCAGAGAGGTCTTCTCCGTACCAGCGCCCCTCAGGCAGTCGAGGGAGTGTTTCCTCTTCTTCTTCTTCTGGGACAGGCAGTGCTGGCCTGACCACGAAGTTGAAGAAGCTGTTCACTCATGGAGGCAGGCGTCAGTACAGGCAGCCACAGCAGCAGCGACGTCAGCCGGAGCAACCAGTGGAGTAGTCCGTACAGTAGGGAGCAAAGCAGGGCCAGTAGGGCACGGGTTGTTTTCATTGCGGGCAGCTGGGTCACTATAAGCGAGAGTGTTCGTTGTTGAGGCAGCAGCACCAGCAACAGGCACCTCAGGCGCAGTTTCCTCCACCCCAGCCGGTACAGCACCACCAACAACATCAAGGTCAGTTCTAGCAGCTGCAGTAGCACCAGCAGTAGCAACCTCATTGAGGACGTGGACGCGGTCAGGTGATGAACATCACCAGAGAGGAAGCGGAGGCCTCTAATCTGGTCGTCGGTACGGTTCCTATCCTTGTTAGGGCTGCTTGAGTTTTGATTAATCTGGGTGCCATGCATTGATTTGCTTCTGAGGAGTTCTTTGCTACTTTGTCTGAGTTTGCTCCAGAGTGGACTTGTGACCTAGCTATTAAGCTGCCGATGGGTGACTTTGTGCATACTCTGGGCTACCTAGAGGGTGTCACCATCGAGGTACAGGGCCACCAGCTACCAGCCAGACAGTTTGCCTTGCAGCTGCATGACTTTGATGCCATCCTTGGCATGGACTGGTTAGAGGCACACTCAGCACTGGTGGATTGTCAGAGGAAGACCGTGAGGTTTGAGCTACCTGGAGCACCGGTGCTTTGCTTCTGAGGTACCCAGTCTACCCGTCGACCCTTTGTCTCTTTTTGTAGAGCTCGACGTATTACATGAGACGGTGGTGTTGCTTTTTTGGCTTCTGTGTGTGTCTCAGATTCTGGTGAGATATCTGTTTCGGATGTGCCTGTTGTCAACGAGTTTGCCGACGTGTTTCCAGAGGATCTACCTGGCTTGCCGCTGGAGCAGGAGGTGGATTTCTCCATTGAGTTGCTTCCGGGGACTATGCCTGCATCCAAGGCACCGTACCGGATGGCACCGGCGAAGCTGTAGGAGTTGAAGCGCCAACTAGAGGAGTTTCTTGCGTTGGGCTTCATTCGTCCTAGCCGTTCGCCGTGGGGAGTGCCTATTTTGTTTGTGAGAAGGAAACATGGCAGCCTTAGGTTGTGTATTGATTATCGACAGCTGAATCAGGTGACCGAGAAGAACAAGTACCCTTTGCCCAGGATCAATGACTTGTTCGACCAGTTGCAGCCAGCTTCAGTGTTCTCGAAGATCGACTTGAGGTCGGGCAACTACCAGTTGCGGATCCGCGAGTCAGACATCGCCAGATCAGCTTTTCGTACCCATTATGGCCACTTTGAGTTTGTCGTGATGCCTTTTGGGCTCACGAATACAACTGCAGCGTTCATGGAGTTGATGCACAACGTGTTCCGAGAGTACCTCGACTGGTTCGTGGTTGTGTTCGTCGATGACATCCTGGTATACTCAGTGACGGTAGAGGAGCACGAGGTTCACTTGAGGCTGGTGTTGCAGGCTTTGAGGAGCCACCAACTTTACGCCAAATTCAGCAAGTGTAAATTTTGGCTAAAGGAGGTGCACTTCCTAGGTCACATTGTTTCTATTGCAGGTGTGGCAGTTGATCCCGCCAAGGTTGAGGTCATGGTTTCTTGTAGCCAGCCCACTACATTTACAGAGGTGTGCAGTTTTCTGCGGCTGGCAGGCTACTACCGAAGGTTCGTGTAGGACTTCGCTAGAGTTGCAGAGCCTTTGACCCAGTTGACCAGACGGGAGACCAGGTTTGTGTGGACAGTAGAGTGCGAGCGCAATTTTCAGGAGCTGAAGAGCCGGCTGACTTCAGCTCCGATTCTTGATGTACCTTCTGGCAGCGACGATTTTGTTGTCTACACAGACGCTTCAGAGACTGGTCTAGGAGCTGTACTGATGTAGCACAGTCGAGTAGTCGCTTATGCTTCTCGTCAGCTGAAGAAGCATGAGCAGCACTACCCGACACACGACTTGGAGCTTGCAGGAGTGGTGTTCGCCTTGAGGTTGTGGAGGCACTACTTGTACGGCGAGGTGTTTGAGGCTTTCACAAATCACGGGAGCTTACAGTACGTCTTCACCCAGAGAGATCTGAACCTCAAGCAGCGCAGGTGGCTCGAGTACTTGAAGGACTACGACTTTACCCTTTCCTATCACTCTGGAAAGGCTAATGTCGTAGCAGACGCTTTGAGTAGGAGAGCCCACTTGAGATATTTGTTTGTTAGACACTGGAGACTCCTGAAGGATGGCACTCAGTGCGTGTTCACGCCGTCGAGCCTCAGGGAGAGGGCAGTGTTGGCCAGCATGATATTTCGCCCTATGATATATCAGCAGGCGATCGAGGCGCAGAGTACATACGCAGACTTGGCCGACGTGTTGCAGTTGCCCGAGGTGGTGCTAGATGAGGACAATAAGGTCAGGATCTGAGATAGACTCTACATTCCAGAGGACATCAGGGAGGAGATACTGGCTGAGGCGCACAGGTCGCAATACTCTATTCATCCTGGCTCCACCACGATGTACCACGGCTTGAGGGTGCTCTTTTGGTGGCCGAGGATGAAAAGAGATCGCTGAGTTTGTTTCGTGCTGCCTTACCTGTCTATAGGTGAAGGCATAGTACCAGTGTCCTGGTGGTGAGTTACAGTCGCTTCCCATTCCCGTGTGGAAGTGGGAGCACGTCACCATGGACTTTGTTTATGGCTTACCTCGCACATGATAGGGGCACGAGAGCGTTTGGGTCATCGTCAACAGGCTAATGAAGACAGCTCACTTCCTACTGGTCAGAGCAGCGTGGTCAGTGGACAGACTTACGCAGCTGTTTGTGGATAGAGTGGTGCCTTTGCACGGAACCCCAGTCTCTATTGTTTCAAATAGAGATCTGAGGTTCACATCTTGTTTCTGGTGCAGCTTTCAGTGGGCACTAGGCACCGAGTTGAGGTTGAGTTCTGCCTACCACCCACAGACAGACAGGCGATCGGAGAGGACCATACAGACCGCCGGAGACTTGTTGAGAGCGTGTTTCCTAGACTGGGGCGGCACGTGAGAGTCGCACCTTCCCATGGTAGAGTTTTCGTATAATAATAGCTTTCACTCCAGCATCAGGATAGAGCAATACAAGGCTTTGTATGGCCGATTGTGCAGGACACCGTTGCACTAGCACAAGGTTGGCAAGAAGCAGCTACTGGGTCCAGAGTTGGCACAGTAGTGCGTAGACACCGTGAGGCTGATCAGACAACGCAGAGCAGACAGAAGAGCTATGCCGACGTCTGTAGGGGCCACTTCAGTTCAAGGCCGGTGATAGTGTGTTTCTTCGGATCTCGCCCACTAAGGGCGTTCTCAGGTTCGGGAAGAGGGGCAAGCTCAGCTTGAGGTTTGTTGTCCCCTTTCCCATCCTGGAGCAGGTTGGTGAGGTCGATTACAGGTTGGCTCTTCCGTCTGAGTTGGTAGGTGTCCACGACGTCTTCTATGTGTCACAGCTGAGGAAGTACATGCCAGATCCGTCGCATGTACTCAACTACTCACAGCTAGAGGTCGCTCCAGACCTGTCGGTGCCAGAGTACCCCATCAGTGTGGTGGACCGCAGGGTGAAGCAGCTTCATAGGAGGCAGATCCCGCTCATCAAGGTGGTTTGGGAGCACCGCGCCGGTGGCGAGGCCACTTGGGAGCATGAGGATGAGATGTGGGTGCAGTTCCCTTACTTGTTCGAGTGACAGGTACCTTGTTTACCCACTTTCCCCTCTAGTTTCGCCCTTAATTTTGAGGATGAAATTGTTTTTTTTTGTTTGTTAGATTGTAACATCCCTGTCCCCTTTGAGGGTCAGCTCTCTTGGCTGTGGTCGCAACATGTCGACCTGTCGCCTTCTGAAGGTGACGTAGGTGACCATCATGTTCTGAATGAGAATGCGTCGGCCGCCCCTGTCGCAATAGGGCTCTGACAGTAGACTGTTGTTTTGTCTTTTAGCTATCTGAACAGTGGTGACACGTGTTGGCTTGCATGCGTGAACACGACATGCTGGTTCGTCGCGATCAGATGTCAACGTTGCATGCATGCCACGTGGTGGCTTTGATTGTCAGGGTCGCAGACGTTCTAGATTGCGACATAGGTGGGTGTCACGTTAGCTTTGCTAACGCGAAGACCAGGTCCGTCGAGTTCTTGGCGCCTGTGTTTAAGTTGCTCTGGCAGAGAGCAGGACCCCATTTTTCCTATGATGCTGTTTTCTTTCCACTCTGGCGATTCCTGTGGCTTGGCTGCTCCGTGGGGAGCATCTGAAGGCTTGGGGTGTCTGTGGTGTTTGGTGATGGTAAGTGCATGTTTTGATGGTCTTGGTGAGTGTGAAATCTGTGTTTCTCCCTCTCACTGTTTTTTCCTCCCCCCTTCCCTGTGGCATGCACCTTGGTTTCTCTCCATCGGCTTGTGAAGGACATGCTCGGCTCGTGGAAGGCAGCCCTTGGAGCGTTGGAGCTCGGAGGTGGAGGGGTTCAAGCCTACGAGAAGGCCCTAATTCGGTGGATCTTCACATTGAGGTAGAGATCCCCAAAACCTCCACCTAGTTCTTTCATGCTAGGACATCAAACCCTTCTCCAAGCCTAGACTCCATGAGTAGGAGGTGCACTGTGCTCTGTGATCCATGTGGTTGGTTGTGATGCTTGGTTTATGCTTGGGATGGGTGTGTATGGTGAGGGTTTTCATGGTGCATGTGAGGATTTTAGAGTGTAGATCTCTTCCATGGCATGCATGGGGTTTCTTAAGGGTGGTTTGGTGTTATTTAAGTTGTTTCCATCGCGTGGCATGATCCCCTCCCTATGTTGTATCCTTTTGGTGCTTATGGGGTGGTAGGAGTTGCTCTGTTTGAGCACTCGGCTGAGGTCGGGACGGGCTTCCCAGTCCCAACCTGGTCGTGACATATCGTCGCGTCGCGTTCTCTTTGAACGCGCCCTAGCACCCATCGCGTTGAGCAAACGCGACAGGTACATGTGCGACATTCAAGAGTTGGGGGTTTGTCGGAACGTGATGTCCGCCTCCATCGCGATAGGATCGCGACGGGGTACGTGTCGCATTCAGAAGACCGGGTTTGTTGCGGCACCTTAAGCCTAAGCGTTCTTATCATGATGGGTCGAAGGGTCGTCTTCTGGTTTCTTGTTGCGGCAGGCAGGATGGTAACGTTCTGATCATGACGTAGTGCTGCGTCGCCTCTTTGACCGAGAGGGACTGGCGACAGGTTTTGACGTTCCTCTTCCGCTGCGACTCGATTTTCTTGGCACTTGTGCTGTTCTTAGTTTAGTGCTCCTCTAGTCTCTTCGCCGGTGCTGGGCACTTGAGGGCTTGACCACAAGAAAGGTTGTTACCATTACCTGGGACCCCCATCCCCGTGCACCTATTTAGAGGGAGTTCTCTGGGCGGCGAGCGTGCTTGAGTCACGGACTTGGAGCAGAGGGGAAAACGGTGGGGACAACGGCATAGAGTCATTTTTAGAGCTCTCTTAGCTGGGTCTGGGTCGCCGAGGTTGTTGTGGCACACTTTCGGTGCGGACCAGTTACTCCTTTCTCACACCTCACTTTACGTGGTTCCGAAACCATTTAGAGTGGCCAGGCGTGGGACCGTAGTCTGGCCAGACTACGGCGTTGTGGTTACTTTAGTTCCACGTCTCACTACGACGGGAGGTGCTAGACATGAACCGTTGGTCGAGGGTAAGGCACGTGGCCCACCTGACCAGCTGACTAGTGTAGCGTTCTGTAGCTAGTGTGTTTGTCCAGGCAGTGTTTCAGCAGTCTGTGTCACAGCCTTGGGGTTCTTCTGGTGCCGTGCTTTACACGGGCTTTTCGGTCCCGACGTGTAGCCTAGACCGATGACCGCGTAGTTTCTTTCACACTTCCGCACTTGACTCTACTTAGTAGAAGAGAATTACTGTATTATTTATTTACTGCATTTAATCTATTCTGCTGTTAGAACCAGTGGGAGATTGGTAGTCCTTACTGGGCTTCTTCGTGAAGCTCATGCCCTTTTTTATAGGTGACACTTCACAGTAGTTCCCTCCGCGGCAGACTGAGGAGACGGAGTCATAGTAGATGGCGTTCCTAGTGAGCAGTGTTCCCCAGCTTGTGTACTTCACCCTCAGGGTATGCCCCTAAGGGACGTGTTCTTTCCCTTTTATTTCAGCACTTCTACTTTATTGACTTTGGGACTGTACTAGACTATTACTCAGTGTTGGACTCATTTCGTTCATATGTCATACATTTTAGTGCATTTGTTGTTATTTATCTCTATTACATATCTTGTTAGATCGATCCGTTAGCCCTTCCAGGTCTCCCGACCATTGGGCGGCGGTACCGATGTTCGGATTCTTGGTGGGAGCCGAGGGTCCGTGCGTCGGGGCCATTACAAACAGTTTCAAAATAATTCATATTCTCTCCCCTGGAATTAAGGAAATCCTTTAATTGCTTGCATCATAATAGCTTTGACGGTTCATTATTTCAAAAGACCTTATTTATTGCGAAATTGTCTCCTCTTTTGTCATTTTCCGCATTTATTGCGGTGTCTTTTCAAAAGCAACTTTAACTTTTGCTTTTAATCCCGTAATGTATGCCATACTGATTCCACCTTTCTCTCTCATCTCTTTCGACTCGCCTGGAACGATTAACCCTATCAATTCTGGCATCCTCTCTATGTGATTTCGAAAGAATCCCTCTATTCACGGCAAAATCTCTTGAGGGCTTCTATTCTACTCCTTCCCACGATCCTCTAGAACCTTTCGCTATTCAAATCCACGACAGTTTCTGGGGTCTCTGACACTGTTGGTTGCTACGGCGATGCGTTCCTCACAGCAGAGCAGTAGGAACGATTTGCAGTGGTGAAGACGAAGCTCTTTGGTAACAAGGTAGTGAATGTGGCTGATTTTGAGAAGAATGGGATGCATAGTGTGGTAGCAGCAATGTAGAGGATGAAGTGGACAACGATGGTGACTATTTCATAGGCGAGCTATTCGGACCTAGTAAAAGCTTTTTTCACCTGCTTAAAATCTGAAGAGGACGGGTCCCTGGCCTACACAGTCAAAGGTACTCCCATTAACATATGATATGTTGGAGAGTCTACCAGTGGTCGCAGTGGGGTAGACAGTGTCGACATTCATGTCAAGGGACTGGGGATTATCGTTACTGAATATAAGCTGAAGGATGGTAAAATCGACCTCAACCAGTTGAATGCCTTCAACCGGATTTTGCATTTCATAGTGTGCCAAATCCTTGTACCATGAAGCACAACTTTCTCCACTTTCCCGAAGGCTGACTCCGACATGATATTTTGGGCGAATCAGAACAAAGATATCAATATGGCAGAGGTGATTATTGAAAGAATGAAGTTTGCAACTGCGATGATATGGAAAAAGAAGAACAAGGTCAACGTGTCCCTTCCTTATGATCACCTGTTGACAAAAATTTTCCAACATTACAACATAGACCTGAGTGGTGAAGTTTTGGAGATGGGCCAAGCCATCAGAAGCAGAAAACTGAAAAAGAGTGGCTTTTCTCTTGTAGCCGGAGTTTGGACAAAGACTTCAGTCGCTAAAGGTGAGGCCATTATTAGAGAGGCTCAAGAAGTTCCTATTCCAGAAGCAGAGGCAAAGGTAGAAGTGAGGGCTGAACACCGTGTTGTAAAAGCTTCCACACCCCCAACAGTCCTCGAAGAGGCAACATCAGCAGTCAGGCCAGAAGAACCAGTGGCTAGTCCAAGAAGAATTGAAGAAATTCCTCCATAACACATTGAGCCCGTTGGGCAATCATCAGAGGTTGATACCCCCACGACAGTTATTACATCTATTCTTCATGAAGTATTGGATACTGTCGCCAGCATTCAGGGGGAGCAAGAAGAAGTTGTTCCGAAAGTTGTGGCACTAGGCGACAGTGATGTTCGGGTAGAGGATGCTCCTGCTCAAGGGGAGCATGTGGCTGAGATGGCAGAAAATGTTTAGGGGGAGCCCGCGGCTAGCCACCATGTTTATCAGTTCCAAGAAGGTGTTGTGGAGAGCACCACGGATGAAGATGAAGTTCTTGTTGATAATGTAGAGACAGTTGCTGGCACCAATGATAAAGGCAAAGGTGTAGCCCCTCAGATTCCTTTGCTTACTAGAAGGGCACACCATAGTTCCAAGAAGAAGAAGCTGAGGGTCAACATGAAGCCAGTGATAGATAGATTAGATGCTCATGGAGAGATCTTGTCCTCACTGTAAAATGAAGTATCATCTATCTTTGTAAGCCAAAGCACAGAAGCCAAGTAGATTGGAGTAATGAAATCTGAACTCCAAGGTTTGAAGGGTGAGTTGGGTAGCATAAAGCAATTAATAGAAGATCTATCAGTTTTTGTGAGGGAGCACTTCCCATTTCTGCCCCTCCTACTCCCACTTCGGTAGTACCAGAGTGTAACTCAGGGCCATCCAGACCAAGCAATGTGGAAGAAATCTTGCCATCATGGCCAAGTTCTGAAGAGGCAGCTGGGACATCAGGGCCAAAGATTGCTGAGGAATCTAGGGAGTCTGAGCCAGCACCGGCAGCATCTGGGCCATCAGCTGAGCAGTCAGGGCCTCCAGGGCCAGTTATGGATGAGTCTGGGCCATCAGGGCCAATGGAATCTGAAGTGGAGCCTACAAGAGTTGAAGATCCGGTTGTGCCCCCAGAGTCCCCTATCTCTTCACCTATCAAAACACCAGCTCCTTCCTCTCCACCATCCTCATCGATTGCACCTCCAGCCCCTGCCACCTTCAAGCAGCCACTTCCAAAACATATCTCTTCACCCACTCCATTCCCTACCACCTCATCCTCTTCTCTTACTTCCTCAACATCTATTCCTCCTCCTACTTCTAAGGCACCTCCAGCATCCTCCTTAGTTGGAGCCTCATCTTCTGGTCCCTCATCAGCTGGACCATCTGCATCACCTCCTTCTACCTCTTACTCGTTTCTTTATCCTCCTACTCCTCCCTCCTTTGTTACCATCATTCCAGAGGGTGCCCAACTAGAAGGTCCTTTTATCCAGGACATCAAAGATGAGTTTGAATTAGCCATACTTCGCTCAGTCCTGTCAGTTGGCACTCCCATTCACAGGACAGGCTCTTCCAGCCATGATCCTAAAAAGAGAAAAATATCTTCCAACCTTGCTATTTCTTCTGAGCCTCATTTTCCATCTCTTTGGTTTTCTGTCACTGTTGAAAATCAAAGAAGGTCTATCTATTTTGAATTCCTCCTGAAATGCACTTTTTCCACCATTTTTGGCCTTCCTCATCTACATCTCACCGACCACCTAAATGTTGTTCTTCCCCCCCTCCTCTCTTTCAAAAGCGGGACTGCCAAAAATTTTCTCTATGATTGAGGCTAAAAATGAAGATCAGTGGGCTCGGGGCCATCAGTCTTTACACTGGAAATTCATATCTACCAGCTCTGCTCGATTCCCACCTAGGGATCACCCACTCACTCTCTCTGAGTGGTTTGTGATTCATCACAAAACTACGTGGGGTCCATTTATTCAGAAGGAGATCAAGCTTATCTGCTATTTCTAGATGTTTAACAATTACAGATATCTCAATAATCTGCCCGAAGATCAGCTTGGCCAATTCCGGCAAGCTATTTCTCTTCTTGGTTCGGATACTACACATTCCACCTCTATTTAAGTGGATTTCGCCACATTGAAGATGCCAGATGTGGTCTTCCTACCTCCACTTCACTCTTTAGTCACGGATTCTGACGTCGGTCCCATCATTTTTGAAAGATTTGCCAGAGTCATGACCCACATTTCTGTTCAGAGAGGTGATTTGCTTGCATTCCACCATTTTTTGTTCTGGGAATATCATCAAGGCCATATCAAATCAGATGCTCTTGCCCCTCTGTTGTCCGAGTGTGAGCGGTTGTCTCCAGTTGAGTGTGAAAGGCATTACCCACTTTCTGCTCAGCAGCTTGTTGCTTTCAATCCTATCAGGACAGAGCTACTAAACCTCCTCTCTCTGTTGAAGAATTCCTCGATCTGAACTCCATTCACCTTGTTCAAGACCCCTTACACACAAGGTGTATGTGGCTATGAAAAAGGAACTAAAGCAGTAGCAGATCTTCTACCCCATCTCAGTAGATCAGTTTCTCCAGCATGCTATCTTTGGTAACTCCAGCTCCTACAAAATGTCTCTTGGCCAGGATGAATATGGCAACTTCGTAGAAGCTCAAAGGCAACTGTACATCCAGAGGATGGCTCCTGTTATAGGACCTTCCTACTCTATGGTTTTTGGAGCCCTCCAAGGTTATTTTGAAGAGCAGGAATACAAGGCTTGGCCGATTATTGCTCGCCATGCCTCTCTTGTCTCCTGCCTTCTATCTTCCTATACCCCCGTAGTGATATAATAGATTAATGTTTGGCCACCATTATCTTTCTTCTCTTCGTTCTTTGTTTATTGTCATATCTTTTTTCTTAATGACAAAAATGGGGAGAAAGTAAAATGTTCTGAAATACACTTTAAATTTCTCTAGCAAATTTACTTAGATTCATTTCAGAGCCTTATATCTTTATGTTATGTTTTATCATCACCAAAAAGAGGGAGATTGATGAACAGTCCATCCCCATATAATTTTATTTAATTATATACAATTTTGGTTATTAACAAAATCCAAACAATCATTTTCTAACAAGTTTTTTTAAAGTTCATCCACAGGGAATAAGTCAAGCAAAATCTGTAAGTTATTCTCTTACACTACCATTTAAAGTTTAAAATATGAATTACTTCTAAGTCCACATCGATTTCCTTTGTAAAAGAACGATTCTATCGCTTCAACGATTTCCTAAGTGAATCATCGATTTCGGTCTCATAACGATTTCGTAAGTGAATCATCGATTTCGGTCTCACAACGATTTCATAAGTGAATCATCGATTTCGGTCTCAAAACGATTTCGTAAGTGAATCATCGATTTCGGTCTCATAACGATTTCGTAAGTGAAACATTCATTTCGGTCTCACAACGATTTCATAAGTGAATCATCGATTTCGGTCTCATAACGATTTCGTAAGTGAATCATCGATTTCAGACTCACAACGATTTTGGTTTTACATCGATTTCATAAGTAAAACAACGATTCGGTCTTCGGTTTCTTAAGAGAAACAATGATTTGATTGATGTAACGATTTGATAAGTAAAAACAACGATTTGATTGTTATAACGATTCGGTAAGTGAAATCATCGATTTGCTTATATCTGTACAACAATTTGCTTGTACAACGATTTGCTTTCTCTTTTACAACGATTTGCTTATGCTTGTACAACAATTTGCTTATATCTGTACAACGATTTGGTTGTATATTGATTTGTTTATGTTTGAACAACGACTTGCATAAATAACGATTTGTTTATGTTTGAACAACGATTTGCCTATATTGTATAATGACTTGCTTAGATAATGATTTGCCTATATTTGTATAACGATTTGCATAAACAATGATTTCATAAGTTGAACAACTATTTCATTATCATAACGACTTCATGGATTACATCGATTTCATACATGATATTCAAATATATTTTCAGATACTGTGAAAGTCAAAGTCTTCCCGCATGCATCACTAATATCCTTGCATTTAATGTGATTGTACACATCTCTGCACGTTGTATATCTGGGTGCCTTCTTTTCCTATGTTTCTATAGCAAACACTTTTCAGGATAGCAGAATGACATTTCCATTTTGGTATATATTCTTTCTAATGTTGACTGACAAGCATAGAGATAGTTCAGTTCTCTGTGCGTCGACATTTATTGTGTGCGGGTATTTGCCAGTACATTTTCATACAATGTTGGACAACTAGCAGCTGAAAGATATCTGGACGAATCTTCTCTTTGCGTGCATGGCTAGTAGAGCATTAAATAGTTGCAGACTTACCTGTTGTACACCTTGGACCATGTAGTCGAACATGCTTCAAACTTAGAGACAATGGCCATTTCAACGGCTATATTTTTCAACAGAAGATATATAGAAGACTGATGTCTCCATGAAGAATAACAACTTTTGGTATGTTAGAGCTTTTAGAGAACCAACCTACAACTTGCGAGCATCAGAAACAAGAGCCCCAAAGCTTCACTCCATAATCTTCTGTAGCTCTCAGCTCTCCGTGTTCATTTTCTTAGCTTTTGGAGAGCCTTTGTAGTTTTGAGAGTTTTCATCAAGTGAAAATGTCACATCTCAGGTTTTCGGCTTTCCGTTTGTGTGGGATGACTGGCCAAGTCACGACGGAGGTGCCCGTCGTGACAGTCATCCTTGTTGCGACCACTAGGTGTGTCGCGTTCCTGTCGCGCTCGGTCAACGGATCGTGACAGGGTTCTACTTTTGGTCTTCTGACAGGCGTCTGCCGCATGTCAGGGTGACAGGGGGGGTCAGAGCAACCTGTTAGGCTGTCGAAGCCCCTAGGGTGGGCACGTTATGGTCGCGGTCTGGGCGGTCGTCGTGATATGGTGGTATCGCGAAGCCTCGCCCCGTCGCATCTTTGGGGGACCGAAGGCTAAAGCCTTGGCTGGTTCTCCCTTTCCCTGTTTTAGCTTTCTCCTTTCCCTTCTCCTCTCCGAGGAGGGGAAGTTCTCCCTTCCTTCTTCGGCAGCTTGGTGCGTGGTGGCGGAGATGTGGTGGCTCGTGCGGTGCGTGGAGTGGCATCATGGAGCGAGGAGGAGGTGGCCATGCCTTCGTGAAGGCCCTTGTTTGGGGTTTGGATCTCCGTTTCATATAGGGATGCTTGTGCCCTTTCTTGTTAGTGTGGATTGGAGGTCCTAATGGGTGTTTGCATTCTTTTATTGCTTTCACCATGCTCCCCACCCCGTGGTGTGCTAGTTGTAGCGACGCACTCGGCGGCCACCCTCATGCACTCGGCTTTCCAGCTGATGTCGCGATCGCCGAGTGCGTCGCGACATTAGAGAAGGCGTCGCTCCGGTCGGACAAGACCTTATCGCGGCTCGGGTGGCCGCCGCGATGAGGGTCGTGTCGCGACCCGGTTGCGAGTTGCGACGGCTCTATGGGAGCGCGACAAGACCTGGTCTACCTCGGGTGTTTCAGTGGCCACTTTGGTGTGTCGGCGTGTGCCCTTAGGACCTTCTAGTGGGAACGCCGCAGGTTGCCTCCCTGCGTTCAGTGACTGATGGTGACACCTTCGTGGCCGTGTCCTAGCAGTGTCGCTAGGGGGCTTGCGTCTTTCTAATAATCAATGGTCTGGTCGCCGATCGATTATTAGAAGATTGTTGGTTTCTGTGCTGTTTGGTGGTGCTCCAGTTTCACGGGTCGTGCCATGTGCGCCGGCGTTGGTCGACGGCCCTTCTGGAGGTTGTTCCCAGAAAGGGTACCGTGCGCACCTGTGCCTACTGGGTTTGCCTTGGTTACTAGCAAGTTGTGTCATTTCTGTTGGTGGTTGCCACGCCAGTTCTCTGTTCACCCGGTGCTAGGCACTTGCGGGTTTGTCCGCCAGACAGGTTATTACCATTACCTGGGACCCCCATCCCCGTGCGCCTGTGTCAGAGGGAGCTTCTCTGGGTGGCCAGCGTGCTCGAGTTTCGGACTCGGAGCGGTAGGGGAAAATGGTGGGGACAGCTGCTTCTCTCATTTGCAGAGCTCTCTTAGCTAGGTCTGGTCTATGAGATTGTTGTGGCACTCTTTCGGTGCAGACCAGCTAGTCCTTCTCACAGCCTCGCCCTGCGTTGGTTCTTGAGCCACGTAGGGAGATCAGGCGTGGGGCCACAGCTCGGTCGGGCTATGGTAATTTATGGTTGTGTTCTTGGCTATGGCTCGCTAGCCTCACTCTACCTAGAGAGGTTGTAGGAAGGAGTCGGAGGCCGGCATGCTGGAGGACTGGACTGTGTGTCCTCCTCATAGCTGCCGGTGGCGGTGGCTTGGTTGCACTTGCTGTGACGGTGTTTCACGTTGTTCCCAAGAATGGTTTCTCATTGCCCTAGCTTGCACAGTAGTTGCACCTTAGCTGTGTCTAGTTTCGTGGGCTTGGTTGTTGGCCTCATGGGCCGTGTTTAGTGGTTTCCGTTCCGCGGGTTCTCTCAGGGTGTCGAGTGTTGACACCCGACTGCTATTTCGGTAACCGTTCCTTGGTGCCATTCGTGGTGGCACCGATAGGTGTAGTTCCCTGACCTCGTGGAGTGTCCGAGGTGCAGGATGGTTCTACTTGTGGACCCTCGACCTTGTTGAGGTCTGAGGTGTCCGTGTCTGTAGTGAGACGTTGCTTCTCACATGGTTGTTCGGTGTCTCTCGTGGTGACACCTGGTTGTTCCTTCCCGACCTCGTGTAGGTCTAGGATGTTGGGTGCTTGTGTCGTGAGACTCTGGTCTCACATGGTTGCTCCGGTGTTCGTGAGCTTCTTTGCCTCGGCGGGTGTGTGCCGAGGATTTGCTTCCACATGTGTTCGACTCCGCTGGTTCTACGGGAGTCGTCTTTGGCCAGACCCAGTTTGTGGTCGAGGTGTTTCTTAGTTTCCGCTGCTTTGTAGTACTCTGTGGTAGGCGATTCCCGCTTTACTGCATTGTAGAGTAGTTTGCTTCTGCGTTGTTGGAGTTCCTGCTGCTCTGGCTGGTAAGGGACTAGTAATCCCTATTGAGTATTGTTCCCAAGGCTCACCCCCCTACTCTCTTCAGGTAGGGACTCGCTGTCGCAGGAGTTCGTTGCCGGACGGTCGTGGTGGCGGTTTGTTGCGCCTTGCGTTGCTAGCAGTGTGAGTTGTGAGCGTGAGCGCTTGTAGTGTGAGTTGAGAGTGGCCTTTTTGCAAGTCCTCGGGGTATGCCCCTTAAGGACTGCACCTTCCTCTCTATACCTGTACTTTTATTTGGGACATTTTGTACATAATTTCCTTTTTTAAATGTACGAACATTCTGTTATAGTTATTTGAATTCATTGCTAATCTCACTGGACTAAATTCTAACCCTTCTTGGTCTTCGGATCCGTGGGTGGCGGCGCGACCTTAGGGGGTCCTTGGCGGGGGTCCGGAGCTCGGGTCGTTACAGTGGTATCAGAGCTCAGGGGTCCAACAAGATTTGTAATGCGTTAATAACTATGGCTGTCCCAAAAAAAGGTACTAGTACACTGCTGGCCCGTCTGTGTAGAGATGCTTTTAGGCGAGCATTTGGTTCTTTGTTGTAGGTGGCTAGCTTTCCAGTAGGGTCCAAGTGTGTTGCTGCTGTTGCTGGGTGCACGTGCTGTGAGCAAGGTTGTTGTTTTCGCTTGTGCTGCAGTGGGGTTCGTCGTCAACCTACGCGTCCATGTCCTTGCCTTGTTGGCTGCCCCTTCTTGTTGGAGTGTGTCCTTGTTGGATGTCCCCTTCTTGCTGGGGTGTGTCCTTGTTGGATGTCCCCTTATTGTTGGGGTGTGTTTTGTTGGTTGTGTGTTTGGCCTTGCGTGTCTGTGCACCGTTGGACGCTGTGCTCTGCTCAGTCAGCATTTTTGCTCGAGCTAAGCAGATGCTTGTGTGCCGTGTTGCACTTCTGGTTGAGCGCTGCAACACCTGTTTGTGGTTGTTGTCGGCCTGGTGCTGACTGGTTGTGAACTCTGGTGAGGTGCTCCCAGAGTTCTTCTCTGTTGGTTCTGGTGGAGGTGAAGTTTTCCCAAGAACTGTGTTGTGCTCATTTCTGGTTGTTACGGCGTTGCCCTCTGGGTCGAGGTGCATCGCTTGACTGCTATGTTCTGGTTGTGTTTTCTAGGACTATTTGTTGTTGTCCTAGTGAGAGTTCCTCTCCCTCTGGGACTGCTTTTGTGGTCGTTGAAGTCATCCACTGTGTTGCCTCTTTGGTTGAGGTCTCTGTTGTCTGGTTGGTTGTCGTTGCATTGACCTCGCGGCTGAGGTGCATCGCTTGGTTGTCCTGTGTTCTGGTGCAGTTTCCCAGAACTGTTGGTTGTTATCCTGGTGAGTTTCGCTATCAGGACTATTTCGGGCTTGTTTCTGACGATTATTGTGCTACCTCAAGGCTGGGGTATGCTGTTGTTGTGTTGGCTGTTGCGTTCTGGTGGGTTTTCCCAGAACGAAACCTTGGTGGTTCTGGTGGAGGTTCTCCAGAACAAGTTGTGTTGCTTCTGTTGTCTTCTGTGTTTTCTCTGTTGGCCATGCATTTGGCCATTTGGTTGGGCTGTGTTCTGGTGATGGTTCCAAGAATGGCTCTTGGCGCTTTGGGAGGAGGTTCTTCCCAAGCTGCTTCGTGTTTGTTTTGGTTGTCGCTGCTCTCTCTCATCGGGGAGATGAGCTGTCGCTATTGCCGGTTGGTCTGTCTGTGTTACAGTCTGCCTCGGCGCTGTCAGTCGAGGTGTGGTTCCCTTGCCGTGGTGCTGGCCAGGTCGTCTTCCAGTTCATATTCGAGTTTTCCTGGCTGCACTGGTGGGACTTCGTGTGTCCCCAAGGTCGGAAGGTTTGCTTCGTTTCTCACATTTTGTGAGCTCTGCCAGATGGTAGTCTGGTGAGTGCAATGGGTGTCTGGCTGGTGGTGCTTTTGTGGAAGTGCCAGTCTCGTTTGGTGGTTTCCCTTGGCGTGTGGAAGAGACTCATTGTGAGGGTCTCCTTCCCTTGCTTTCCGTTGGTTGCTCGGGGTGATGTTGCTCCACTGTGGTGTTGTGTCTCCAGGGTGTGCATTGTTGTGACCTTCGGGTGGAGTCATCTTCCCTTGAGTTGTTTTAGGTTGAGCTGGTTGCTCCCCTTTTTCCAGTTATCTTAGGTTGGTTGTGCCAGCCAGACCACTTGTGGGTCCATGTGGTTGAGTTTGTGGTTGCTTGCATTTCCGTGCCGACACACTCTTGCTGACGGTTGTTTGGCAAGCATCGTGGTTGTTCGGCTGGCTATGCCTCCTATGGGAGTGCTAGCCTTGTGTTGTTGTTTCCTATGCTTCTCATGGGTTGCTTGGGGTGGTGGAGCTTTCACATGGCATTTGATGCCATGTCGCGCACCGTGGCGACCTTCGTGGCGAAGGTCCCTACCCTTTTGAGCTATTTTGAGGTTGAGCAGGTTGCTTCCCCTCGTGTGCGTAGTTTTCTTGTGGTGCGATAGGTTGTGGTGACCTATTGTGTCGTCTCTTGCTGTGCTGGTTTCTTGTTGCCTGACTGGACGATGTAAGGCAGCGTGCCCTATGTTCAGTGTAAGGCAGCACTGGTTTTCTGTTGTTTGGCTTGCTTGTGCAAGCATCGTCCCGGTATGTGTTTCCGCTTGTGCCTCAGCTGTGCTTGGAGGCACTTGTTGCCGTTTGGTGTGTGGCCCTCTCCGCCTGTGGAGGTAGGAGTGGTGCCTCGTGTTGTGAGCTTCTAAGAGCCAGTATGGTGGTTGCGCTCTTGAAGCTGCTGGTTCTCCACGTGTTTTGCTTTTGTGGGTCTCTGGTGGAGAGTCCCTTTCTGTTGGCCTTGAGTTGTTTGAGGTTGTTGGTGTTGTTGTGTACTGCACCTGGAGCGTGTTTCTTTTTCGATGTTTCATGTCTTTGAGCCTTGAGGGTTCGCGGCCGGTGTGGCCTGTTCTGCCCTTTTTGGCTCTTGGTTCATTGTGTGTAGCCTTTGGTAGGTCTCTTGTGGAGAGTCATCCCTATTAGCCGTGTTGTTTTGGCCGTTGTTGCAACTATGTTGCATCTTGCCGAGTTTTGGTGCTTCTGGTGGCACCCTGTGCTCGTGCTTGAGTGGTTTATTTTCGTGCCTTCTGCAGCCCTGGTGCATTGTGTTCCACTTTGGGTGGCTCCTGGTGCTTATTTGGCACCGTGTGTCGTGCTGTGTTCATCGTGCGTAGTTTCGTGAGATTGCTCGGTGTTCGAGGTGTTGAGTTTTTTGCCTCTGGGACACTTTGTGCTGACCGTGCCTTGTGGTTGTACCATTACCGCTGTGGGGTGGCTGCTTTGCCTTGTCTAGGTAGCCCTATTGGTGGTGCGCCAGGCTTTTGTCGTGGCCTGTGTCCAGTTGGGGTTCCCTATTTTGATTTGGATCCCCCTGAGGTCGACGTGTTGTCCTCGACCTTTATAGATGTTTTGATTCCCGTGCGGTTTGCCGACATCTTGGGATGCTTGGACTTGCCAACATCAGACACCTTCTCTGGTTTTGCCTCTGTGCGTGTGCTTCTGGTGCCGATGTTTTAGCTTTCTGTGGCTCCACAGTCGTTGTGTGTCCTTGTCGGACCACAAGGACGATCTGGGTGAGATCCAGTAGTGCCAGTAGACACTGCCTTGCTTGCCGTGTTGTTCTCCTCATGCGTGTTTTGCCTCTTGGTTTTGTGTCACCATTAAGAAGTTCTCGTTTGGTCTTTCCGTAGGTGCTAGCTGTTGCTAGATGTACGGAGCCATTCAGCGGAGTCTTGTGGATGACCTCTTAGTGTTTTCCTCGATTGCCGTCAGTAGCTGGGACCTCTGTCTAGTTGTTGGTGACAGAGTGAGTTACTGACCGGTTGGTCTCAACAGCGTGGTCTGTTGAGGGCTCAATCGTGTGGTTTTTGACTGGCGGTTTCAGTGTTTCTGGTGAGTTTGGTGCGCGTCACACCTGTGGAGTTGTCAACATCTGCTTGTGTGCTCTGTGCCGTTATTGTGCGCCCTGGGAGCCATCGGATGTCTGGTTAGGCACTCCCTTGTGCCAGGGTTGTGGTGGCGACCACCGTGAAGTCGTGGTACGACTTATTGGTCTCCTTGCGCTGGATGTTTTCTCCGACTGGATGTTTTCTCAGTCGTGTAGCACCCGGAGAATTTTAATTACATAAAAATTCAAAATAAATGGAAATAAATAATTTCCATAATATCGGAGTAATTAAACAAACATATCATTATCGTATGTGCTCAAACACATCGGACAATTTCATAAATATTATAAATCGACCCCAAACATTATTACTAAATATTTCACAAAGAAATTTGTGCCAATAAAAATCAGATTAGCCAAGTTTAAAGTGTTTCGCAACTTATTATCGTAATTCATGAATAAGTCGAAAAATCATTATCACACGTACTTGGATGAGTCAGAAAATTAAATAAAAATCATAAATAGACTTCAAATAATATCTTCTAATGACCCATCAAGAAATTTGGGTCAATAAAAATTATTTGGGATAGGTTTAAGAGTTATTGTGACCGATTACCCAAAATAGGAAACAAGTCAGAAAATCGTTAACACGGAAATACGATGCAATCATAAATTAAATAAAAATGTTGGAAAGACTTCTAACATTATATATTAATGACCCAATATCATAATTGGGCCAATGGACCACATATGACCCAAAAATCAAATGAAGCAAGAAAATACATAGAAATTCGCAACTATAATTAAGCTGAAATTAAAAAAAGGTAATTAGAGTTGAATTGGGAAGAGATCTTGCATTCTTGGCAACCCAATTCGTGCTTAACTATGTGGGAGGTTTCCTAAAGCCTCACACACTCAAATGGAGGTAGAAATCCTCAAAATAGGGAACTAGTATGTTAAAACAGCAACTCTTCTTTCCTAGTTACAATAGGACTCCTAAACACCATGGATGCTTAAATACTCTTCACCAAACCCTTGGGGACAAGTTTACATCTTGTTGGGGTCGTGTGGAGGAGTTCTTGGCGGCTGGGGAGTAGGAGATCGTCCACACCAAGCCGTTCTTCTTCCCTTCTCGTCTGCTGCGACATGCACAAACCGTCCACTTGAAGTCGACCAAAGGTGAGTCAAAACATAACCAAACCTTGCAAGGCCTATACCACTGGAAAGAGGGTACCTAGCCGTTCTTCTTCCCCTTCTCGTCTGCTGCGACCTGCACAAATCATCACTTGAAGTTGACCAAAGGTGAGTGAAAACATAACCAAACCTCACAAGGCCTATACCCCTGGAAAGAGAGTCGAGTCTACATTCTAACCCAAGTGGAATGCCCAAATTCCATGCAGTATACATGGAGTATTAGGCATTTTCCTACAAGTGGTCTGAACATAGGTTTTTGGGAAAAATGGGACTTCTTCAACCTAGAAGGTAGGTGTTCTTGAGCCAAACCTTAACATATCCTATACCAATGTGTAGATCATCAAGTTAACTTTCGTTTCCCACTGGTTTCATCGAATTTCAATAAGTAGATATTTAATTATAAGCGTTTTCCCCAAGTCACGCATTGTTAGGGCTTTTCCCATTCTTGATATGTTGCATGCGATTTGAGATCGAATTAAAGTAAACCCACAACATGAAAGTTGTTCTACTGCTTGTCCTCGTCATGTCGGTGTTGAGCGTTTTGTCTAGATGTCATTAGTTAGAGAGTTATAAGCATGGTAAGAGGGTCTCTACATGATACTATGTTTTCAGGTTGCACTTGGTTTTACGTTTGTGTTTGACTTAATTAAAGCCTATCAAAACCATCCTTGTTTTCTAATTCCAATTTACTGGAGGCACCCTTGCATGTCTAGGTTGGTTAAAAACTAGTTTTGTGATTTTTCATGCACTATACAATTTGCTCTTAATTTTAGAACGACCCTGTGTCAAAATAGGGAAAGTCTGATCCGCAATCCAAAGCATTGTCCTTTCTCTGTCGGATTCAGGCGCAGACCCTATGAACGTGATGGCCCGATAGGCTGCGTTCTGAGGTCTTGTCGTGACAGCAAACCTGTCTCGTTCTGAACGCGACGAGCGCCCCGTGGCTATCTCTCTGCCTGTTCTGACTGCCTTGTCGCGTTCTTCACATCCCCTTGTCGCGTTCTGAGCTGACCCCGTCGCGACCTTTACAAGTGTCTGTCACGATCTTAGGATTTTTACATGAAACCACTTATTTTCTTGCAAATCTTACCGCTATACCTGAGGTCTATTTAATTATGATATTTAGTGTGTAATTCCCATGTCTTAGGTCTGATCATTGCATGATGGTTATTTTAATGGTTTAAAAGTGGTAAACCCATTTAAAAAGCTTTAATTACACAAATATTATTCTAATTGCTTTCGTAATGACGTGATCATTCATGCTACTTATGATTTAATCTTCCTACTGGTCTACCATGTTTAAATGATAATTTTTATCTTAAAATCTTGCAAATCATGATTAGTTAAAGCACATAGTCTTATTCCATGTCATATTGTTAAGTGTTTTCGTCAAATTTAAATCCGATGGTTTGTGGATTGAGACATGTGTACATCACTACACACTTACACGTCTAGGAAGCCCTTTCTTGGGAATTTGGAAGCTCTCTACTGGTCGTTCCGAGTCGGTAGACTAGTGACTGTTCTCCAAGGCCTCTGTAAATCTCCTCTGACCATGGATTCCCACATGGCCGGCGAGTTGGTTGTACCATTGAAGTTCTCTGGAGATAGCGTGCACTTACTTTTGCTTATTGTTCTCGTGAGTGTGATTTACAATCTAGACTAAAGGCATTAATGTAAAGATTGAATTAAAGTATAAATCGTACCGTTATGCTGCCAAATTTATCTCTTGACCATTGTTCTCATGAAATCATGTTCAATTTCTTATTACTTGTTCTCATCATCATCGTGAACATGACATTACACATGCTTACATTTGAAACTCTCATTGGCCATTATTAATGACTGTGGGTATCTACATTTAAAATTTAAATGAGATGCTGACCGGGCACGGCGAGTGTCCAAGGGCTCCAGTCTAGCCCCAATGACGGAGAGTCATAAATATACTATTAACCATGGGGTATAATGATTACTGGCGTTGCATCTGCACTGGGAGTCGTGCGTGTCATGTTGAATGATAGATACAATAACGACATACACGTGTCCTAGTGTACATTCTTGATGGATCTTTTCTTGGTGTACATTAGTGTCTACGTGCCTGATTAGTGTTACATGATCGTGCTCGTGCGTGCTTGCTTGCTTGCGTGATATGGCCATCCTGCATTTATTGCAATTAGTGATATCTTGCGTTCGTGAAAGCTATTGGCATCAAGTGAAATCTTGTGTGCTCCTACAAAGTTATCTATTGCTAGTTTCATCTCATTATATCATTCTAGATCTCATTCTATCATGATTTCTCTATCTAGCTTGTTTCATGTATCTTGTTCTAGTGAGTTTTATTCGTACATGCATATCATGACATTCATCGTGCTTACCTTGTTCTAAATTGCTAATCACTTATATCATTGCCCGCACATTGAGATATAAATCCTACTGGGCTAGTTTGCTCATCCCCTAGTTTTACCCAATCTAGGTGACTATGAAGTTCAAGAGGAAGAGCAAGTCGAGGATGGGAATGCGTCTGAGTGATGAGCATTCAAATTATGAGTCTTTCTATAGTTAGTTTATTTTGAGTGTTAGAACAATGTAGTAGGAAGTGAGGTATTATGTACTTTTGCTTTTATTGAGTCTTAGTCCTGTAATAATTTCCATTTGGAATACAATGAGGTGAGATTTGAATACAAGATTAGTTGAGTTCAATATTTGGGCCCTATGATGATGTTGTGTTGTTATACACTTAATGCGTGCTAGCTAGGGGCTTATTTGCCGACTGTTCACGTCTAGAGATATCGTCTCGAATTATTTCTGAATAATTTATATCTGCAACGTAATTCTAGGAACGTGACAGTTTAGTGGTATCAGAGCCTAGGAAAACCAAATAGGATATATGTCTTAGGAATAAGAGATACCTATGGAACCTAGGTCATAGAAATTAAATATAGTACCTGGTGAGAATGGGTAGAGACTGGGAATATGTTGAAAGAATTAAACACTTCTACCCATTGACTTTTATAATGTATCTAGAGAGATTAATTGGTTTCCATCCTTTTCTCAGGAACCCTCATAACTCTTACACTCAACTGCAATGGCTCGCAACCAATGGCAAGCTGTGCAAGAAATAGTAGCTGCATTGACTCAAGCCCTGCAAAATGTGGTTCAGGCTTCAAATTAGGCTGCTGCAGTTAGAAACGGAGCCGGTGATTTGTACCGTAATTTTAGGAGTTTGAACCCTCCTCGTCTCTCTGGATCCCCTGATCCGGACGAAGCAAAGAACTGGCAGGAGGAGATAGAAAGGATCTTCCAAGTCATGCAATGCACTAATAGGGAAAAAGTGGTACTATCCACTTTCAATTCACTAAGGATACCCGAGCATGGTGGAAGGCCACATCGGCCCACTTGCCTAACGTTGGCGAACTGGAGTGGGCCGGATTCCTAGAGATATTCCGGGGAAAGTATTTCCCTGAGAGAGTCAAGGAGAAGAAAGCAGCGGAGTTTGCCGCACTGAACCAGAAAGGAATGTCCGTGGCTGAGTATGAGGCTCAGTTCGCACGTCTTGCTGTGTTTGCCCCACACTTGGTGGGAACTGAAAGACTTAAGGCAAATGGGTTCATGGATGGGCTCAGGCCCATGTTCATTGAAAGTCTCGGACCACACAACTGTTGGGCAGCATGCTGCGAGGAAGGTGCGCGTGCCACCGTCTCACCTGGGGCGACCTGAGAATGAGGGTGTGGCGGAGGCCGGGTTGGCCAAGTAATGCCTAGGTCCGGGTGTGGACCTGCCTGCGGGTGTTGCTGAGTTGTCCATCAGGGGGACTGTACCTTGTGGTGGGTTATAAGGAAGGATGGTATCCATACACAACAACTCGAGTTTTGGCGTAACGGCAATGCCTGAGATCCTATATACCTGGGCCCTTTTAGTACGACAGCAAGCTAACCTAGAGGGGGTGAATAGGTTTTCTGAAATCTGAAACAGAAACATAAACACAGAAAATTATCACTTCAAAGTTTGGTTAATTAGTGTGATAAAGAGTAGCAGTGCAGAAGTAAATAAACAATCACACAAAAGACACAAGGAATTCATCCTGGTTCGGCCCTTCCCACATGGAAGTCCTATGTCCAGTCCCCAAGCAACCTCTTGTGATTTCACTAACCAAGGGTACAGTCCCCCTCAAGGACACTACAACACCCAACACCCTAGCTGGTCTTCTTCTCATTCCCGGGCAAGAAGGCAGCCCACTTCTTTTCTAGGCTCAGAAGCAAACCTACTGGTACAAACCCCAGTGCGGTTCTGCTAGTCACAAACCCCTAGCTGGGTTACTCACTGTATACAGTCCTACAACTGGACAGAAATCTTTCTTAGAAAAGAAAGATCAGACAGAGAGCTATCTCAAGATGAACACTCAGGACTTAGCTCACAGTCACAGACTCTCCCCCAAGATTACAATGAGCATAGGGAGAAAAAGAAGAGAGAAGAGAAAGCTTGAAGGCTTGAATGCTTGAGACGCTTTTGCTTGCTTCTTCTTGGCTCAGGCTCTTTCTCTCTTTCTTTTAGTGTATGTGGCGTTGAGGTTGCTCACTGGATGTACACTCCTTCAAAGATTTTCAGGAAAGCTGTCTATCTTTCTTCAACCAGGCTTCATCTTTTATATGAATAGCTTTTGAATGGATCCGTTGAAGAGATCTGTTGGAGTTCTAGTCGTTGCTCTTCATTTGTCTTAATCAACCTTTGGTGGTCTTTGAGATCTGTGAGCATGGAGCAGTGTGTTAGCATAAAGTAGTGTTTACACGATAACAGTGCACACTGCTGTATTTCTCTTAACATGCTAAAAACTGATAGGTCAAAGATCTTTTCTGACAAAGCTCTGAAACAAGCAAGCAACTTTATCTGTCAGAAGATATTTTGACTTTTCATTAGGTGCCAAACATATTTAAAACATCTAAATATAAAGGAAATCGATGTTTACATGAAGTCGATCTTTGGACAAAATCGATGTTTAAGTATAGGCAAATCGATGTGAGAAGCAAAACGTTATGATGAATAAAGAAGTCGATGTGATCACTTATGAAATCGTTACGAGACTCAAATCGATGTGAAACTTATCAAATCGTTATGAGAACGAAATCGATATGAATATTGAAAAAATTGTTATGAGAGCTAAAGAAATCATTGCGGCTATAAAAGGAATCATTCTGAGATCGATTTCTTAACAAATCGTTATGGCCACTTAGCGAATTGTTCTGAGATCGATTTCTTAACAAATCGTTATGGCTACTTAGAGAATCGTTCTGAGATCGATTTCTTAACAAATCGTTAAGGCCACTTAAGAAATCGTTGTGAGATTGGTTTCTTAACAAATTGTTATGGCCACTTAGCGAATCGTTCTGAGATCGATTTCTTAACAAATCGTTAAGGCCACTTAAGAAATCGTTGTAGCACATTTAAAAAATCAATTAAAACCAAATCATTGTAGAGCTTATTAATTTTGGCACTTGAACTGAAATCGATGTATATAGATTAGACATCGATTTTATCATTTTAGTGTGTCAATATTGCATCAAAGTGAGACTCAGCATTTTGCTATGAGATTGATGCGACACAGATGAAACAAAATATTCAATTTAAATTACATCATAAATTTTGTTAGCACTAAAATATGAAGGTAATAAAGAGTGGTTCTACAATCTCCCCCTTTTTGGTGATGACAAAATTTATGTAAATTTTCTGATAATTATATGAAGCATAAAAATAAACAGAAAATTCATAGAAGATACAAATTCTCCCCCTTTTTGTCACTAACCAAAAAGGAAGGATCTTACCATGCATTCTTTCCCTTAATAAAAAAAAAGTCTAACCATCGAGGGTTCAACAATAATAGACATTTAATGAATGACTCCCCTTAGTCTGTGCTCCCCCTGGATGAGAGATTCCACCTAAATGAAACTTGCAAATAATTGTTAGTAATAAAGACCAATTTAATTTTTGTGACTACTCTTTCTTCAGATGTGATTTGAATGAAGAGTCTATAGTCACTCCTGCCTTGAGCATCCTTGGTTTTTGATGCTCCAAGGCTAACCTGCAAGTAAATTACTCAAAGGTAGGTACCCAAATCCTTTTGGGTCCTTGATGGTTAGATGCATGAAAATATCCTTTAGGGATCCAAACTAAGTGCCTTGTTGTGCAGGTGTTTACAGTGTGTCCTAGTTTATTGCAATGAGAACAACAATGAATATAGATTGTTTTGTTGTTCTTATTTTCTTTGTGCTGAGTCTTTAGAATGTGATTTTTGTAAACTTTTTCTTTTACAGGGGCCTTTTTCTGGGGCATCTTAGTTTCTTTTACAAATTTTGGTAGTGGACATTTTTCTGGAATCGTGGCTTGTTTTCCTTTTTCTGGAGGTATGTATCCAAGCCCTTGTTTGTTATTTCCAGATTTTGATCCTTTTAAGCATAGGGCTAAGGATGTTTTTCCTTCAGTTAATTTTCTAACTGATTCTTTTAAATACATATTTTCTTCAGTTAGAGTTTTTAATTTTTCTTCTAACTCTAGCTTCTGATTATTCTTGCTTTTCAAATCTTCATTTAAAAGATAATTTTTATTTTTACAATCTTTTAATTGTTCTTCTAGTTGCTCCAATTCGGATTTAAAATCAGAATTGGTGTTTTTCCAAGCAAGTAGAGTTGTTTTTTCAGAGTTTTTATACAGTTCATTAAAGACTTCTTCTAAGTCTTCTGATTCTGACCCTAAATCTATGCAAGAATTAAAAAAAGAGTCAGAATGTACCTCATCTAGTCTCACCAAGAGGGCTAGATTTACCTGCTCCTTTTCGGAATCTGAGCTTGATGATTTTGAGCTTGTGACCTCATCATTTTCCCAAGCAGCTGCCATGCCTCTTCTTTTAAATTTCTTGTACTGCTTCTTGGGCTTCTCGGTTTCACTAGTCTTCTTGAGTCTTGGACAATCCGGTCTCAGATGCCTAGGTTTTCTGCATTCATAGTAGGTTGGTTCTTTCTCCTTTTTCTCCTTTCTTTGGATCCTTCTTGATCTATTTTTCTTCTTCTTTAAAATCTTCTGAAGCTTGTACAATACTTCATCAGCATCATTATCTTCAAAATCTGCATTTTGGAAACTAGAAGAGGAAGAGGTGTAAGGAGCAGCTACAACCTTAAGAGCATCAGTACATTTCTTCTTAAATGAGCTTTCAGACAATCACTCCATATTTATTTCATATTCCATGAGAGAACCTATTAAATTATCAATCGACAATTCGGTTAAATCATGGGCCTCTACAATAGCAGTTACTTTAGGTGTCCGTAAAATAGTTAAGGACCTAAGTATTTTTCTAACGGTTTCCTCATTAGAAAGAATTTTTCCAAGAGAATTTAAACCTACTACTATGCTTGAAAATCTATTATACATAGTAGTGATATTTTTGTTTTGAAGCATTTTAAATTGTTCGTATTGTGAAACAAAAATAACTATCCTAGTTTGTTTCACTTTATCTATTCCTTCATAAGTTATCTGCAGCTTATCCCATATTTCTTTGGCTGATTTACATGCAGATACTCTACTAAATTCTCTTTTGGATAAAGCAAAACATAAGTAGTTTTTAGCTTTAAAGTTTAAAGATAATTTACTTTTATCTGCTGCTGTAATGGCAGTAGTGCCTGGAATAGGAACAATAACATAATCACCTACCTCGATTACCTGCCACAGATCAAAGTCTGTGCCTCGAATGAAGCATTCCATTCACATCATCCAATATTGGTAGTCCTCTCCATCATAGAATGGAGGTCTAGTGACTGATTGACCTTCAGCATATCCTTGAGCTGCCATGGATCTTTGCTCTAAGATCGTTGGATCTTCTTTGAATGTTCAGAGACCCGCTTTGATACCACTTGTTGGCCCTTTTGGTATGGCAGCAAGCTAACCTAGAGGGGGGGTGAATAAGTTTTCTGAAATCTGAAACAGAAACTTAAACACAGAAAATTATCACTTCAATGTTTGGTTAGTTTAGTGTGATAAAGAGTAGCAGTGCGGAAGCAAATAAACAATCACACAAAAGACATAAGGAATTTACCCTGGTTCGGCCCTTCCCATATGGAAGTCCTACGTCCAGTCCCCAAGCAACCTCTTGGGATTTCACAAACTAAGGGTATAGTCTCCCTCAAGGACACTACAACACCCAGCACCCTAGCTGGTCTTCTTCTCTTTCCTGAGCAAGAAGGTAGCCCACTTCTTTTCTAGGCTCAGAAGCAAACCTACTGGTACAAACCCCAGAGCGGTTCTGCTAGACACAAACCCCTAGCTGGGTTACACACTGTAGACAGTCCTACAGCTGGACAGAAATCTTTCTTAGAAAAGAAAGATCAGACTGAGAGCTATTTCAAGATGAACACTCAGGACTTAGCTCACAGTCACAGACTCTCCCCCAAGATTACAATGAGCACAGGGAGAAAAAAAATAGAGAAGAGAAAGCTTGAAGGTTTGAATTCTTGAGACGCTTTTGCTTGCTTCTTCATGGCTCAGGCTCTTTCTCTCTTTCTTTGAGTGTATGTGGCGTTGAGGTTGCTCACTGGATGTACACTCCTTCAAAGATTTTCAGGAAAGCTCTCTATCTTTCTTCAGCCAGGCTTCATCTTTTATATGAATAGCTTTTGAATGGATCCGTTGAAGAGATCCATTGGAGTTCTAGCCGTTGCTCTTCATTTGTCTTAATCAACCTTTGGTGGTCTTTGAGATCTGTGAGCATAGAGCAGTGTGTTAGCATAAAGTAGTGTTTACACGATAACAGTGCGCACTGCTATATTTCCCTTAACATGCTAAAAACAGATATGTCAAAGATCTTTTCTAACAAAGCTCTGAAACAAGCAAGCAACTTTATCTGTCAGAAGATATTTTGACTTTTCATTAGGCGCCAAACATATTTAAAACATCTGAATATAAAGGAAATCGATTTTTACATAAAGTTGATGTTTGGACAATATCGATGTTTAAGTATAGGCAAATCGATGTGAGAAGCAAATCGTTATGATCAATAAAGAAGTCGATGTGATCACTTATGAAATCGTTACGAGACCCAAATCGATCTGAAACTTATCAAATCGTTATGAGAACGAAATCGATATGAATACTGAAGAAATCATTATGAGCACTAAAGAAATCGTTGCGGCTATAAAAGGAATCGTTTTGAGATCGTTTTCTTAACAAATCGTTATGGCCACTTAGTGAATTGTTGTGAGATCGATTTCTTAACAAATCGTTATGGCCACTTAGCGAATCGTTCTGAGATCGATTTCTTAACAAATCGTTAAGGCCACTTAAGAAATCGTTGTGAGATCGATTTCTTAACAAATTGTTATGGCCACTTAGCGAATCGTTCTAAGATTGATTTCTTAACAAATCGTTAAGGCCACTTAAGAAATTGTTGTAGCGCTTTTAAAAAATCAATTAAAACCAAATCGTTGTAGCGCTTATTAATTTTGGCACTTGAACTGAAATCGATGTATGTAGATTAGACATTGATTTTATCATTTTAGTGCGCCAATATTGCATCAAAGTGAGACTCAGCATTTTGCTATGAGATTGATGCGACACAGATGAAACAAAATATTCAATTTAAATTACATCATAAATTTTTTTAGCACCAAGATATGAAGGTAATAAAGAGTTGTTCAACAACAACATTCAAACTTACATTGAGATGGTCCAAAGAGCTTACCTGGTAGAAGACACCATGGCCAAAGTAGAGGGCATGAGGGGCAAGGACAACTCCAAGCCGGTGTTCGTCAAGAAGGGAGCACCTAATATTGCTCCAACTTTTCGTAACAACAACGTCAACAACAACAACAAGAGGCCGAATGCCGGAAGAGATGTTGCTGGAGACAAGAGAGTCAAAGTGGAAGGTAGGTAGTTGGTTGAAAACTGCAAATTCTGTATAAACCGGGGCACCGAGCTGAAGAATGCTGGAAGAAGCTTGGGGTGTGCTTGAAATGCGGAGGTCGTGACCACCATATTCCTGATTGTCCTACGCTGAAGGACCAGCCAGGTAGAGCTCAGAATGTACCACGGTGTCAGGGATGCCTTAATGCTGTCATAGAAGCTGACCTACCTGAGGAAGGGGGTATGGTGGAAGGTACCATTTTCATACACTCGCAACCTGCATTTGTGCTTATTGATACTGGAGCTGCATATTCATTTGTTTCCACCACATTTGCTGCAACTCTACCTGTCAAACCTGTACCCTTGAAATCCAAGATCATTGTAGCCTCTCCACTAGGCTCAGAATCTGAACTCACTCACTACTTGCCGAAATGTGAAACTATAATTGGAGGACACAATCTCCCTGCCGACCTTATCTGTTTAGACATGAAGGGTTATGATGCCATTTTGGGTGTCGATTGGCTAATTGAATATGATGCCGATGTAAACTGTCGCCATAGGAGGGTCACTTTTAAAAGACCAAACTTTCCAAATCTATCGCTACTTGGCGCCCGTTATCACAAACACCCTATCTTGATATCCTCCTTAAAGGCTTCTAAGCTGATCAACCAGGGTTGTGATGCTTTCCTAGTTTCCATTTTGGCAACTGAAAAGAAGAAACCAACCCTAGAAGACATTCCAATAGCCAGGGACTATCCTGATGTATTTCCTGAAGAATTACCTGGCATACCACCTGAGAGGGAGGTAAACTTGACCATTGAGTTACTCCCTGGGGTAGCCCCTATTTCAAAAGCTATGTATCGCATGTCCCCTGTTGAATTGCAGGAGTTGAAAAGACACATCCAAGAATTGCTAGATTAGGGTTTTATCAAGCCTAGCACATCACCGTGGGGAGCACCAGTGCTATTTGTCAGAAAGAGGGATGGGACAATGAGGCTATGCATTGATTTCCGTCAGTTAAACCAGTTGACAATAAAGAATAAGTATCCACTGCCCCTCATCGACGAGCTGTTTGACCAGATCTCCAGTGCAAAATATTTCTCCAAGATAGATCTAAGATCAGGCTACCATCAACTAAGAATAAAGGAGGAGGATATTCACAAGTCTGCATTCCGGAGTAGATATGGTCACTATGAGTTCGTGGTCATGCCGTTTGGTTTAACAAATGCTCCAGCGGCTTTCATGCAACTTATGAACAATATTTATAGGCCATACATGGACCAGTTTATAGTGGTGTTCATTGATGACATCCTTATTTACTCCAAATCCAAAGAAGAACATGAGGAACACTTAAAGGTTGTTCTGCAAGTGCTCAGAGATAATCAACTATATGCTAAACTTAGTAAGTGTGAATTCTGGATGGAGGAAGTGTCTTTCCTTGGTCACATCATATCCAAGGAGGGAATCTCTATGGATCCATCTAAGGTGGAAGCGGTAAAGAACTGGGAAAGGACGACAACTGTGTAGGAGATTAGAGCTTTCTGGGTTTAGCCGGTTATTATCGTCGCTTCATTAAATATTTCTCAAAGATAGTTGTACCATTGACCAGGCTTACCTGGAAGGAGAACCCATTTGCATGGACTGATGAATGTGAAGAAAGTTTCAAGGCATTGAAATTGCACCTTACCTCGGCACCAGTACTGACACTACCAGTTGTTGGGTGTAGTTTTAAAGCATACACTGATGCATCCGGGATCGGCCTAGGTTGTGTGCTGATGCAAAATGGGAAAGTTATATGCTACACATCCAGACAATTGAAGAAGCACGAGGACAATTATCCTGTACGCGATCTGGAGCTAGCTGCTGTAGTCTTCGCCTTGAAGATTTGGCGTCATTATCTATATGGTGAGAAATTCATTGTGTTTTCTGACCATAAAAGCTTGAAGTATCTGTTTTCTCAGCAGGACTTGAATATGAGACAACAGAGGTGGTTGGAGTATCTCAAAGACTTCGACTTCACCATCCAATATGGAAAAGCAAATGTTGTGGCAGATGCTCTAAGTAGAAAGCCAATGATCACATTGTCAAGTTTAATGGTGGACGAATGGAAGTTATTAGAGGACTTCGCCAACTTAAATATTGATGCTGACATCAAAGAGAAGGGATGCCTTGTTGCTAGTGTTAGAGCACAACCTACACTATTGGAGGACATCACAACACTCCAAGATAATGACCCTATACTTGTGGAGATTAAGGCTAATCTAGACCAGACGTTGGATTTCTCATTAACTGAAGATGGAAGGCTATTGTTCCGGGATCGAGTCTGTGTACCCGACCATGCGGAGACAAAGAAAATGATTATTGATGAGGCTCACAAGACTGTTGGGTTCTCATGTTGAGAGATTGAGCTCACATTCTAATTAATCAATACAACATGTTTTTGATGACGAACATTGATGAACATTGATGTGCAATGATGTACAATGCAAACAAGTGATAAACAATGTGAATTGAGTTTTAAATGCATAGATCTTCAAACAATAACTTGTCATAACAACTTGGTACAATGCTTGATTTTATGCTCATAATATCTCACTAATTATGTTTACTTTTGTAGGAGATATACCATGCAAGACATGTGCCAAAAACAAGCTTGAAAGATCAAGAAAAAGTCAAAAGACAAGGTACCTTTCGACAGCAAGCATGGACCTGTCAACAGATACAACCAGTCAAAAAGCAACCAGTTCTGCCAAGGCATTGCCTGTCGATAGCAGGAGTTCCCCTGTCGACAGATGCAACCAGTTCGATGATCAAAAGCTCTGGAAGGCCTGTGCCTGTCGACAACAGTAGACCACCTGTCGACAGATGCACACAGTCAGAGCCTTCAGCCTTCTGGTTCTTCACAAATTGTCTACGCCTGTCGACAGCAGGTGCAAGACCTGTCGACAGACAAACGAAAAACACATTACGGGAAGTTTTGCAAGTTGCCAAACTTAGTGTTTCTATGGAGTACGACTGTCCATATGTTAACACTCATATATAAGCAACCTTTTGCAACAAATCTCGTACACAAGCAGCCTCCTTCAAAGAACCCTAAAGAGCTCTCCAGAAAACCTCTGTTCTACTGCTTTGCTTCAACCTACCACCCAGAACTAAGAACGGAAGACTTTTTGCAGCGGAAGGTGAAGTCCTGACATCTTGGATTCAAGCATCTACATCAATATCTGATCTCAAAGTCTATGCTTGGACTCTAGGAGGACGTTCAGAGGAAGAGTTTGCTTATTGGATTTGTTCTTCAACTCTCAAACTCTTCCATGTTCTTTTTATTCCATACTTGTGTGTGTGTGTGGTGTTTCAAGCGGTTGTTGTGCTTGATACACGTGTGTGTGTGTTAATCTAATCGTGGGTTCACATCAGATAAACACGTGTGTGAGTTGTAGTTCGTGAACTAGCTCATAAGCAAGTGATTCTGCGTGTGAGTGTGGCCCGTGGATGTAGGATACACGAGTTGTGTAGTCCGAACCACGTAAAATCTACGTGTCTCATGGTTTGCACGAATTTGCGTTAGATGTTTGGTAGGCACGACACATTAATACACGTTTGAGTACTTGCTTATCCATCTATCAATCACTCACACACATCCACACATAGACTGATCATTGCTAACACCTTAATTGTCTGTGCTATTGCAAAAAGAGGGCGTTAAGCTTTTAAATTGTCCGTAATCTATTCAACCCCCCTTCTAGATTACCATTTAGGGAATTCCGCATCTCTTCAATTGGTATCAGAGCGTCAGGTTTCTCTGATTTACTGCTTTATATATTTGATCTTACGATCAGGAGACTCACGGTCAAATGGAGTCTAACAAGGGGTACATGGCTGAGGGACACTCAGTGACTCGGCCACCCTTCTTTGATGGCACTAACTATCCGTATTGGAAAAATGGATGCAGGTTTTTCTCCACGCACAGAATTTCGAACTATGGAAAATAGTCAAAAAGGGAGCATACGTACTGCCTGAGAACGAGGATACCTGGACGAAGGACCAAATCACAAAGGGGACACTCAACTGGAGCGCCCTCAATATGATGCAATGCGTCGTCCACCCAAAGGAGTACTCAAGAGTCTCCACATGCACCTCAGCTAAGGAGATGTGGGACAAGCTTGAGCTCATCTATGAAGGTACGTCTGAGGTAAGAGAATCAAAGGTAAGTATGCTGGTTTCAGAATATGAAATGTTCAAAATGAATAATGATGAAACCATGTTTGCTAGATTCATAATAATCATAAATGGATTGAAAGGTCTTAAAAAGGAATACTCGGAAAGTGACTTGGTGAGGAAGATACTTCGGTCTCTTCCATCTCTTAGAACACCAAAGCCACTATCATTGAAGATTCCAAAGACCTCTCAAAAATGAAGGTGGATGAATTAATCGGCTCCTTGATGACTTATGAGTTGAATGTTAAAAGAAAAGAAACTGAAGAAAATCCTAGGAAGCCACTTGCCTTGAAGGCTTCCAGGAGGACTTCCTCATTTCCAAAAAGGAATTAATTCAGGAAAGTGAAGTCAGTGAATCGTCTAGTGAGAGTGACAATGATGAAATGGCTATGCTCACTAGACAATTCAAAAATTTCTGAAGTTCAAGAGGAGAGGTACAGGTAACTCTAAACCTTTCCAAAAGAAAGACTTTTCTAACAAGTTTGATTCTAACAAAAAGTCTGAAATTGTTTGCTATGAGTGCAAGAAGCAAGGGCATATGAGAGGAGAATGCCCCGAGCTCAAAAAGAAGCTTAAGAAGGACAAATTCACCTTCAAGAAGGCCAAGGCAATGGTGGCCACTTGGAGTGATGAGGATGACGATCAGAACAGCCAAGCTACCTCCGGAGATGATGAAGTCCACTGTTTCATGGCGATAAGTGATGACTCGAATGAGGTAAATTCTTCCTTTGAAACATACTCTATTATTCAATAGGAAGAAGCTTACACTGTTCTATTTGAAAAATACTGTGAATTCAAGTCTGAAAATAAAGCACTCAAGAAAAAATTCAATTCCCTTGTTCATGAGTCAAACAACCATGATGAAATTGAATCCTTGAATAAGGTAATTGAAATGATGAAACTTGATGAACAAACACACAGTGATGAATTGGACAGCATGAAACTTAAATTTCAAGAAGTTCAAAAGGAAAGAGATGATTTAATGAACTCTCTTGAAAGCCTTAATAGTGAGCATGAAAAGCTAAAGGAGAAATTGGAAAAAGCTGAAAATGACTTAAAAGGTAAGTCAAAAGATTTATCTAGTTTTGTCAAAAGTAAGCAAAATTGGATGCTATTTTAGGTTCAAATGTTTATGTTGCTAGACATGGGATCGGGTTTCAAAAAGCAAAGCCAAAGGAAATTGGCAAAAATCTGTTAACAAACTTCATTGATACCAGCCCAAGTTCAAGCAAACGAACCCCTTCAAAGAATAGGAAAAATCCTTCCAAGGGAAAGAAACAAGAATCTAAAATGGTCAAGTTTGTTCCTGGCCAATCTAAGGAATTTGCAATAAGCTCAAGACAGGACAAACAACAAACTCCTAAAGCTAAATTTACAAGGCAACAAAAAGGAAAAATGCCAATGCATGCTCCCACAAAGGTAAAGCTCAATGTTGTTCAAAAACCACCATCATGCAACATATGTAAAAAGGTTGGGCACACTGAAAAACAATGCTGGAATAGCCCAAATCAAATGAAAATCAAACAAGTTTGGATTCCTAAGCATTTGTTATTTGGCATGAATGATACAATGGGACCCAAAGTAATTTGGGTACCAAAACCTCTCGTCTGATCACATGTGCAGGAATGCCTAGCAGCCCACAATCAAAACAAATGGTACCTGGACAGTGGCTGCTCGAGGCATATGACGGGCGACAAAGCTAAATTCAGTTTGCTCGTGGAAAAAGACGGAGATCAAGTGATCTTTGGAGGTAACAACAAAGGCCAGATCATCGGCTCAGGTAAAGTTGGTAAGTTTGCCTCTAACTCTATAGACAATGTGCTACTATTTGATGGCCTTCATCACAATTTGCTTAGCATAAGTCAATTGTGTGATAAAGGTCATAAAATTATCTTTGAATCCAATTCATGTCAAATTCTTGATAAGGAAACAAGAAGCCTAAAAATTTTTGGAAAAAGAATGAATAACATCTACATGGTTGACTTAGATGATCCAAAAAATAACAATTTGTGTCTTGTAGCAAACAAACAGGACGAGCTTACATTGTGGCATCGTACGCTCGGTCATGCTAGTTACAATGTATTGCACAAGATCATGAGGCTTAACTTGGTAAGTGGTCTTCCTAAAATCTCCTTTAACAAGAATGAAAATTTTTGTGATGCATGTGCACAGGGAAAACAAACCCGGAAATCCTTCAAATCAAAGGCACCGGTAAGTACTTCCAAAGCTTATGAACCTTGCACATGGACCTATTTGGACCTACGAGAACACTCAGTCTCAATGGCAAGCGTTATGGTTTTGTCATTGTGGATGACTTCTCTAGGTTCACTTGGGTAAAATTCCTGGCTCACAAGAATGAAGCATTAAGTGTTTTTGAACAATTCTTCAACAAAAATGAGTATGGGAATGTCAATAAAATCTGCTCCATCCGCACTGATCACGGGGGAGAATTTGACAATAATTCCTTCTCCAAATTTTGCAGGAACCAAGGTATAGACCACCTATTTTCCTCCCAGAGAACTCCCGAGCAAAATAGAGTTGTGGAGAGGAAGAATAGAACCTTGGTGGAGATGGCTCGTACGCTTCTGGTCGAGAATCAATTAGCACGAACCTTTTGGGCAGAAGCGGTAAACACATCTTGCTACATCCTTAACCGAGCCATGGTAAGACCCATATTCAAGAAAACTCCTTACGAACTTCTGAAAGGTAAGAAACCCACCATTGGGTACTTTAAAGTTTTTGGTTCAAAGGTGTTTATACATAACAATGATAAAAATGACTTGGACAAGTTTGAAGCCAAAAGCGATCAAGGTATTTTTCTTGGATACTCTGAACATTCTAGAGCATATAGGGTGTTCAATCTGAAAACTAGAACTGTGGAAGAAACTCCACATGTCATTTTTGATGAATCTCAAATCAAGCCTAACATTGTAAATTCCTACAGGTTTGATGACATGGAAGGGACAACACTTGAGGAACTTCAAAGAAAAGAAAAAGGAAAAACTCAAGAAGTTTCAAAAGGAAAGAGTGGATTTCTTCGCTGGTACGATGATGAAGATGACGGTTTTTTGATCAGAAATCATGATGAAGTTCCTGCTGAAGATCCACAACAATAAGAACAACCTTAAGATGAAAGTCCTCTAGCCACCCCCCTCCAGAACATCCTCCTCAATTGCAAGATCAACCCGGGACTTCAACAATCACTAATGTGAGGAACTCTAAAGCTCACCCACTTGAGAATGTCATAGGTACCATAAATGATTCAGTTCAAACTAGGTCTCAAGTAAATCAAATAGTTGAACAGGATCATTTAGCCTTTGTATCTCAAGTGGAACCCAAAACTGTTGAAGAAGCACTAAAAGAAAACTCTTGGATTGATGCCATGCATGAGGAGCTTGGGCAGTTTCAAAGAAATAATGTCTGGAGTTTAGTTCCTAGAACCCCTGAAATTTCTGTCATAGGGACGAGATGGGTCTTTAGGAATAAACTAAATGAAGAGGGTAAGGTGGTGAGAAACAAGGCTAGACTAGTTGCAAAAGGATACAATCAGGAATTTGGTATAGACTTTGAAGAATCCTTTGCACCTGTAGCTAGACTAGAAGCAGTTAGGATCTTGTTAGCATATGCATGTTCAAACAAGTTCAAATTATTTCAAATGGATGTCAAAACTGCTTTCTTGAATGGCTACATAAAAGAGGAAGTCTATGTCTCTCAACCACCTAGCTTTGAGGACCATGATAAACCAAACCATGTATTTAAATTGCACAAAGCTCTCTATGGTTTGAAACAGGCAGCCCGAGCTTGGTACGACAGGCTGAACACCTATCTGGTAAGCAAAAATTACTCAAGAGGTAAGGTGGAGCAAACTCTCTTTACAAAGAAAGTTCTCAATCACATAATTGTTGTTCAAGTTTATGTGGACGACATTATCTTTGGTTCCACTAATCCCACACTGTGTGAAGAATTTTTACAACACATGCACAGTGAATTTGAGATGAGCTTAATGGGGGAGCTTCAAATTTTTCTTGGTTTGCAGGTCAACCAGCTTGAAGATGGATTCTTTATAAACCAAGAGAAATATGTAAAAGAACTGCTCAAAAGGTTTCAGTTCGAACAAGCCAAGCCCACTTCAACACCAATGAGCACAAGCATTAATCTAGAAAGTGATGAGAAAGGTAAACCGGTAGATGCCAAACAATTTCGAGGTATGATTGGCTCACTCTTTATCTTACTGCAAGTAGACCGGACATACAATTCAGTGTTTGCCTTTGTGCTAGATACCAATCTAGTCCAAAGGAAAGCCATTTAATTGCAGTCAAGAGAATCTTCAGATATCTCTCAGGTACGCATGACTTGGGTCTTTGGTATCCAGCTGGTAGTAGTTTTGAATTGATTTCTTATTCTGATGCAGACTACGCTGGTTGTAAAATTGACAGGAAAAGCACTAGTGGCTATTGCCAAATGCTTGGTGGTTGCATGGTTTCGTGGGCATCCAAGAAGCAACACTCGGTTGCACTCTCTACTGCAGAGGCAGAATATGTTGTTGCAGGGAGTTGTGCAACACAAGTGTTGTGGATAAAAAGTCAGTTGTGTGACTATAACATCGATATTGGATGCACACCTATCCTATGTGACAACACTAGTGCAATCAATCTATCAAAGAATCCCATTCAACATTCCAGGATGAAACACATAGAAATTCGTCATCATTTCTTGAGAGATGTGGTAGCCAATAGATCATTGGAAATCAGTTTCATACCCACAGAGAAACAGTTGGCTGATATCTTTACCAAACCTCTAGCTGAAGATAGATTCACCACATTGCGAAGAGAGTTGGGGTTGTGCAAATTGCAATGAAACTTAACACAAATGTTAAGCATATGTCCCTTATGTGCACTAACTATGAGGTATATCAAATGATGATGTGTTGAAGAACAAGTCATGCTTGTTTGGAAACTCTCATTATGCGTGAGAAATATTCTCCGCCAAGTATCCATAGTCATGTGACATAAAAGGGACATGTACTCTACATTTGGAATTAGTTTCTTTATAATTTTGCCTATTCAAAACTCTCTTTAAAATTTTGAAAACACTTGTTGGTTTGTCTTTCTACATGCTTGGTGTTCTTAATTGCTTGGTCTTTGTGTGCATATTTGTCTTCATGAACTTGAGTCATTTTGTATCAAATGGCACACATTATGGGGGAGCAAGTTAGGGTTACATGAATGCAAATGTGAAGGAAATTATTCAACTTTTGTCCATCTCAACTCCCTCACAACCATTAATCATTTCAGACCTTCATTCTACCCTTAAAACTGCTTTGAACATGTCCCTGTCGACAGGCTACATGGGCCCTGTCGACAGCTCAGCCCAGACAGAACTCTCAATCTTCTGTCTGTGTACATCTGTTGACAGGCCCTCTACCTGCTGTCGACAGATGCACACAGTTTTTGCCTCCCCGAAATCTCCAACTTCTGTTTGTGTGCTCCTGTCGACAGGCCCTTTCTCCCTGTCGACAGACACACTGAATTTTGGAACTTCATGCTTATTTCTTCACCCATTCAGTGAACAACTTCATGATTAACATATAAGGTGTCTATAAGGTGTTAATGCATGTTTGACCACACTATATACAAATGATATTTAAGCTATTCTTTATACCACTATGATTTTCACATACTATTCATGTTTGGATTTAGGTTCTATCATTTTGGAAACATTTCATAACTCTAAAGGATATTCACCTCACTCCTCTAAATCAATTCTTTGTGGGCAAACATAGTCTCAATTTACTTGATAAGCATTTTGGTCATGAAAGTGCATGTCTAATATTGATAGGTAATCATATCACCTACTTGATATTGGCTTTTACAACAATACTTGGAGAAAAGCTACCTATTTCTGAAAAATCTTTCACAAGGAAAACAAAAAAATTTATAATATAAATAATGAAAATCAACTTTAAATTGGGATGAGTATAGAGCAATGTTGGGTTATGCTGAGTAACTGGGGTGATGGGCATCACAAATGTCTGCCCTCGCGTCAAAAGGCTAACTCATCATCTCTGTACAACGGTATGATAGAAACTTCCACTGAGTAACTGGGGGTATGGGCACTTGTAATGTCTATCCTCACGTCAAAAGGTGTGACGTCCTCTTAAGTACCATTTCTTCCCATTGTTTTTCTAAATTAAACAAAAAAAAGGGAAATAGTGTGAAGCCTCCACTAAGTCATAATTTCCAAGGTCATTGGTCTTGTGATTATCTTGACATAAAGATATCATTTCATGCATCATTTGCCTATCAACAAAATGGGGATTGTGTTGTCTTACATTGCATTTATACAACGAAGGGTGAGTGTGCATTGTTCTTTATTTACGTAAGTGTTTTCTTAATGCTTTAACCTTAAATTCCTTGGGTATTATGTTAAAACCATTGAGGAAAATGATATGGTTTATTATATCCTTGCATATGGTAGGTTAACATACATGATACACCTCTTATACACCTTCATCAAACACCTGGAAGACATTGCTCAGAGCTTCAGTTCACAAAATCACCAAAAACACAAAATTGGCCATTTTCTGAATGCGCCTGTCGACAGGCACCAAGGGCCATGTCGACAGCAGGCGGCCAGAACCAAACGGGAAGCCCAAAGGGCAAGGGTTTTGTTGGGTTTTCCATATACATGTTTTTGATGATCACATTAACATCCTTGAACATTGATTTAATGCAAAATTGATGTGCTAACTAACATGAAAAACACCATGAAAGTGATTGAGTTAAACATTGCTAAATCATACAATGTACATCACTAACAATATATTTGCATGTAGGTGCACAAGCATGAAAGATGGAGCATTGAAGAGGCATTGAAGAGATGAGCAAAAAGCACAAATATCTGTCAAAGAGGTGTATCTGTCGACAGATGCAATGTACCTGTCGACAGATTCATACAGTCATTCCAAGACAGAACTCAGGTTTGCATCTCTGAGTGTATCTGTCGACAGATGCAATGTACCTGTCGACAGATACACATAGTCAACCCAGGACAGAGCTCAGGTTTTCCATTCCTGAGTGCATCTGTCGACAGTTGCAAACTGCCTGTCGACAGATACACTCAGAAACTCAAGTTCCTGAAACCCAGTTCTCAGCCTGAGTGCGCCTGTCGACAGATGCAAGTGCACCTGTCGACAGACGACGGAAACATGAGATTTTGAGTTTCGAAATCCGGCCCCCACTTGGGTGTTTCCTTCCTCCACGACCCCCACCTTTACCTAACACTATATAAGCATCCTTTTGGAGCCAAATTCGCAGAGAGCAGCCTCCCATCCAAGAGCCTCCAAGGGACCAAGAGGAAAAGCCCCAAATTGCTGCTCTGCTTCAACTTTCCGCCCAGATCGTCGTGGAATCACCATCTATGCGGAGCTGAAGCCGGATCGTCATCAATTCAACCTTCTACATCGATCAATCTACATCCAATCGAAGTTTGAAGAGCGTTTGGACGATCCACGAGAAGAATTCCAACCGGATTTGTTCCCTAATTCCTAATTCTTCTCCATTTCATAATTTCCATTCCATCGTGTGTGTGTGTGGTTGTGTTTCGAGCATCCTTGTGCTTGATTCACGTATTTGTGGTTGTTCTGATCGTGTTTCATCAGACAACGTGTGTGTGGTTGAGTTGTTGTGTTGAACTCGCTCATAAGCAGTCGTTTCTGCGTGTGTGTGTGGACGGTGGATGTAGGATACACGAGTTGTGTACTCCGAACCACCTTAAATCATCGTGTTCTGTGGTTTGTTCGCGTTTTGCGATAGATGATTGGTAGGCACGGTGTTCATACGCACGTTTGATTCCCTGTTCTCATTTAGATCAACTCAAGCGGTCTCATACTTAATCGAATTCTAATCAAATTTCATTAAGATCGCTGTAGCATCGAAAAGAAGCCATCAATAGTTTAAAATTGCCGTAATCTATTCAACCCCCCCCCCTTCTAGATTACCGTATTGTGTATTTCCGCATAACCCTTCAATTGGTATCAGAGCGGGTTTCTCCGATTTACTGTTTTTCGTCATTTGATCTAGCGATCAGGAGATTTTCGATCTTATGGATTCTAGCAAAGGGTATATGGCCGAGGGACATTCAGTAACCAGGCCACCCTATTTTGATGGCACTGACTATCCTTATTGGAAAAACCGTATGCAGGTATTTTTGAGAGCTCAAAATTACGAGCTGTGGAAGATAGTCAGCAAGGGACCATATGTGTTGCCCGAGGACGAAGACACCTGGACGAAAGACCAAATAGCTAAAGGAACTCTCAACTGGAGCGCACTAAACATGATGCAATGTGCGGTGCATCCAAAGGAATTTTCAAGAGTCTCCACATGCTCAACAGCAAAAGAGATGTGGGACAAACTTGAACTCATTTACGAAGGTACGTCCGAGGTAAGGGAAACTAAAGTTAGCATGTTAGTGTCTGAATATGAAATGTTCAAGATGAAAACTGATGAAACCATATCAGACATGTTTGCAAGATTCATGATAATAGTTAACGGGCTAAAAGGTCTTAAGAAGGAATACTCTGAAAGTGACTTAGTAAGAAAGATCCTTCGATCTCTTACTTCATCTTGGAATACTAAGGCCACTGTCATTGAGGATTCCAAAGACCTTTCCAAAATGAAATTGGATGAACTAATTGGCTCCTTAATGACATATGAAATCAACATCAAAAGAAAAGAATTAGAAGAAAATCCTAGGAAGTCAATTGCTCTAAAAGCATCCAACAAAACATCAACAAGCTCCAAGAAATCCATTCAACAAGATAGTGATGAGCAAGAAACATCTAGTGAGAGTGATGATGGTGAAATGGCAATGCTCACTAGACAATTCAAGAAATTTCTGAAGTTCAAAAGGAGAGACACAGGTAACTCTAAACCCTTTCAAAAGAGAAAATTTTTCACAGAAATATGAGTCCAACAAAAAATCTGACATTGTTTGTTATGAATGCAAGAAACAAGGGCACATGAGAGGAGAATGCCCGGAACTCAAGAAGAAGCTGAAGAAGGAAAAACTCACCTCCAAAAAGGCCAAAGCAATGTTGGCCACCTGGAGTGATGAAGATGAAGATGAAGATGCACAAGAAACATCCGATGATGAAGAAGTGAAATGCTTGATGGCTAGGAGTGATGACTCCAGCGAGGTAAATTTCTCATTTGATGATTTCACTGCAAGTGAATGGGAGGAAGCATACACTACCTTATTTGAAAAATTTTGTGAATATAGATCTGAAAATAGAGCATTAAAAAAGAAATGCAACTCCCTTGTGCATGATAAGAACAATGATGAACGAATTGCATTCCTGACAAAAGAATTGGAAATGATGAAAGTTGATGAAAAGACTCATAATGAAGAAATGGATTGCTTGAAAATGAAATTGCAAGAAACACAAAAAGAAAAAGACTGTTTAAGCCATTCTATTGAATTCCTTCAAGAAGAACAATTAGAAACAAAGAAAAAGTTGGAACAAACTGAAAAGGAATTGAAAGAAAAATCTGAGGACTTAATGAAATTTGTAAAAGGGAAGCAAAATCTAGATGCGGTTTTGGGCGCCAAAATACATGTAACCAAGCATGGGTTAGGATATCAACCTGTCAAACAAAAGAAAATAGGAGAGTCATTGATCACTTCATTTGTTGATCCTAGCCCAAGCACAAGCAAGCATGTTCCCACAAAGCATAACTCAAGACAGTCTCAGACCAAGGCAATGCAACTTAAACAAAATGTTCCCAACAAACAAAAGAAAAAGCCACCTGTCGACAGATGCAATGGTGCCTGTCGACAGACAAGAACAGTTTCAACTAATAAACAGTCTAACAAGCAACAAAAAATTGAAAAGAAAATTCCTTCATGCAATGTATGCAAAAAGATTGGTCATGATGAAAAACAATGCTGGAATAATCCAAAGAAACAAAAATTCAAACAAGTTTGGATTCCTAAACATCTACTTTGTTGCATGAATGAAATTTTGGGACCCAAAGTAATTTGGGTACCAAAACCTCTTGTCTGATCCACATTTGCAGGAATGCCTAGCAGCCCAACATCAAAACAAATGGTACTTGGATAGCGGCTGTTCGAGGCACATGACGGGCGACAAAGGTAAATTCTGTTTCCTAGTGGAGAAAGACGGAGGACAAGTCATTTTTGGAGGTAACAACAAAGGCCAAATCATTGGCACAGGTAATGTTGGTAAGTGTACCTCCAATTCAATTGAAAATGTACTGTTGGTTGATGGCCTTAATCACAACTTGCTTAGCATAAGTCAATTGTGTGATAGAGGTCACAACGTCATGTTTGAATCAAATTCATGTCAAATTGTTGATAAAGAAACAGGAAGTGTAAAATTTTCTGGAAAAAGAGTGAATAACATTTACTTAGTTGACTTAGATGATCCAGAAAATGACAACTTGTGTCTTGTTGCAAATAGACAGGATGAATTGACCCTGTGGCATCGTAGGCTTGGCCATGCGAGCTACAACGTGTTGCACAAGATCATGAAGCTCAAATTGGTAAGTGGACTTCCTGACATTTCTTTTAACAACAATGAAAGTTTTTGTGATGCATGTGCACAGGGAAAACAGACCCGGAAGTCTTTCAAATCTAAAGCACCGGTAAGCACATCTAAACCATATGAACTGTTGCACATGGACCTTTTTGGACCAACTAGAACTCTAAGTCTCAATGGCAAACGTTTTGGTTTTGTCATTGTAGATGATTTTTCTAGGTTCACATGGGTCAAATTCTTGGCACACAAAAGTGAAACACTTACAATCTTCCAAGAATTCTTTAACAAGATTGAGCATGGCAATGTGAATAAAATATGCTCAATCCGCACCGATCACGGGGGAGAATTTGATAACAATGCATTTTCTGATTTTTGCAGGCACCAAGGGATTGAACATCTGTTCTCTTCCCCAAGGACTCCAGAACAAAATGGAGTAGTGGAGAGGAAAAACAGAACATTGGTGGAAATGGCTCGCACTCTTCTAGTTGAAGGCCAACTCTCCAAAAGCTTTTGGGCAGAAGCAGTGAACACTTCGTGCTACATTCTAAACAGAGCCATGGTAAGACCTGTGATAAAGAAAACCCCCTACCAGTTGTTGAAAGGTAAGAAACCCAACCTTGGGTACTTCCGAGTTTTTGGCTCAAAGGTATTTATTCATAACAATGATAAATCTGATTTAGATAAATTTGAAGCCAAAAGTGATCAAGGTGTTTTTCTAGGCTACTCAGAACACTCTAGGGCATATAGGGTGTTTAACAATAAAACACGCACTGTGGAAGAAACTCCACATGTTATTTTTGATGAGACTTATGCCAAATCTAACAGCTTGAATGTTAACAGGACTGGAAAAGAGGATGAAGGGACATCGCTCAAGGATCTACAAGTCAAAGCAAAAGACAAATCTGAAGAAGATTCCAAGACCAAAGGTGGATATCTTCACAGGGACTACGATGAAGATGATGAAATTGCATTCAGAAAACAAGATGAAACACTTGAAGAGAATCCACCAGAAAGTGAACCTCCTGAAGAACTACACTCACAAGATCAAATTCCTCAAGGACAAGATACTCCCGGCCCTTCAACAATCACAAATGTGAGGTATTCCAAAGATCACCCACTTGATGATGTGATAGGTAGTTTAAATGATTCTGTTCAAACAAGGTCTCAAGTAAGAAAAATAATTGAACATGATCTTTTTGCTTTTGTTTCTCAAGTGGAACCCAAAAATGTTGAAGAAGCCTTAAAAGATAACTCATGGATTGATGCTATGCATGAGGAACTTGGTCAATTTCAAAGAAATAATGTATGGAGTTTAGTTCCTAGAACCCCTGAAATTTCTATCATAGGAACTAGATGGGTGTTTAGGAATAAACTTAATGAAGAAGGAAAAGTGGTCAGAAATAAAGCAAGACTCGTAGCAAAAGGATATAGTCAAGAGTTTGGTGTAGACTTTGAAGAGTCCTTTGCTCCTGTAGCCAGGTTAGAAGCAGTCAGAATTTTATTGGCATATGCATGCTCCCATAAGTTCAAACTTTATCAAATGGATGTTAAAACTGCTTTCTTAAATGGCTATATCAAAGAAGAAGTCTATGTCTCTCAACCACCAGGTTTTGAAAATTCTGAAATGCCTAACCATGTGTATAAATTGCACAAAGCTCTTTATGGTTTGAAACAGGCACCTCGAGCTTGGTATGATAGACTAAGCAATTTTCTGGTAAGCAAGAACTACTCAAGAGGTAAAGTAGACCAAACACTCTTCACTAAGAAAGTTCGCAATCACATAATTGTTGTTCAAGTTTATGTGGACGATATCATATTTGGTTCTACTAACCCTTCACTGTGTGAAGAATTTTCTAAACACATGCACAGTGAATTTGAGATGAGTCTAATGGGGGAGCTTCAATTCTTTCTTGGTTTGCAGGTGAAACAACATAAAGACGGATTCTTCATAAATCAAGAAAAATATGTCAAAGAGCTTCTCAAACGATTTCAATTTGAGCAAGCTAAACCGGCCTCCACCCCAATGAGCACAAGCATCAAATTGGAAAATGATGAGAAAGGTAAACCGGTAGATGCAAAGCACTTCCGAGGTATGATTGGCTCACTCCTTTATCTTACTGCAAGTAGACCGGATATTCAATATAGTGTTTGCCTTTGTGCTAGATACCAATCTAGTCCAAAGGAAAGCCATTTAATTGCAGTCAAGAGAATTTTCCGATATCTCTCTGGCACATGCAATTTGGGTTTTTGGTACCCAGCAGGCAGTAGTTTTGATTTGATCTCATATTCTGATGCTGATTATGCTGGATGTAAACTTGATAGAAAAAGCACTAGTGGATATTGCCAATTCCTTGGCGGTTGCATGGTTTCGTGGGCATCCAAGAAACAACACTCGGTTGCACTCTCCACTGCAGAGGCAGAATATGTCGCTGCAGGAAGTTGTGCAGCTCAAGTGTTGTGGATCAAAAGTCAGTTAGCTGACTATAATGTTCAAATTGGATGCACACCTATCCTATGTGACAACACAAGTGCTATCAACCTTTCAAAAAACCCTGTCCAACACTCACGGACTAAACACATTGAAATCCGTCATCATTTCTTGAGAGATGAAGTTGCCAATAAAACCTTGGAACTTATTTTCATTCCCACAGAAAAACAATTGGCTGATATTTTCACCAAACCCTTGTCTGAAGATAGATTCACATCCTTAAGAAGAGAATTGGGTTTGTGTAAAATGCAATGAAACTAACTATCCATATTGGAGTACATGCTCTTTATGTGTGAATGACTATGTGGTATATCAAATGGTGAACTGTGGAAGAACAAGTTCGGCTTGTTTGGAAACTATCATCATGCGTGAGAAATATTCTCCGCCAAGTATCAATAGTCCCATTTCATATAAAGGCCTGTACTTCACATAGGATTTTTAGTTTCCTTACATTTTATCATGTTAACTCCATGAAACAATGCTTTTTCTGTGACCATGTGCTTGTGTATGACTTTCCTTTCATGAACATGTTTGTCTTGTATCAAATGCTTGTGTGAATCCTTGCTTGGATGTTGTGTCAACACGTGCACACACTATGGGGGAGTGAGTTAAGGATAGATGAGTATTTTCTTGAGGAAACTCTTCCTACATCTTCTTGTTGAATTCTCACTTCCTTGAACTCAATGTGCAATCAATCTAAAACCAGAAAAATCCAATCTGTTCATATCTGTCGACAGACTCATTCCATCTGTCGACAGGTACACTCAGTCTTGTTCTGACAGAAACTTCAATTCATCAGTCTGTGTGCATCTGTCGACAGACAGATTCCTTCTGTCGACAGATACACACATTCTTCCTTATTTTTCAATTCCTTCTTCATACTTTTCAAGAAAGTGTTCCTTACTTGATTTAAAGGTAAACCTTGGTTTGTTTGTGTGCAATATAACCTTTCATATCCACTTCATGTCAAAGTCGTGAACCAAGTCTAAATGTTGTTTGATGCAACACTTGATTGAGGTCTTTTTAGATCATTTTGAACACAATGAGCAAACCAAATGATTTTTAAACATCTCCTTTGAATAACTCCCTTGTCGTTAAACATGAATCTAAAATGATTTGAAAAATCAGAAAGCTCTTGAATTTAATGTTCTACATTACATCTTGCCTAAAGAAATCTCATGTACTTGACAAAAAGCAAAAATAAAAAAAAAGGGAGAAAAGCTACCTATTTCTTCGGTTCAATCAACAAATTTATCTTTCATTTGTGGGATGGAGGTAGAGCAATGATGAAAATCACTAAGTAACCGGGGACATGGGCATCACCAATGTCGGTCTTCGCGTCAAAAGGTTGTTTCATTATCTCTATACAATGGCTTGACGGACACTCACATTGAGTAACTGGGGGTATTGGCATCACAAATGTCTACCTTCACATGAAAAAGTGAAAGTGCTCCTCATTGCCACTCTTTTCCATCTTCGTTGTTTAAAGATTCTAAAATCATACCAGAAATAGAGTGAAGCCTCCGAAAACTTTTTATGTCAAGTCCAATGTGCTTCTTCGGTAAGACGTTCTTGTGGCCATCTAATTCAATTGTCATCTGACTATCATCTCTATTAAGATGCATGTTTTTCTTCAACGGCCTTAATCAAAAGAGTTATTTAATTTTCACTGGCTATTGTGAAATGTGTTCTTCATGATCTAATTAAAGAACTTATCGGTTTTAATTCAAAATCATTTTAGATTTGTGTCATGTCTTCATCATAATGGATATGAATTTTTATCTTGCACATACACCCATTTTGCCTTAAAACAACAAATGAACACTTGTCTCTTTGAAAAACATTGTCAAAAATCAATTTTTAACCAAAAAGGAGTTATCTGTCGACAGATGACAGCGCAGATTTTTGAACCAAACCCTCGCGCCGGTTCACCTCCTTTTTGTGGGGCCTCTCTTTTAAAACTCTCTAAACCCATTCTAAGGCCTCCCACGACCCATTCTCACCCCTCCTCTCTCGTTCCCTCCTCCTCCTCTCCAAACCCCCTCTCTTTCCCCTTCAGGGCTCCGTCTCCGACGATCCTGCTGCTCCTCGTCTGGGATCCCTCCACTCTCCCTTCACTCACCATTCTCATCCTTCTTCCTGCGATGGCACCCAAATCGAAGCTTCTCGCTCGCCGTCGTCGCGCTCCGACGGACGCCGGAGAAAGCTCCAGGGCTCCTTCCGAACGTCGCAGCAAGCATCGTGAGGATCGGTTGCCGGAACTCATCGTTCCTCAAGGTCTCCATCTAATCCGACCCATCGGCACCTTCAAGAAGATTGTCCAATCCCGGTATGTGGACTTCGAGTCCTTAGCACCGATGTTCCCCTCACTCCTACCCTATTTTGACACACAAGGGTGGACATCCTTCTTGTACTCCCACTTGCAGTACTCTCCAACTGCCGTCTCCGAGTTCTACAATAACCTAGGGCTTTCCGATCAGGGAGATCTCTACTCTTCGGTGAAAGGCACTCGTTTTCGCCTCACCGCCAATCTTCTCTCCACAGCCCTCGAAATTCCAAACTCAGGAGTTGAACTCTTCAACTACACTCCCTCTGCTTCTGAGTACTATGAGCTTCTCACGTTGGAACCTTATGACTCTACCAAGGAGATTGCTCGTCTCAACGCCAACTCCTTTCCTCCTCTAATCCGGATGATCCATCACATCTTCACTACCTTGATCGTCCCGAAGGATGGAAGTCGAGAGTTAGTCACCGAGGTCCATAAATCCTTGTTCATATTTTCCTCAAGTGTCAAGAAATCAATCTGCCTGAACTCATGATAAGCCTCATCCGTCGGTGTTTCTCTAACACCAAAAGATCAATGCCATATGCTTGCCCCATCACTTCTCTTCTTATTTTCCTTGGCATTCCTATCCCTCCAAGTGAGCTCATCTCATTAAAGTCCCGAAGTGCTTTTGATCTCACTGCTGCCAACCGCATGGGCTACAAGATTGTAGACGGTGTAGTCACAAGGACTCTCAAGGGAAAGGAACCACAAGGAGCTGAAGAGTCAACTGATGAAGAAGACAATGAAGCCGATGAAGCAAATGAAGGCAGTGATGAAGAACCTCAGGATGAGCAAATGCCTGACCAAGCTCAAGAATTTGATGATGTACCTGTGCCTCAAGAACAATCCATTCGTGATTACTTGGCACAAATCCATCAAGAAATGATCTCAGGATTTGCTCACATGACTTCAAGATTTGATCAAGTGGATGCTCGCCTCAACACTCTGGATGACCGGCTTGACCACCTCTACTCCGAGAGAGATGGATCCCGTCACCCTCCTTCTGCTGGACATGACAATGAATAGAGGGTCTCAGGGTCATTAGAGGTCACTAAGAGTCTTAGCTGGGAATTAGTCTCACTTGTCTAGTCATCTTTTGCTTGTTCATGTTATTTCCCTTTCTTTTGATTTCTATTGAGTCATGTAATGATTATCAAATGTACTGTGAAATTTCAATGATCAATCAATGAAAACTCAGTTCATGTTTATTTGTCTCCATATGTGCATGACTTGACCTTTTGTATGTTGTCAAAAAGGGGGAGAACATCAATATATGCATCAATTGAATGTTTTTGTCATCATCAAAAAGGGGGAGATTGTTGGGTTTTTCATATATCATGTTTTTGATGATCACATTAACATCCTTGAACATTGATTTAATGCAAAATTGATGTGCTAACTAACATGAAAAACACCATGAAAGTGATTGAGTTAAACATTGCTAAATCATACAATGTACATCACTAACAATGTATTTGCATGTAGGTGCACAAGCATGAAAGATGGAGCATTGAAGAGGCATTGAAGAGATGAGCAAAAAGCACAAATATCTGTCAAAGAGGTGTATCTGTCGACAGATGCAATGTACCTGTCGACAGATTCATACAGTCATTCCAAGACAGAACTCAGGTTTGCATCTCTGAGTGTATCTGTCGACAGATGCAATGTACCTGTCGACAGATACACACAGTCAACCCAGGACAGAGCTCAGGTTTTCTATTCCTGAGTGCATCTGTCGACAGATGCAAACTGCCTGTCGACAGATACACTCAGAAACTCAATTTCCTGAAACCCAGTTCTCAGCCTGAGTGCGCCTGTCGACAGATGCAAGTGCACCTGTCGACAGACGACGGAAACATGAGATTTTGAGTTTCCAAATCCGGCCCCCACTTGGGTGTTTCCTTCCTCCACGACCCCCACCTTTACCTAACACTATATAAGCATCCTTTTGGAGCCAAATTCGCAGAGAGCAGCCTCCCATCCAAGAGCCTCCAAGGGACCAAGAGGAAAAGCCCCAAATTGCTGCTCTGCTTCAACTTTCCGCCCAGATCGTCGTGGAATCACCATCTATGCGGAGCTGAAGCCGGATCGTCATCAATTCAACCTTCTACATCGATCAATCTACATCCAATCGAAGTTTGAAGAGCGTTTGGACGATCCACGAGAAGAATTCCAACCGGATTTGTTCCCTAATTCCTAATTCTTCTCCATTTCATAATTTCCATTCCATCGTGTGTGTGTGTGGTTGTGTTTCGAGCATCCTTGTGCTTGATTCACGTATTTGTGGTTGTTCTGATCGTGTTTCATCAGACAACGTGTGTGTGGTTGAGTTGTTGTGTTGAACTCGCTCATAAGCAGTCGTTTCTGCGTGTGTGTGTGGACGGTGGATGTAGGATACACGAGTTGTGTACTCCGAACCACCTTAAATCATCGTGTTCTGTGGTTTGTTCGCGTTTTGCGATAGATGATTGGTAGGCACGGTGTTCATACGCACGTTTGATTCCCTGTTCTCATTTAGATCAACTCAAGCGGTCTCATACTTAATCGAATTCTAATCAAATTTCATTAAGATCGTTGTAGCATCGAAAAGAAGCCATCAATAGTTTAAAATTGCCGTAATCTATTCAACCCCCCCCTTCTAGATTACCGTATTGTGTATTTCCGCATAACCCTTCAGGTTTAAACTGGGTTTTTGTGGGAACCTTTCAAATCCTTTCTAATCTCTTTAAAAAGGATCCCACACCCCTTTCCCCCTTCTACCTCCTTCCAAAAACCCTTCCCCTCCCTCCTTCCACCCAAAACCCTCCCTCTCTAGGGCGTAGGAAGAGATTCCGCCTCCCTTGCGGATTCTCTCTGTCCCGTGTCTCTTATTCCTCCACCCTCTCCCTCTTACACGAGGATCATCATCTCATGGCTCCACCGGCGAAGAAGATGACATCTCTTCGCCGTGAAAGATCTCCCGAACTAGGCCAGGGCTCCATGGCGCCCACTGAGCGTCGCACGAAGCACCGGTAGGATCGCTTGCCGGAGCTCGTGATCCCGCCAAATCTCTAACTCCTTATCACCCATGGCACCTTCACGAAAGTCGCGCAGCCCCGCTACGTCGACTTCATCTTTTTGGAGGACATGTTTCCTGGCCTCCAGCCTCTTTTTGATGTTCAGGGGTGGGCACCCTTCTGTTACAATCACAAGCGGTACTCTCCCACTGCTGTGACGGATTTCTATACCAACCTTCGAGTGTCCACCGATGGCAAGCTCATCACCAAAGCCAAAGACACTCGCTTCTTTGTAACTCCAAACCTTATATCCACTGCCCTCCAAATCCCCAATATAGGAGTTGACGTCAAAATCTATCATCCAACTCCCGAGGAGTTCCACACTCTCATCATTTAGCAGCCTTACGACCCCACCAGTCGTAAGCAATTGAATGCCAACTCTTTCCCTCCACTTCATCGCCTAATCCATCACATCTTCACCACACTAATTATTCCAAAGGATGGAAGTCGTGAACTTGTGACCTCCCTTCACAAGTCTCTGCTTCACCAATTCCTCCAAACTGAACTCATCAACCTTCCACTCCTCATGATCTCTATCTTTCGCCAGTGCCTTCAAAGTTCAAAGAGATCAATGCCCTATGCATGCCAACTCACATCTCTATTCCTCTTTATTGGCATCCACATCCCAAAGGAGGAGATGATGGATCTTTCTTCCCGTAGCTCCTATGACCTCACCGCAGCTCAGAGGATGGGTTACAAGCTAGTCGATGGGATAGTTACAAGAGATCTAAAGGGCAAGGGAGCAGCTGTAGCTGAAGAGGTTGGTGTTGGTGTTGAAGAGGTAAATGAAGAACAAGATGAAGCTGAGGAAGATGCTGAAGATGAAGATGAATCCCACTCTGAGTCATTTGATGCTCCGGGAGATGTCACTGTTGGTGCTACTGAGTCGTCCATCCGTCAACTACTAGCTCAGTTGCAACTTCAGATGACCACTGGTTTTGCAAGCCTCAATGCAAGATTGGATACTATGGAATCTAGCATTGCAGCTCTAGATTCACGTCTGGACCACGTTGTTCCTGAGCGGCATGCTGATCAACCGGCTCCTTCACAGCCCGCTGATGAAGATGCTTAGATAGCTTAGTTGTCTAGGATTGGGTCTAGTCCTATAGTCTCAGTTTCATTTTATTCATGTCATGTTTGATGTAATTTTGCTTTTTCTATGGTCATCATGCCATGACTTTCCCTTTACTTGTTATTTCCTTTCATTAGCACCCAATGTAATGTGTATGCACTCATGAAAATCAATGAAAATCTTTGCTCTGTGCATTCTACTTGTGTCTATGGTGTGCTTTTGGATGTTGTCAAAAGGGGGAGAAAAACTCAATTGTGCATTAATTGATTAATTCTGTCATCATCAAAAAGGGAGAGAATGTTGGGTTCTCATGTTGAGAAGATTGAGCTCACATTCTAATTAATCAATACAACATGTTTTTGTTGATGAACATTGATGAACATTAATGTGCAATGATGTACAATGCAAAAAAGTGATAAACAATGTGAATTGAGTTTTAAATGCATGAGATCTTCAAACAATAACTTGTCATAACAACTTGGTACAATGCTGGATTTTATGCTCATAATATGTCACTAATTCTGTTTACTTTTGTAGGAGATATACCATGCAAGACATGTGCCAAAAACAAGCTTGAAAGATCAAGAAAAGTCAAAAGACAAGGTACCTGTTGACAGCAAGCAAGGACCTGTCGACAGATACAACCAGTCAAAAAGCAACCAGTTCTGCCAAGGCATTGCCTGTCGACAGCAGGAGTTCCCCTGTCGACAGATGCAACCAGTCTGAAGATCAAAAGCTCTGGAAGGCCTGCGCCTGTCGACAGTAGTAGACCACCTGTCGACAGATGCACACAGTCAGAGCCTTCAGCCTTCTGGTTCTTCACAAATTGTCTACGCCCGTCGACAGCAGGTGCAAGACCTGTCGACAGACAAACGGAAAACACATTACGGGAAGTTTTGCAAGTTGCCAAACTTAGTGTTTCTATGGAGTACGACTCTCCATATGTTAACACTCATATATAAGCAACCTTTTGCAACAAATCTCGTACACAAGCAGCCTCGTTCAAAGAACCCTAAAGAGCTCTCCAAAAAACCTCTTTTCTGCTGCTTTGCTTCAACCTACCGCCCAGAACCAAGAACGGAAGACTTTTTGCAGCGGAAGGTGAAGTCCGGACGTCTTGGATTCAAGCATCTACATCAATATCTGATCTCAAAGTCGAAGCTTGGACTCCAGGAGGACATTCAGAGGAAGAGTTTGCTGATTGGATTTGTTCTTCAACTCTCAAACTCTTCCTTGTTCTTTTTATTCCATACTTGTGTGTGTGTGTAGTGTTTCAACCAGTTGTTGTGCTTGATACACGTGTGTGTGTGTTAATCTGATCGTGGGTTCACATTAGATAAACACGTGTGTGAGTTGTAGTTCGTGAACTAGCTCATAAGCAAGTGATTTTGCGTGTGTGTGTGGCCCGTGGATGTAGGATACACGAGTTGTGTACTCCGAACCACGTAAAATCTACGTGTCTGGTGGTTTGCACGAATTTGCGTTAGATGTTTGGTAGGCACGACACATTAATACACGTTTGAGTACTTACTTATCCATCTATCAATCACTCACACACATCCACACATAGTCTGATCATTGCTAACACCTTAATTGTCTGTGCTATTGGAAAAAGAGGGCGTTAAGCTTTTAAATTGTCCGTAATCTATTCAACCCCCCTTCTAGATTACCATTTAGGGAATTCCGCATCTCTTCAAAGACCAGGTATACCATTCATCCTGGAACTACCAAAATGTATCAAGATTTGAAAAGAAGCTTTTGGTGGCCTAATATGAAAAGAGAGGTGGCGGATTATGTCGCCTGATGCTTAACATGTCAAAAGGTCAAGGCGGAACACATGCGACCCGCAGGTAAACTCAAACCCCTAGAAATCCCGGCATGGAAATGGGAAGGTATATGGATGGACTTTATTGTCAGACTACCCAAATCTAGAGGTGGGTTCGATGGTATCTGGGTTATTGTTGACCGCTTAACTATGTCGGCTCACTTCTTGCTAGTGAAGAATAAGTGGTCAGTAGATGTTCTGGCTGCATTGTATGTGAAGGAAATAGTCCGATTACATGGAGTACCGGTGTCTATCGTGTCTGATAGAGACCCTAGGTTTACATCCCACTTTTGGAAAGGACTGCACTACTCCTTGGCATCTAAACTAAACTTTTGCACGACTTTCCATCCACAGACAGATGGTCAGACGAAGAGTACCAACCAGGTGATTGAAGATATGCTTAGAGCATGTGTCCTAGATTTTGGAGGTAGCTGGCACAAACACTTACCTCTCGTGGAGTTTGCCTACAATAATAGCTATCAAGCTAGCATTGAAATGGCACCATTTGAAGCACTCTATGGCAGGAGTTGCCGATCTCCAATATGCGGGTATGAAGTTGGCGAAAAATAAATGCTAGGATCAGAGATGATAAGGGAAACCACAGAGAAGGTAAAGCTTATTAAAGGAAGAATGGCAGTGGCGCACCAAAGACAAAAGGCATATGCAGATAATAGAAGAAGAGACCTGGAGTTTCAGGTTGGTGAACATGTATTCTTGAAAGTGTCTCCAGGCCGTGGCATCAGGCGTTTTGGCATTAAAGGCAAGTTGTCACCAAGGTTTGTCGGGCCTTTCGAAATCCTTGAAAGAATCGGCGAGGTGGCACATCGTCTCTCTTTACCACCACAAATGGATGGAATACACAATGTGTTCCACATATCCATGTTGAAAAGGTATGTATGGGATCCGTGGCATGTCATAGAGTACGAGCTCCTGTAATTCAAGAAAGACGAAACATATCAAGAGAAGCCAATTAAGATCGTGGACCGAGAACTGTGCCAATTAAGGAACAAGATCATCCCACTGGTAAGGGTTAGATGGAATCAACGCATGGATGAAGACAACACGCGGGAAACTGAGGAAGCAATGCGCAAAAGATACCCGAAGCTATTCACAAGTAAGTACACCTCACTTGTACAATAACTTACTATACATGAATTTGGGGACCAAATTCTCTTAAGTGGGGGAGGGTGTAGCACCCCGGGAATTTTAATTACATAAAAAATCAAAATAAATAGAAATAAATAGTTTCGATAATATCGGAGTAATTAAACATACGTATCATTCTCGTATGTGCTAAAACACATTGAAAAATTTCATAAAAATTATAAATCGACCCCAAACATTATTACTAAATGTTTCACAATGAAATTTGTGCCATGAAAAATCGTATTACCCAAGTTTAAAGTGTTTCGCGACTTATTATCGTAATTCATGAATAAGTCGAAAAATCATTATCACACGGACTTGGATGAGTCAGAAAATTAAATAAAAATGATAAACGGACTTCAAATAATATCTTCTAATGACCCATCAAGAAATTTGGGTCAATAAAAATTATTTGGGATAGGTTTAAGAGTTATTGTGACCGATTATCCAAAATAGGAAACAAGTCGTAAAATTGTTAACACAGAAATACGACGCAATCATAAATTAAATAAAAATGTTGGAAAGACTTCTAACATTATATATTAATGACCCAATATCATAATTGGGCCAATGGATCACATATGACCCAAAAATCAAATGATGCAAGAAAATGCATAGAAATTCGCAACTTTAATTAAGCTGAAATTAGAAAGAGGTAATTAGAGTTGAATTGGGAAGAGATCTTGCATTCTTGGCAACCCAATTCGTGCTTAACTATGGTGGGAGGTTTCCTACAGCCTCACACACTCAAATGGAGGAAGAAATCATCAAAATAGGAAACTAGTATGTCAAAACCACAACTCTTCTTTCCTAGTTACAATAGGACTCCTAAACACCATAGATGCTTAAATACTCTTCACCAAACCCTTGGGGATGAGTTTACATCTTGTTGGGGTCATGTGGAGGAGTTCTTGGTGGCTGGGGAGCAGGAGATACTCCACAACAAGCCGTTCCTCTTCCCCTTCTTGTATGCTGCGACCTACATAAACCGTCCACTTGAAGTCGACCAAAGGTGAGTCAAAACATAACCAAACCTTGCAAGGCCTATACCCCTGGAAAGAGGGTCGAGTCTACATTCTAACCCAAGTGGAATGCCCAAATTCCTTGCAGTATACATGGAGTATTAGGCATTTTCCTCCAAGTGGTCTGAACACAGGTTTTTGGAAAAAATGTGACTTCTTCAACCAAGAAGGTAGGTTTTCTCAGGGCAAACCTTAACATATTCTATACCATTGTGTAGATCATCAAGTTAACTTTTGTTTCCCACTGGTTTCATCGAATTTCAATGAGTAGATTTTGAATTATAAGTGTTTTCCCCAAGTTGCGCACTATTAGGGCTTTTCCCGTTCTTGATATGTTGCATGTCATTTGAGACCTAATTAGAGTGAACCCACAACATGAAAGTTGTTCTACTAGTTGTCCTAGTCATGTCTTGTGTTGAACATTTTGTCTAAATGTCATCAGTTAGAGAGTTATAACCATGGTAAGAGGAGTGCTGCATGATAATACGTTTTCAGGTTGCACTTGGTTTTACGTTTGTGTTTGACTTGATTAAAGCCTGTCGAAACCATCCTTGTTTTCTAATTCCAAATTACTGGAAGCACCCTTGCATGTGTAGGTTGGTTAAAAACTAGTTTAGTGATTTTTCATGCACTGTACAATTTCTTCTTAATTTTAGAACAACCCTGTGTCAAAACAGGAAAACTCTGGTCCGCAATCCAAAGCACTGTCCTTTCTCTGTCGGAATCAGGCACAGACCCTGTGAACGCGATGGCCCGATAGGTCGCATTCTGATGTCTTGTCGCGACAGCAAACCCATCACGTTCTGAACATGACGAGCGCACCGTCGCTATCTCTCTGCCTGTTCTGACTGCCTTGTCATGTTCTTCACATCCCCTTGTCGCGTTCTCATCTGACCCCGTCGCGGCCTTTACTAGTGTCCGTCGCGATCTCAGGATTTTTACATGAAACCACTTATTTTCTTGCAAATCTTACTGCTATACCTGAGGTCTATTTAAATAAGATATTTAGTGTGTAATTCCCATGTCTTAGGTCTAATCATTGCATGATGGTTATTTTAATGGCTTAAAAGTGGTAAACCCATTTAAAAAGCTTTAATTACACGAATACTATTGCAATTGCTTTCGTAATGACGTGATCATTCATGCTACTTATGATTTAATCTTCCTACTGGTCGACCATGTTTAAATGATAATTGTTATCTTAAAATCTTGCAAACCATGATTAGTTAAAGTGCATAGTTTTATTCCATGTCATATTGTTAAGTGTTTTCCATGAATTTAAAACCGATGGTTTGTGGATTGAGACACGCGTACATCACTACACACTTACACATCTAGGCAGCCCTTTCTTGGGAATTTGGAAGCTCTCTACTGGTCGTTCCGAGTCGGTAGACTAGTGACCTGTTCTCCAAGGCCTCCGTAGATCTTCTCTGACCATGGATTCCCACATGGCCGACGTGTTGGTTGTACCATTGAAGTTCACTGGAGATAGTGTGCACTTCCTTTCGCTTCTTATTCTCGTGAGTGTGATTTACAATCTACACTAAAGACATTAATGTAAAGATTTAATTAAATTATAAATCGTACCGTTATGCTGCCAAATTTATCTCTCGACCATTGTTCTCATGAAATCATGTTCAATTGCTTATTACTTGTTCTCATCATCATCGTGAACATGACATTACACATGCTTACATTTGAAACACTCATTGGCCATTATTAATGACTGTGGGTATCTACATTTAAATTTTAATGGATGCTGACCGGGCACGGTGAGTGTCCAAGGGCTCCAGTCTAGCCCCAATGACGGAGAGCAAATATACTGTTAACCATGGGGTATAATGATTATTGGCATTGCATCTGCGCTGGGAGTCGTGCGTGTCGTGTTGAATGATAGATACAATAACCACGTACACGTGTCCTAGTGTACATTCTTGATGGATCTTTTCTTGGTGTACATTAGTGTCTACGGCCTGATTAGTGTTACATGACGTGCTGCTCTGCGTAATTGCTTGCTTGCGTGATATGACATCCTGCATTATTGCAATTAGTGATATCTTGCGTTCGTGAAAGCTATTGACATCAAGTGAAATCATGCGTGCTCCTACAAAGCGATCTATTGCTAGTTCATCTCGTTATATCGTTCTAGATCTCGTTCTATCATGATCTCTCTATCTAGCTTGTTTCATGTATCATGTTCTAATGAGTTTTATTCGTACATGCATATCATGACATTCATAGTGCTTACCTAGTTCTAAGTTGCTAATCACTTATATCATTGCCCGCACATTGAGATATAAATCCTAATGGGCTAGTTTGCTCATCCCCTACTTTTATCCAATCTTGGTGACTATGAAGTTCAAGAGGAAGAGCAAGTCGAGGATGGGAATGCGTCCGAGTGATGTGCGTTCCAATTATGAGTCTATTTATAGTTAGTTTATTTTGAGTGTTAGAACAATGTAGTAGGAAGTGAGGTATTATGTACTTTTGCTTTTATTGAGTCTTAGTCCTATAATAGTTTCCATTTGGAATACAATGAGTTGAGATTTGAATACAAGATTAGTTGAGTTCAATATTTGGGCCCTATGATGATCTTGTGTTGTTATACACATAATGCGTGCTAGCTAGAGGCTTATTTTCCGACTGCTCATGTCTCGAGATATCGTCTCTAATTATTTCCGAATAATTTATATCCGTTGCGTAATTCTTGGAACGTGACATAGCTGTTGCTAGATGTACGGAGCCATTCAGCGGAGTCTTGTGGATGAGCTCTTGGTGTTTTCCTCGGTTACCGTCAGTAGCTGGGACCTCTGTCTAGTTGTTGGTGACAGAGTGAGTTAATGACCGGTTGGTCTCAACAGCGTTGTCTGTTGAGGGCTCAGTCGTGTGGTTTCTGACAGGCGATTTCAGTGTTTCTGGTCGGTTTGGTGCGCGCCGCGCCTGTGGAGTTGTCGACATCTGCTTGAGTGCTCTGTGTCGTTATTGTGCGCCCTGGGAGCCGTCGGATTTCTTGTTAGCCACTCCCTTGTGGGAGGGTTGTGGTGGTGACCACCGAGAGGTCGTGGTACGACTTAGTGGTCTCCTTGCGCTGGATGTTTTCTCTGACTGGGTTTCGCCCTTAAATTTGAGGACAAAATTATTTTTTTTGTTGGATGTATTGTAACATCTTGGGTTTCTGGCTTTCCGTTTGTGTGGGATGACTGGCCAAGTCGTGACGGAGGTGCCCGTCGCGACAGTCATCCCTGTTGCAACCACTAGGTGTGTTGCATTCCTGTCACACTCGGTCAACAGGTCACGACAAGGTTCTACTTTTTGTCTTATGATAGGCGTCTGCCACATGTCAGGGTGGCAGGCAGGTCAGAGCGACCTGTCAGGCTGTCGCGGTGCCCAGGGTGGGCGCGTTCTAGTCGCGGTCTGGGCAGCCGTCGCGATACGGTGGTATTACGATGCCCCGCTCTGTTGCATCTTTGAGGGACCGAAGGCTAAAGCCCTGGCCGATTCTCCCTTTCCCTATTTTGGCTTTCTCCTTTCCCTTCTCCTCTCCAAGGAGGGGAAGTTCTCCCTTCCTTCTTCGGCAGCTTGGTGCTTGGTGGCGGAGCTGCGGTGGCTCGTGCGGTGCGTGGAGTGGCGTCGTGGAGCGAGGAGGAGGTGGCCTTGTATTCGTGAAGGCCCTTGTTTGGGGATTGGATCTTCGTTTCAAGTAGGGATGCTTGTGCCCTTTCTTGTTAGTGTGGATTGGGGGTCCTAATGGGTGTTTTCATGCTTTTATTGCTTTCACCATGGTCCCCTCCCCGTGGTGTGCTAGTTGTACCGTTTGTCGGCGATCACAGGAGGTGGATCCCGTTGGCCGGCATTCCAGCTGATGTCGCGACCGCCAAGCGCGTCGCAACATCAGAGAAGGTGTCGCCCCTGTTGAACGTGACCTTATCGCAGCCCGGGTGGCCACCGCGATAACGGTCATGTCGCGACCCAGTTGCCAGTTGCGAGAAGGTTTCTGTCGCAGCATGGCCGGCTGTCGCGATAAGGTTGTCACGGCCTATTTTCCTGACACGACAAGAGTTGTCGCGATGCTCTTTCCTTGCGCGACCTGGTCATGTCGCGGTGGCCCTGACCGTCGCGATGGTATCGCGACGGCTCTAGGAGGGCGCGACAAGACCTGGTCTGCCTCGGGTGTTTCTGTGGCCACGGTTGGCGTGTCGGCGTGTGCCCGTAGGACCTTCTGGTGGGAACGCGGCAGGTTTCCTCCCTGCGTTCAGTGACCGAAGGTGACACCTCCATGGCCGTGTCCTAGTGGTGTCGCTAGGGGGCTTGCATCTGTCTAATAATCGATGGTCTGGCCGCCGATCGATTATTAGAAGACCGTTGGTTTCTGTGCTGTTTGGTGGTGCTCTGGTTTCTCGGGCCGTGCCGTGTGTGCCGGAGTTGGCCGACGGCCTTTCTGGAGGTTGTTGCCGGAAGGGGTGCCGTGCGCGCCTGTGCCTGCTCGGCTTGTCTTGGTTACAAGCCAGCTGTGGCATTTCTGTTGGTGGTTGCCATGCCAGTTCTCTGTTCTCCCGGTGCTAGGCACTTGAGGGCTTGTTCGCGAGACATGTTGTTACCGTTACCTAGGACCCCCATCCTCGCGCGCCTATGTCAGACGGAGCTTCTCCGGGCGGCAGGCGTGCTCGAGTTACGGACTCAGAGCAGTAGGGGAAAATGGTGGGGACAGCGGCTTCTGTCGTTTATAGAACTCTCTTAGCTGGGTCTAGTCTCCGAGGTTGTTTTGGCGCTCTTTCGGTGCGGACCAACTAGTCCTTCTCACAGCCATGCTCTGCGTTGGTTCCAGAGACACGTAGGGAGGTCAGGCGTTGGGCTGCAGCTCAGCCGGGCTGTGGTCATTTGTTGTTGTGTTCTTGGTTGTGGCTAGCTAGCCTCACTCTACCTAGGGAGGTTGTAGGTAGGAGTCGGCGACCGGCGTGTTGGAGGAGTGGAGTGTGTGTCCTCCTCTTAGCTGCCTATGGCGGTGGCTTGGTTGCACTTGTTGTGACGGTGTTTCACATTGTTCCCAAAAATGGTTTCTCATTGCCCTAACTTGCACGGTGGTTGTACCCTAGCTGTGTCCAGTTCCGTGGTCTTGGTTGTTGGCGTCATGGGCCGTGGGTTCCTAACACCCGATTGCTGTTTCAGTAACCCGTTCCTTGGTGCCGTTCATGGTGGTACCAGTAGTTGTAGTTCCCTAACCTCGTGGAGTGTCTGAGGTGCATGTTGGTTTTGCTTGTGGACCCTCGACCTTGTGCAGGTCTGAGGTGGCCGTGTCTGTGGTGAGTCGTTGCCTCTCACATGGTTGTTTGGTGTATCTCGTGGTGACACCTGGTTGTTCATTCCCAACCTCGTGGAGGTCTGGGATGTTGGGTGCTTGTGTCGTGAGACTCTGGTCTCACGTGGTCGCTCCGGTGTTCCGTGAGCTTCTTTGTCTCAGCGTGTGTGTGCCGAGGGTTTGCTTCCGTATGTGTTCGACTCTGCTAGTTCTGTGGGAGTCGTCTTTGGCCTGACCCACATTGTGGTCGAGGTGTTTCACAATTTCCACTGCTTTGTAGTACTATGTGGTAGGCGTTTCCCACTTTACTGCTTTGTAGAGTAGTTTGCTTCCGCTTTGTTGGAGTTCCTGCTGCTCTAGCTGGTAAGGGACTGGTAATCCCTCCCGAGTCTTGTTCGCGAGGCTCACCCCCCCTACTCTCTTCAGGTAGGGACTCGTTGTCATAGGAGTTCATTGCCGAACGGTCGTGGTGGCGGTTTGTTGCGCCTTGCGTTGCCAGCAGTGTCAGTTGTGAGTGTGAGCACTTGTAGTATGAGTTGAGAGTGGCCTTTTTGCAAGTCCTCGGGATATGCCCCTTAAGGACTGCACCTTTCTTTCTGTACCTGTACTTTTATTTGGGACATGTTGTACATAATTTCTTTATTAAATGTACAAACTTTCTGTTATAGTTATTTGAATTCATTGCTTATCTCACTGGACTAAATTCTAACCCTTCCGGGTCTTCGGATCCGTGGGTGGCGGCGCGACCTTCGGCGGTCCCTGATGGGGGTCCGGGAGGTCGGGTCGTTACATAAAATCTCTCTCTCTCAGACATTGCCTCGAATCAAGCACTTGTTATGAGCTTGGTCTAGGGGCCATTTGCTTTTATTCACATATGTTGTGAAGTTCCTCTTCGGCTGTGAAGTGAGGACCTGTTGGAAACAGGTGGTTGTAATTCCCTATTGAGGAAGGAAGGCCTGTTGTTTCATGTGGTAGTTGTACCTCTTCGGGGTTAGAAGAGAATGCAAGTTGCGGCTGGATGTGTAAGGGTCCTTAAGGGGGACAGTACCATTGGTTAGTGAAATCCCAAGTTATTGCTTGAGGGCTGGATGTAGGACTCCTTCAGATAAGAGGTCCGAATCAGGATAAAATCCTCTATGTCGTGTGATTGTTTATTTGCTAGCTTGTCTTCATTTATCACTAACACTAATTATCAATCTCAGTGTTTTTCTGTCAAAGCAATTTTTTGATAGGTTATTATCTAAATGAATTTTTAGAATCCCATTCACCCCCCCCCCCCTCCCGAGCTTGCTACCTGGGCAACACAAAGTAGCCTAGTAGGACTTATACCTCAATGTGCGGGTAATGATATAAGTGATTAGCAATTTAGAACTAGGTAAGCACGATCGTCATGATATGCATGTACGAATAAAACTCATTAAAACATGATATATGAAACAAGCTAGATAGAGTGATCATCATAGAGCAAGATCTAGAACAATATAACGAAACAGAACTAGCAGTAGATCACTTTGTAGAAGAACGTAAGATTTCAAGAACGCAAGATATCACTAATTGCAATAAATGAAGGATGGCCATATCATGCAAGCAAGCAAGCACGCACGAGCACGATCATGTAACACTAATCAGGCACGAAGATACTAATGTACACCAAGGAATGATCCACCTTGAAATGCACACTAGGACACGTGTATGTGGATATTGTATCTATCATTCAACAAGCAAGTACTCTCAGCGCATATGCAACGCCAGTAATCATTATACCCCTTAGTTTACAGTATATTTATGACTCTTCGTCATTGGGGCTAGACTAGAGCCCTTGGACACTCGCCGTTCTTGGTCAGCATCTCATTTCAATTTAAATGTAGATACCCATAGTCATTAATAATGGCCAAGGAGAGTTTGAAGATGTAAGCATATGTAATGTCATGTTCATAATGATGATGAGAACAAGTAATAAGTAAATTGAACATGACTTCATGATAACAATGGTCAAGAGATAATTTGGCAACATAACGATATGATTTATACTTTAGTTCAATCATTACATTAATGGCTTGAGTCTAGATTGTAAATCACACTCACGAGAACAAGATGAAAGAGGAAGTGCATGCTATCTCTAGGGAACATCAATGGTACAACCAACTCAGTCTCCATGAGGGAATCCACGGAGTATAGAGATTTACGGAGGTCTTAGAGAAAAGTTCGCTTGTCCACCGTTATGGAATGACCGATAGAGAGCATCCAAATCCCTAAGAAAGGGCTGCCTAGATGTGCAAGTGTGTAGTGATGTACGCATCTCAATCCATAATCCACCGGTTTCAAACTCGTGGAATGCACTTAACATGATAACATGGGATAAAACTATGCACTTTAACTAATCATGGTTTGCAAGATTTTAAGATAACAATTATAATTTAATCATGGTAGAATAGTAGGAAGAGTGAGTCACAAGTTACATGAATGGTCACACCATTAAGAAAACAATTAGAATAGCGTTCGTGTAATTATAGCTTTTAAATGGGTTAAACACTTTTAAGCCATTAAACAGACCTCATGAGATGATTAGAACCATGCCATGCGAATCCTACACTTAACACCATGTTAAACAGTTCTCAGGTAAGCCTATAAATACGCGTCCTACATAGTGGACGCACTTCAAAACGCAGTGCACAGTGAAAACAAGCGAAACAGTGAAGACTCAAAATTGAGTCCACCTTGGTGGCCATGTTCATGCTTAAATTGCGTTGGGGGAAACAGACGCATTCAATAAAATTCATTTAATAAAACCTTGGGCGGGAAAACCGCCTGAAACGCGTTGGGGCATACCGTCGCGGTTTAGACAGGCTCGAAGTCCAAGGCAGCGCGAAGACCCACGCGCGCCGTTGACTGGTCAGTGTGAGAATCATGTCGTACCAAACAGTAATGATTCACTGAATTATGTCGGCCACGAGCGACACGATACCAGACGCTTGAAATGCATCGTCTGAGTCGGACGCAGTTCCAAGATTAGACCGAAAACTCAGAAAAATATAGGAATACAGGGGTTCGATCCATGCAACAATTATATCTACTAAACTAGGGCTTTTCGGACAAAGTGTCAACATGAAAGTTATTGGGAACATGGAATAGGTGAGAACTATGATTTTTAAATAATTAAAAACGACCTCGGGATGCAAGATAAATCAACATGAACGTAAAAAGTCCCAGACATGCGCGACTCTGGCAAAACGCCTATAACTCAACATGTACTCATTGGAATTCGATGAAACCAATTGGAAATGAAACTAGACTTGATGTTCAACACATTGGTATAAGATTTGTTAATGTTTGGCCCTAGAAAATATACCTTTTGGGTTGAGGAAGTTTCATTCTTCAGAAAACCTTTGCTCCGACCACTAGTTGAAGAACGCCTAATACTCCGAGTATGCTGCATGAAAATTGTGCATTCCAGTTGGGTTAGGAAGTAGACTTTACCCTCTTATCAGAGGTATATGTAGCACCCCAGAAAATTCATTAATTAAAATTTATACATAAATTGAAATTTTATCAATTAATAAAAAAAATCAAACTACCTAAAAGATAGCTATCATTATTGCATTGATAAATAAAAATTTTCTAAAAATAATAGTTATACCTTAGATAATATTCTCTAATGACCCATTAATAAAATTGGTCATAGAAAAATAATTTGGACCAAGTTTTAGAATTTATGTGACTTATTATTGTAATGAATTATGTGGATTAAAAATTATAATGAAATTATGGGTAGATTCGAACAATATGTATTGATAATCCATCATGAGAATTGGGACCAATGGACCTCTCATAGCCCATGAATAAATTCAAGTTAAGAAAAATACAATAAAATCCATAACTCTATTATCCCCCAATTAAAAGGGGAAATTCTCATAAATCAAAACCCATTAAACGAAAAGAAGTGATGGGCTTTATGAAATGGATCATATAAAATTTATTGGACTAAAATAGGAATTTTTAAAACATGAATAATAGGAAAATACCCTAAATTCGTATCTTAAATATTACCTAAATAGAAAATGGGTATTAAAGCATTAAAATAAGTAATTTGAGTTGGATTAGGACTTCTAACCCTACCCTAATAAGTTGGCCCCGAAAATACCTCTCAACCTAACCCAAATAGAAGTTGGCAAGCATAGAAGGGTGAGAGAAATTAGGAAATCCCGTAATTAATAGGAGTTAGAGTTATATTAGGAAATAGAAAGGGAGAAAGCTTAAATACTCTCCTAAATCCCCCATGGCCCGCCCTAGCTCATTGCCAAGGGTTGCTAGACGTGGAGAGGAAGCCAAGGAGGAGGAGATCTCATGGGGAGAAGGCTACTCAAGCTCTCAACCTGTGTTCTTCAAGTTCTAGCTCTAGAAGAGGAAAACGAGTCAAGGTAGGCATTCTTACGAGAAAAACCTAATTAAACTTTTATGTAGATTACTCCATGCATCAAGATCGAAACCCCTTTCATTTCACAATTTTTGGTTCACTCTATATTTCGTTCTTGATTTTTGAAGTCCTGCAAACCCTTCGATCCCAAACATTTATATTTATTTTATATCTCTTTAAATACTCTATCCCATGCTGTGAAATTTTTACTGGTGATACTGATGATTGTTAGGAATCTTTCGCCCCTGAAAGCCCTAATTTTCATCCACCCTACTTCGCAAATTAATTCTTTTACCTCGACAGATCACTGTTCTATGTTCTTTTTGAATACTCATGACTAAAGCATGTCGAAACCATGTATTCGTTCAAATTTCGATTTATTGTAAGTACCCTCATATGTCTAGATTAGTTTGCAGGTGATTTAATAATTTTTCATCTACTGTACATTTAGTTATGAAATTTTAAATCACCATATGTCAAAATGGGGAAGGCTAGGACCGCAATCCAAGGCCTGTCCTTTTTCCCGCTCGGGCTCAGGTGCAGAACCTGAGAACGTGACGGCCAGATAGGCCGCGTTCTCCAGGCTGTCGTGACACAGTACCTATCGCGATCTGATTGCGACAGGCCACACTGTCGCGTTCTGGCCGCCTGACCTGACTGACCTATCTCGAGCCTCAGACGACCGTGTCGTGTTCTAAACTATCCCTGTCATGACCCTTACACCAGTACGTCGCGTTTTGCTGTTTTTCACCTAAACCCTACATTTTTGCTCAACTTGACTTCCTACAGTAATTTTGTGCTATATTAATTGTCCTACACACAGTAACAACACTGTTAAACGTGGTTATGTGATTTTTAACTAAAAGTCACTCACATGATTCTATCCCATCTATGATTTCTTGTCACATGTGCACACACATTGAACCATCCGTTATGGTTTAACTTGGCATGAAATTATCTCATAATACATCTGGTAATTTGATTCCAATTATGTATTTTAATTGCACTATTTTAATAGACTTTTTGCGTTTTCATGCGAAGTTTGGGAATACCATTGCCGACACTCCACTGTTCTAGAATTCCTCTAGAATGTCGGGCACTTGTTTCTATATACACACTTTCTCTTGACTTGGACAAACTCTCCATCGGATACTCCTTCTGTTGGACTAGTGAATCCTTGTTCAAGGCCTCCGTAAGTCTCCTCTGTCCATGGGTTCCCACATGGTTGACGAGCTGGTTGTACCATCACACCTATGACACCCTGTAGGGATCAGTAAGATCCTAACGACCTTAGTTTGCTCTTGCTCTTATCTTGAATGGCGCCAGACCTTTGGACCTGTGCATAACATGGCCATTGGAAGGGTAGTGAATTCCACCTGACTGCCAACACCAATTATGCGTGTTGCGCAACTATTACCCGTTTACTCGACGTTTTATGTGCAATGACCACTAGCTCTCATCTATACTCTGCTCGCTCGTCTATTTACGTTCTCTCTATTATCTCATCTATTCATCTAGTACTCTCATCTATTTCTTGGAACTCTATTTGGCCATCCAATGATTTTCTAAAGATAAACAAAATGACCAATGCCAACGCAATAAAGCCCGATCTGGTCCTAGGAGGAGCGCCTGAAAAGTGCCATTTGCCCGTGGGAGTTAAAATGATCAGGATGTCGGCATTACATCCAAGTTCCATACTATCAAGATTAATCTAAGACAATCAAACAAAGTGCTATATTTTCTCGTTGTCTATTGACAACAAAGTGCTATATTCTCTCGTTGTCTATTGACATCAAAGTGTTATATTCTATCACGGCTATCTAAGGATAACCAAAGTGCAATACTATCTCGATTGATGAAATTTAATCAAAGTGCTATACTATTTCGATTGATAGAAATCAATCAAAGTGCAATTTACTCTCTATATGGCCACTACTCTCCTTGCTCTACATCATACTTCCTATTGCTTGACACTAATGTTACTTGTTATCGTGTTGTCATCACTTTCTATCGTGACTTGCTCTTAACCATATCCATTGTGATATACTTGATTCCGCTGTTAGTTGAACATTATTACTTGTGCTATTACTTTCTCAAATTTACATGACTCCTTCTATCTTTAGTTACTCTGCCCTTTTAAAGCATTAATTATTTAAAGCCTGGTTGATCCTGAGATTTAAGTCCCATTGGGTGTTATTGCTCACCCTTCGTTATTTGTTATAGTGTCTCAAGTAAGCTAGATGACGTTACTTACACCAATGGAGTAGGACCCGAGTGATGAACGATCTGGATTCAAGTGAAGAAGTTACCCTAGTACCATGGAGTCTAGCAGTTATTGCTTTAGATTTATTTTCAATGTAATGATGCCATTGAGCTCAATGTAGTGGCTCTTGATTGGTGGTTATAATAGTCTTAGTGAAATTTATAATGAAATAAAGAGTATATTCCAATTATTGTTCATTAGATGCTCTGAATTACTTAACTGTGGTGCAATTTACTCTACTATGCACTTTGCTCACGTCTCCCCAATTTATTTTCCAACTAAATTGGTGGGGCGTGATAGTTGGTATCAGAGCCTAGGATGTCTTAATAGGATATCTTAGGTATATGATGTCCTAGGATGTCCTCATTGGATCTCTTAGGTCAAAGGTGATCTAGGACAAATTGCCATGACATGTGTGAAAATCAACCATCATACCTAAGTGAGGATTGGGTAGAACCATGGCTAAGATCTAATATGTATATACTTACACCCATTAATGTAATGCTACTTTGTATCATTTTTGAAGGAACCCTTAATGGACACTGACATGAGACCAACTCAAAGGCTAGTTCTAGCATGTCAGCAAGCCGCTCAATTGCTAGAAGAAGCTTTGGAAGCGACCAAAGAGATTAAAAAGGTATCCAACAACAATGTGAAGAGAAAATATAACCATGGTAAGGAGGCGAACCAGCAAAAGACACGTAACAAGGAGTTCCTCCAGATTAGATGCCTTCATTCTCATAAGCCGAGACATTTGGCTAAGGAGTGTTGGCGTAAGGCTAGTGCATGCCTACGTTGTGGCAATTTGGAACATCAAATGCAAGACTATCCTCTCTTAAAGGAAACCCCCACTAGTAAAAAGGAGTTGTACACCAAGATGAAAGGGAAGTGTCCAAATAGTGGTAAGGGTAAGATGACGAATAAGAAGAACGGCAAGCGATTGTCCCATATTCATGAGGATCGATGTAACCACTGTGACAAGGAAGACCACTTATCGAAGGACTATTGGAACAATCAAGGGAAGTGTTTCCGATGTGGCAGCCCAGACCACAAGATTGTACAATGCCCAACGAGGGAGATCAAACGTCAAGGACAATCAACATATCAAGATCCACACAAGACTGTGGCGCAACACTCTATAAATGACGAAGTGGTAACTATAACATCTCGGGTTTTCTGGTTCTTCCATTTGTGTGTTTGGATAACTGGCCACTAACGTGTCCGCTCTAGGCAACGTGTTAGTGTCACATCAGAGGTGCCCGACGCGACAGTCGTCCGTGTCGCGACCAGTGGTTCCGTCCCGTTCTTGTCGCGCCCGGTCAACAGGTCGTGACATCGTTCTGCTTTTTGGTCGTCTGACGCCTGTCAGAGGGACAGATGTGTCAGGGTGACCTGTTGGGAAGTCGTGGCATCCCTGGGGGATGCATTCTGGTCATGGTGTGCCGGGCCGTCGCGTTAAGGTTGATAACGCGACACCCTGCCCCATCCATTCTGGGGGCCGAAGGCTAAAAGCCTTGGCAAGCGCCCCTTTTCCCCTTTCTCTCCTTTTCCTTTCCCTTCTCCTCTCCGAGGGGGAAATCTTTCCTCTCTGGTGATCTGGGCGTATAGTGGAGCTATGAGGAGGTGTTCTTGCCGTCGAGAAGGCCCTATAGGGGTTCGATTCTCCATTTTCCATAGGCATTTCTTGTTTCCTTCCCAATCCGGGTGATTAGGAGCTCTCGTGGCTTTGTAGATAGTTCTACTGCTTTCCCATTGCTCCCCTCCCTGTGGATGTGTAGATGTAGTGTGTGTGGTGACCTCGGGATGTAGTATCTCGGCGGTCTGCCTCACGTCTGATGTCGCGACTTCCGTGTGCATCGCGACATCAGAGGAGGCATTGCTTTGGTCGAGCGCAACCTTATCGCGGCGTAGATAGCCGTCGCGATAAGAGTCGTGTCGCGACCCAGTTTCCCGTCGTGACAGAGTTCTTGTCGCGATGCGCTTCCCTGTCGCAACAGGGTGCTTATCGCGGTTGCCCTTCCTGTCGCGATGGTATCGTGACAGGCTAGGAGGGCGCGATATCACCAGGCTTGCCTCGGGTGTTCCATGGCCTCGTTGGCATGTCGGCATGTGCCCCAGGGTAGGGTTTCCCTTAGGACCTTCTTGTAGGGAACGTGGCAAGTTGGCTCGCTGCGTTCAATGACCGAAGGTGACACTTTCGTGGCCATGTCCTAGCGGCGGTGCTAGGAGGCTCTCGTCTGTCTAATAATCGATTGTCTGTCGGTCAGTCGATTATTACAAGAGCGGTGGCTTGTGTATTGTCCCGTGGTGTTCTGGGTTTTCTGGTTGTGCCGTGTGTGCCGGCGTTGGCTGACAGCCCTTCTGGGGGTTTTCGAAAGGGGTGCTGTGCATGCCTGTGCCTGCTGGGCTTGTCTTGGTTACAAGCCAGCTATGTCGGTTTCTGTGGTGGTTGCCCCGCTTGTTCTCATTTGCCTGGTGCTTTGCACTTGAGGGCTTGTCCCGTTCAGGGGTTGTCTCTGTTTCTTGGGACCCCCATCCTCGTGAGCCTGTTGAGGGAGTTCTCCGGGCTACGACCGTGCTTGAGTTGACAGCCTAGTGTGGCGGACTTCAGAGCTGAGGGGAAAACTGTGGTGGGCAGTGGCGTTGAGTCACTTGTGGAGCTCCCTTAGTTGGTATGTGTCTCCGAGGTGGTTGAGGTGTTCTTCCAGTGCAGATTAGTTAGTTCTTCTCATTGCCTCGCTCTGCGTTGGTTCCAGAGCCGTGTATGGAGGGTAGGCGTGGGGCCGCAGCTCGGTCGGGCTGCGGTGGTTGGTTGTGTTGTTCTCTTCTATGGCTCACTAGCCTCACTCTACCTAGGGAGGTTGTAGGTAGGAGTCGGCGGCTGGCGAGTTGGAGGTGTAGACAGTGTGTCCTCTTAGCTGCCTGTGGCGGTGGCTTGGTTGTTCTTGCTGTGACAGAGTTTCTCACGTTGTTTCCAAGTGAGTCCCATTACCCTAGCCTACACGGTGGTTGTAGCCTAGCCGTGTCTAGTTCCATGGGCTTTGTTGGTTTGGCCTCGTGGGCCTTGTTCAGTGGTTTCTGCTCTGCGGGTTCTCTCGGGTGTCTTGTGTTGACACCGACTGCTGTTTCTGTAGCCCATTCCTTGGTGCCATCCATGGTGGCACTGGAGTGTGTAGTTCCTTTACCTCGTGGCGTGTTCGAAGTCTAGGGTGGTTCTGCTTGTGGGCCATCAACCTTGTGGAGGTATGAGGTGGCCGTGCCTATGGTGAGACATTCCTTCTCACGTGGTTGCTCGGTGTCTCTCGTGGTGACACTTGGTTGTTCCTTCCCGACCTCGTGGAGGTCTGGGATGGTGGGTGCTTGTGTCGTGAGACTCTGGTCACACGTGGTTGCTCCCATGTTCTGTGAGCTTCTCTATCTCGGTGGGTGCGTGCCGAGGTATTGCTTCCGCATTGTTTTTTACTACACTGGTTTTGTGGGAATCGTGTATGGCCCGACCATGGTTGTGGGTCATGGCATTACTCTGTTCCACTGCTTTGTAGTACTCTGCAGTAGGTGTTTTCTCGCTTTACTACTTTCTAGAGTAGTTTGCTTCCGCTTTTGTTGGAGTTCCTACTACTCTGGATAGAAAGGGACTGGTTATCCCTACTGAGCCTTGTTCGCGACGCTCACCCCCCTACTATTTTCAGGTAGGGACTCACTGTCACAGGAGTTCGTTGTCGGACGGTTATGGTGGCGGCTTGTTCGTCGTGCGTTGCCAGCAGTGTGAGTTGTGAGCGTGAGCGCTTGTCCAGAAGTGAGTTGATAGTGGCGTTTTTGCAAGTTCTCGGGGTATGCCCCTTAAGGACTGAACCTTCTTTCTATACCTGTACTTTTATTTCGGACATGTTGTACATAATTTCCTTATTAATGTTCGAACTTTCTTGTTATAGTTATTTGAATTCATTGCTTATCTCACTGGACTAAATTCTAACCCTTTCGGGTCTTCGGATCCGTGGGTGGCGGCACGACCTTCGGGGTCCCTGGCGGGGGATCCGGGTGGTCGGGTCATTACAGTAACTATAAGAGGTAACTCTAAACTTACCGTGATTATTACCTTTAGCATAAAATGATGATGCATAGGTAACTTAGGAAGTCTTGGAATTTGGTGGACCAAATTCTTTTTAAGTGGGGATGGATGTAGCACCCTAGAAATTTTATTAATTAAAAATTATAGATAAATTGAAAATTTGTCAATTAATTAAAAAAAATTCAAACTAGTAAATAGATACCCATCATTATTGCATGCGTAAAAACTCATATAAAAATTTTGTAAAAATAATAGTTACACCTTAAATAATATTCTCTAATGACCCATTAAGAAAATTGGTCATAAAAAACTAATTTGGACCATGTTTTAGAATTTATGTGACTTATTATTGTAATTAAGGAATAATTCAGAAAACCCATTATTATATGAACTAAGTGGATTAAAAATTAAAATGAAATTATGGGTAGATTCCAAACGATATGTATTGATAATCCATCATGATAATAGGGACCAATGGACCTCTCACAGCCCATGAATAATTCAAGTTAATAAAAAATACAATAAAATCCGTAACTCTATTATCCTTAAATTAAAAGGGGAAATTCTCATAAATCAAAACCCATTAAACGAAAAGAAGTGATGGGCTTTGTTAAATGGATCATATAAATTTTATCGAGCTAAAATAGGAATATTTAAAAGATGAATAATAGGAAAATACCCTAAATTCGCATCTTAAAGATTACTTAAATAAAAAATGGGTATTAAAGCATTAAAAAAAGTAATTTAAGTTGGATTAGGACTTCTAACCCTATCCTAATAAGTTGGCCACGAAATTACCTCTTAACCAAACCCAAATAGAAGTTGGCAAGCTAAGAAGGGTGAGAGAAATTAGGAAATCCCGAAATTAATAGGAGTTAGAGTCCTATTAGGAAATAGAAAGGGAGAAAGCTTAAATACTCTCCTAAATCCCCCATGGACAGCCCTAGCTCCTTGCCAAGGGTTGCTGGACGTGGAGAGGAAGCCAAGGAGGAGGAGAACTCATGGGGAGAAGGCTGCTCAAGCTCTCAACCCGTGTTCATCATGTTCTAGTCCTAGAAGAGGAAAATGAGTCAAGGTAACCATTCTCACGAGCAAAACCTAATTAAACTTTTTTGTAGATTGCTCCATGAATCAGGATCGAAACCCCTTTCATTTCACAATTTTTTGTTCACTCTATATTTCGCTCTTGATTTTTGAAGTCCTGCAAACCCTTCGATCCTGAACCTTTATGTTTATTTTATATCTCTTTAAATACTCTATCCCATGCTGTGAAATTTTTACTGGTGATACTGATGATTGTTAGGAATTTTTTGCCCTTGAAAGTCCTAATTTTCATCCACCGTACTTTCCAAATTAATTCTTTTACCTCGACAGATCACTATTGTCTGTTCTTCTTGAATACTCATGACTAAACCATGTCGAAACCATGTATGCTTTCAAATTATGATTTACTATAAGTACCCTCGTATTTCTAGATCAGTTTGCAGATGATTTCGGAATTTTTCATCGACTATACATTTAGTTAAGAATTTTTTAATCACCCTATGTCAAAATAGGGAAGGCTTGGACCGTAGTACAAGGCCTGTCCTTTTTCCGGCTCGGGCTCAGGCGTAGAACCTGAGAACACGACGGCCTAATAGGCCGCATTCTCAGGGCCATTGTGACACAGTACCTGTCGTGATCTGATCGCGACAGGCCACACTGTCGCGTTCTCGCCTCCTGACCCAACCGACCCGTCGCGATCCTCAGACGACCTTGTCACGTTCTAAACCGTCCCTATCGCGACCCTTACACCTATACGTCACGTTCGGTAGTTTTTCACCTAAACCCTATATTTTTGCTCAACTTGACTTCCTACAGTAATTTTGTGCCATATTAATTGTCCTACACACACTAACAATACTCTTAAACGTGGTTATAAGATTTTTAACTTAAAGTCATTCACATGATTCTATCCTATAGACATGGATCTCGTCCTTTTTTTTTTAAGGGACGCGGTCCTCTACAAAGAGAAATGGGGGGAAGGGGGGGTTATATGCGTGGTGTGTGGAGATGGAGTGGAAAAGCGGAAAAGACAATAAAAATAAAAAGATCGTGATCGCCAGGCACGCGAAGGTGCCGAATGGAGATGCACGCGGAGGGTGCGAGATGGAGGAGTGATCGCGGGCATACCTTTTTAGCGGGGCGATGGCACGGGAGATGATGTGGGTCCTCTCTTCCTCTACGAGCACGGCCGGCCGTGGTAGAGGGCATTTCCTCGTTTGATTACCCTTGCAAAAAGGACAAAGAAAAGTAAAGAAAGGGGATTAGCCATGTGTAGTATCAAATCCTAAAAAAATAAAGAATGAATGAAATAAAAGAACATGGAGGTGTACTTACCGGGTGGTGGCTTTTAAACCCCTAAGAATGTGGATGTGTGTAAAATGCATGCATATTTGTCTGTTAAAAAGAAGTAAAAGGGCACGCAGGGCCCGGAATAGATGAAAATAAAAAGAACACAGAAAAAGGGGGGGTACTTCCCTGAATGGACAGTGTGGAGGCATGGTAGCCGGTGCCTGGATGGATGGAGGAAGGCGAGGAAGGAGATCCCGCACACGTGGACGATGGCGCTCCGATCTCTGAGGAAGAAGGATGGCCCAAGGAAGAAGGTCTCCTCGGGTCGGACATCGCGGCGGGAATTCGGCAGGGCTTCGCCGCCTCTTCGAACCCCCCCCCCCCTATAAAACAACGCCCTCAGGGGTCTATTTATAGGCAAAAGATTCTTGAATCGCGTCCAATGCAGCGGACGCCTATTATACTTGAATCGCATCCGGGAAGGATGCCGCTATTTCAGAAGTCAACATGATGGGACGGGCGCATGGCGGCCATGGCGTGCGGCCATACCTTGAATCGTGTCCGGCATGGCCGCCGCATTTTCCAAAATAAAATCATATCTTTGATGAAATTGATCTTCATTTGACAGTTTTTAAAATGCGTCGTCCATTTCGGACGCGATACTGAGATTCGTCATAATCCCAAGCATGGGCTCTTAAATGTGTTGTCAGCAGATCTTTTGACTTCTTAATCGCAGCATCCTTGGTGGACGCAATTAAGACATTTGGTCATGATTCGAAGACGTGCGCGGCCATAGGCTTTTTGTCATTTTAATCACGTCGTCCTTAGCGGACGCCTTTCTAATTCGAACATGTGATGGAAAAAGGCCCTTAAATGCGTCGATGTTGACCGCCGCGTCAAGGGGCCTATTTGCATCCTCTATGACCGTCACATTTAAAAGGCATCCACTGTAGTGGACGTGAATCCATGAAACTGTGCCTTAATCAAATCCGCGACCGACCCCCTTGGGGAAGCACCGAGAAAGAAAGGGGTGAGACCCAGAAATATTGGAAAAACACTATTACAAGGCAAAAATCGGGCCATTGTGGCGTTATGGCACAATATGAAATTTTCCTGTGGTGGAGCCAAATTCGCATGTCTGCATATCCAATCTATGATTTCTTGTCACATTTGCACACACTTTGAACCATCCATTATGGCATAACTTGGCATGAAAATATCTCATAATACAACTGGTAATTTGATTCCAATTATGTATTTTAATTGCCCTATTTTAATGAACTTCTCTGCATTTTCATGCGATGTTTGGGAATACCGTTGTTGATGCTCCACTGTTCTAGAATTCCTATAGAATGTCGGGCACTTGTTTCTATATACACACTTGCTCTTGACTTGGACGAAATCTCCGCCGGATACTCCTTCTGTCGAACTAGTGAATCCTTGTTCAAGGCCTCTGTAAGTCTCCTCTGTCCATGGGTTCCCACATGGTCGACGAGTTGTTTGTACCCTCACACCTATGACACCCTTTAGGGATCAGTAAGATCCAAACGGCCTTAGTTTGCTCTCGCTCTTATCTTGAATCACGCCAGACCTCTGGACCTGTGCATAGCATGGCCATTGGAAGGGTAGTGAATTCCACCTGACTGCCAACACCAATTATGCGTGTTGCGCAACTGTTACTATCGCCCGTTTACTCAACGTTTTATGTGCAATGACCACTAGATCTCATCTATACTCTGCTCGCTCGTCTATTTACGTTCTCTCTACTATCTTGTCTATTCATCTACTACTCTCATCTATTTCTTGGAACTCTATTTGGCCATCCAATGATTGTCTAAAGATAAACAAAATGACCAATGCCAGTGCTATAGGGCCCGATCTGGTCCTGGGAGGAGCGACCGAAAAGTGCCATTTGCTCATGGGAGTTAAAATGATCAGGATGTCGGCATTACATCCAAGTGTCATACTATCAAGATTAAATCTAAGACAATCAAACAAAGTGCTATATTCTCTCGTTGTCTATTGACAACAAAGTGCTATATTCTATCTCGGCTATCTACGGATAACCAAAGTGCAATACTATCTCGATTGATGAAAGTTAATCAAAGTGCTATACTATTTCGATTGATAGAAATCAATCAAAGTGCAATTTACTCTCTATATTGCCAACTACTCTCCTTGCTATACATGATACCTGCTATTGCTTGACAGTAATGTTACTTGTTATCGTGTTGTCATCACTTTCTATCGTGACTTGCTTTTAACCATATCCATTGTGCTATACTTGATTCCGCTGTTAGTTGAACCTTGTTACTTGTGCCATTACTTTCTCAAATTTACATGACTCCTACTATCCTTAGTTACTCTGCCCTTTTAAAGGATTAATTATTTAATGCCTGGTTGATCCTGAGATTTAAGTCCTATTGGGCGTTATCGCTCACCCTTCGTTATTTGTTATTGTGTCTCAGGTAAGCTAGATGACGTTACTCACACCAATGGGGCAGGACCCGAGTGATGAGCGATTTAGAGTCAAGTTAAGAAGTTACCCTAGTACCATGGAGTCTAGGAGTTATTGCTTTAGATTTCTTTTAAATATAATGACATCATTGAGCTCAATGTAGTGGCTCTGGATTAGTGGTTGTAATAGTCTTATTGAAATTTATAATGAGATAAAGAGTTAATTCTAATTATTGTTCATTAGATGCTCTGAATTACTTAACTGTGGTGCAATTTACTCTACCATGCACTTTGCTCACATCTCTCTGATTTATTCTGCTGCTAAATTGGCGGGGCGTGAAAGTATAAGTATTGCATGATGGGATTTAGGTTTGACCTACCTTTGGTTGTCTCCAAGTGGACGGTTTGCACAGGTCGAAGCAGATGCGATAGGGAAGAAGATGAGCTTGTTGTGGTCGTTCCACAGCTCCCCAGCCGCCAATAACTCCTCCACACGACCCCAGCAAGTTGTAAAACTCATCCCTAGGGTTTGGTGGAGAGTATTTAAGCATCTAGGACTTTTAGGAGTCCTATTGCAACAATGAAGACAAAGTTGCGGTTTCAGCATATTACCTTCCATATTTTGAAGATTTCTACATCCATTGGAGTGCCTTGACCATCAAGCAATCCCCAAGGATGGATAGGCACGAATTTGGGTTGCCAAAAGTGCATGATTGCATCCCAATTCTACCCTAATTGCCTCTTTCTAATTTCAGCTTATTTAGGGTTACGAATTTCCATGCATTTTCTTGCTTCATTTGATTTTTTGGCCAAATGTTGTCCATTGGCCCAATTATGATAATGGGTCATCAATATATAATGTTGGAAGTTTCTCCAACAGTTTTATTTAATTTATGATCGCGTCGTATTTCCGTGTTCACGGTTTTCCGACTTGTTTCCTTATTTGGATAATTAATCACCATGTGATGTGCACTTGGTCAATCAGATTTTTCGTTGCATGAATTTTTCATGAAACACTTAGGAATAATGTGTGGGTTTATTTGTATTTTTTACGGAATTTTCCGATGTGTTATTGCACATACGATAATGGTACGTATGTTTTAAATACTCTGATATTGTGGAAACTATTTATTTCCTTTTATTTAAATTTTTATGTAATTAAATTTTCCGGGGTGCTACAGAACTTCCCCCGGTTTTGTGCAGTATCCAAGACTCTATCACTATGTGCCTAGGTGATGACTATATGTTCATATGTCTATGTGACTTCTAATGGGTGGTTTGGGCTGTGTCTTGGTGTATTTGTACATATGTATATGTTATGTAAAATGTTTATTTTCTGCTTTTGGAATGATTATATGTAATACCTATCTTATTTCATTTGGATGAATGCATAGTAGTCATGCTTACTTATGCAAACTCTTGAAACCATGTAGGACAAATACACCATGCTGATACTTAATTTATGTCATGATGATCAGATCTAAATTCACTTTCCAAAACTAAACATTATGAGGTTAGAAAAATGTCTTATATTCATGTCTTATACAAGTAGTTTTTTATCACACTTTTGACTTAAGAAATGTTTAATAAGGGAGTTATTTTCAAGTCAAATGATTGCTGAAATCTATATGCAATAACATGACTTGAAACCATTACATATATGTTAGATTGGTAGCCCATTTTTGGGTTGCTGGTTGAGTCTTCATTGTAGACTCATCCTTACTTTACATTTGAGATGAGACAGTAGATCCCGAGGCTTTAGTGGCAAGATTGGATTTGGAGCATGATGATTGATTTGTGTGATTGCGTGACATTTGTATGTGAGAAATTACTTATGTTATGGACATTGTATTCAAACTACTTAGCTATTGTGGATTTCTTTATGGACTAAGGACCTGGATATTAAAGTTGATGAGATGTTCTTTATTCTGCTGCATTAGTATTTATTTTTGAATGAATCAACCTGCAATTGATATATGTTGGGGTGTGTTACCCATGTAACACGTCACTTGGACTTGATGAGAGTTGATATAACTAGACTAGGCCTAAGTGGGGTGTTACAGTGATGGTATTAGAACATTCGTAGGTTGAGGATATTCATGAGTAAATGTCAGCTTAAATGATCCATGTTCCTAAACCTAATAAAAAGTAATAGATATTTGATGTTATAGAAAGTAACTAGCTTGTTGTTTTGCTAGACCATTGCTAGTCTTGGACGTTGTACTAATGTTCCTGCTCGTGGGGAGGAGCAGAGGGAGAACGTTAATGCAGAGCAGCAGGCCCCAGCGCCTCAGGGACCACCTGTAGCACCTCTTCCACCATTGATAGATTATGGAACTTTCATGCAAGGGTTAGTTCAGACTATGCAGACTCAGGCACAAACCCAGGCAGCATTGCAGGTCCAAGTTCAAGCTCAGGTTAGGTGTAGCTTTAATGGTTGACTATAGTTCTCTTTAGTATACCTATCTCGTGTTGATCCTTGTCATTTCAGGCTCAGGCTCCACCCGCAGTGCATTTGGAGCAAAGAGGGCCATCTGTGATGGAGAGGTTTAGTAGGATGTCTCCACCCTCTTTTAAGGAGGAGAGTCAACCATTGTTGGCCGAGAGTTGGCTAAGGGAAACTAAGAAGATTTTTAGAGTCATTCGTTGTGCTGAGGAGGATAAAGTTAGTTTGGGAACCTATATGTTGTAGGTAACTATTAGGCAATATTTACTTATGAAGCAGTATAGTGTGGATGGTTATGCCTAATGTAGATGTGCTCTTTTCAGGAGAGGACTGATGTATAGTGGTCATCCATATTACCCACTAGGTTTGAGGATGGAGTCCAGAAGATGACTTGGGATGAATTCACTCGTCTGTTCATGGCTAAGTTCAATCCTGAGCATGTGCAGGATAAGATGGAGTATGAATTTCTATCTTTGACCCAGGGATCCAAGAGTGTGCTGAAGTATGAAGCCAGATTTGCAGAGCTATCAAAGTATGCACCTCATATTGTGGCTGATGAGAGAAGGAAGGTGAAGAAGTTTGTGATGGGGCTCAGACCATCATTGCATACCAGACTTGTGGCCTTTGATCATCGTAGCATGGCGAAAGCATTTAGCGAGGCATGCAGGCAGGAAAGCCAGATGGAGCAGTACTAAGGATCAGAAGAAGGCTATCTCCAAGAGGCCAGCATCACCATTTATGAGGCAAGACAAGAGAAGAAGGCAGTCTATGTACCTTAGTAGGTACTTGATTATGGGAAGAGGGCACCTCAACAAGGAAGATTTCAGCAAGAAGATAAGCCCTTGTGTAATCATTGCAGCAAAAGGCACGGAGGACAGGTATGTTGGTTGAGTGCAGGAAGATGTCTTCGTTGTGGTGACAAGGACCACAAGATAAAGGATTGCCCAAAGATGGCATAGCAGACAACAGCAACAGTGCCACCAGAAGTAGCAAAACCAGCAGGAAGACCCTCGGCCCAAGCCCAAGTGTATGCATTGGCCAAAGAAGATGCAGGGCAAGCAGCGCATGTGATTGAAGGTATAGTTCCTATCATGGGTATTCATGCTAGAGTTCTTTTTCATACTGGTACTACACATACATTCGTGTCTGAGATGTTTGCAAGGGTGTTACTTAAAGAGTCAGAATGCATAAGCTATTCATTTGGATATTCCCTTATATGTGCATACACCAGTAGGAGCTATGATCACTAAGTAGTGTTTTCCCTCATTATATGTGTGCATAGAAGAGTGGGATTTGGCAGCGTGCCTTTATCTATTAAAGATGAAAGACTATGATGCCATTCTTGGTCTAGATTGGCTGGAAGAACACTATGCTTTACTAGATTATTGAAAAAAGAAAATCATTTTCCGTATTCCTGGTGAGGATGAGTTTTCACATCCCTTACCCAAGAACATGGCTGGAATGTTTGTGGTGTCAACATTAAAGGTGGCCAAGATGTTGAGCAAAGGTTGCAGTGCGTACTTGGCTAGTGTGGTTGTGTCTAAAGACAATAAAACCCCACATATTGAGGAGTTTGAGGTTGTTTGTGATTATGCAAATGTTTTTCCCGAGGATCTTTTTGGTTTGTCGCCAGAAAGGGAGATTGAGTTCGCTATAGAGTTGATGTCGAGTACAACTCCTATTTCCAAGGCACCTTATCATATGGCACCAGCAGAACAGGTAGAGCGCAGAAAGCAGATGCAAGACTTGTCGGACAAGGGTTTCATTCATCCAACTTCTTCGCCATGGGGAGCTCCGGTCCTCTTTGTTAAGAAGAAAGATGGTTCGATGAGGCTATGTGTTGACTATCGAAGCTTAATCAAGTAACAATTAAGAACATGTGTCATTTACCCTGTATTGATGACCTATTTGATCAGTTGCAGGGAGCTTTGGTATTTTCAATGATAGATCTTCGCTCGGGATAACACGAACTCCGAATAAAGGCCGATGAAACATCTAAGACGGCTTTTCGGATGCAGTATGGTCATTATGAGTTCATAGTATTGCCTTGCCTTTTGGCATGACGAATGCCCCATCAACATTTATGGATTTGATGAATCAGGTCTTTACGTCGTATCTAGATAGTTTTGTAGTGGTCTTCATAGATGATGTTTTGATATATTCTTCTGATAAAGTGTCTTACCGTGAGCATTTAAAGACTGTGCTAGAGGTTTTGAGAGAAAACAAACTGTTTACCAAGCTTAGTAAGTGTGACTTTTGGATGAAGGAAGTTCATTTCCTTGTTCATATGATTTCGGGAGATGGTATAGCTGTGGATCCATCTAAGGTGAAGACAGTGTTAGAGTGGGAGACTCCAAGATCACCATTTGAAATATAGAGTTTCTTGGGATTAGCTGGTTATTACCGCCGCTTTATAGAGAGTTTTGCATCCATTACGGCACCGTTAACCAAGCTAACAAGGGAGGGAGTCAAGTTTGTATGGTCTGAGGAATGTGAACAGAGCTTCAGAGAGTTGAGAAGTTGGTTGACGTCTGCCCCTGTGTTAGTTCTACCTAGGGGGGTAGATGGTTTCACGATCTACACAAGTGCTTCTCACATTGGTCTCGGTTGTGTGCTTATCCACGATGGGAAAGTGGTTGCATATGCTTCACGAAAATTAAAGCAGCATGAGCGTAACTACCTGACCCATGATTTGGAGTTAGCAACAGTACTTCATACTTTAATGATTTGGCGACACTATCTCTATGGTGTCAGGTTTGAGGTATTCGCTGATCATCAAAGTCTCAAGTATTTGTTCTCGTAGAAAGAGCTGAATTTGAGATAGAGGAGATGGATTGAGTTCTTAAAGGATTGTGACTTTGAGTTGCAATATCACCTAGGCAAGGCTATTGCTGTAGCTGACACACTCAGTAGGAAGAGGACCACAATGAAAAAGGATTGGAAATTAATGGAAGATGCAGCTTGTTCTTTAGTGGAGGTTGAATCACAATTGTCTCAGGCTTTTGTGGCTCAGCTGTCTATCAGGTCTGCTATACTAGGCGTTCTGGTGGAAGGTCAGAAGACTGATCCTAGGTTGCAAGAGATGATTGGGAAGTCAAGCATTGCTCGTGAAGAGGAGGGTGTTATCCGATTTCAGCATAGAGTATGTATGCCAGACATTGCTGATCTTAGGAAGCAAATTTTGGAAGAGGCTCATAGATCATAGTTTACAATACATCCAGGTAGTAGTAAATTTTATCAAGATCTGAAACGGAGCTTCTGGTGGCAAGGTATGAAAAGAGATGTGGTTGACTTTGTGGCTAGATGCTTGACATGCCAACAAGTGAGGCAGAATGATAGAGGCCATCAGGACTGATGCAGAAGATTGATATTTTATTATGGAAATGGGAAGAAGTCACCATGGATTTTGTCTCAGGTTTGCCTAGATCTTTTTAGGGGCAATGACTCTATTTGGGTTGTTGTGGATATATTCTCTAAGACCGCTCATTTCTTGCCTGTGAAAAAGAAGCAGTCTGTTGAAAGTTTAGCCAAGCTTTATGTGGATACTATTGTTAGATTGCATGGGGTTGCAAAATCAATCATTTCGGAAGAGATCCAAGGTTTACTTCAAGGTTGTGGCAAGGTTTGTAGGTTGCTCTTGGTTCACAAGTGAAACGTAGCTCAACATTTCACCTACAGACAGATGGACAGTCCGAAAGGACAATCCAGACTCTTGAAGACATGTTGAGAGCATGTGCGCTAGATTGAAAGAGTGATTGGGAAAGGCATTTGCCTCTTGTGGAGTTTTCCTATAATAATAGTTTTCATGCAAGCATAAGTATGGCGCCATTTTGAGGCTTTGTATGGCAGGCCTTGTACATCTCCTTTTTGTTGGGAGGAGGCTGGTGATAGGCAATTAGTTGGACCTAAAATTATGCAAGGGAAATCTAGTAAAATTTAGCTAATTCAGCAAAGATTAAAGGCAGCTTAAGACCGGCAGAAAAGCTATGCAAATAATAGAAGGAAGGATTTGGAGTTTGAAGTGGGAGAACATGTTTTCCTCAAGGTTTCTACAACAAAACGGCTAATCAGATTTGGTCGGTCATTGGACCATTTGCGATCTTGAAGAAGGTTGGAAATGTGGCTTACCAATTGGCACTACCACCATCTATGACAATCATCCATCCCATATTTCACATTTCTATGCTAAGGAAGTATTTACGGAACCCATCTCATGTTCTTAATTATGAGCCGGTGGATTTGCAGCAAGATTTATCCTTTGAGGAGCAGCCCATAAAGATTCTAGACCATAAGGTTCAACAATTGAGGTCCAAGAGAATTCCTTTAGTGAATATCTTGTGGAGGAATTTTGCATAAGAAGAGGCAACTTGGGAGCTGGAAGAAGGAATGAAGATGAAGTATCCATATTTTTTCGGTGAGTTTTCTTAGATTCAATCGTCGAGGACGAAGATTATTTTAAGGGGGAGAGAGTGTGTTGCCCTGAAATTTTATTCATAGATTTTAATTTCAATTGTTATATATTTTATGTGTATTTTAAAAATTTCTATGAATATGTGTGTATAGTTAAGTTATTCTGCAGAAAGAATGGCCTGTTCTCGGGTAGGATGGTTGCTGTGTCGACCTGTGTTGCTGACGGAAACATTGATTGCCGTCAACAGTAGGTTAACGACAACATCGCTGCCATCAACATTAGGTAAACATCCATATCGATTGATGTCCTTGGCGTCGAATTCATCCAGTGCAGACAACGAAATTTTTGCAGTCCAACTCTAGTGGAGTTATAGAAAGGGCGAAATCTTAGGAAACGTTCGGGGGTTACGTCTCCTACCCTCTGTAGATGCGAGATTTGGCCCATCCCTGCGTGGTTCATGGCCCAATAAGGCTTGTTTGACCATTTGATGCATGGCCTCGGATGCTATGTAGACGGCAGCATCGATGGACGCCGACTACATGTTGACGACAAGCACCCTGGACGTTGACCCCGATTGGCGTCCACATCTTTGGACGTCTGCATGGTGTTGGCGGCAGGATCAGTTGACGTCAACCTGGTTTACTTGGTCTACATAACTACCCCGAGAATCTAGCCCACTTGGGCCATTCTCTTGCCCATGCACCGCATGGGGCCGTTCCCAACGGGCATATTGGCCACCATGTCACCCCCTTGACCAAGTAAAAATCCTACTTGGCCTCTCCTCATTGGCTGGAGCCTTTATGCGTGGATTGCCAAGTGTGTGAAGTGTGTTTCTTCACACTAAGCATCCAAAGCTCCCAAGCTCCGACCCCACTGCCTATTTAACTCCCTCTCTGGCCTTCTAAGAGGGAGAGGAGAGGCTGGACGTCCACATGTGTCACGTCCCGAGAATTACGCAGCGGATATTATTTCGAATAATTCGAGTCAATATTTCGAGACGTGGACAGTCGGCAAATAAGCCTCTAGCTAGCACGCACTAAATGTGTATCAACACAACATCATAATAGGGCCATATATATTGAACTCAATATAACTTGTATTCAAATCTCAACTCATTGTATTTCAAATAGAAACTATTACAGGACTAAGACTCAATGAAAGGTAAGTACATAATACTTCTCACTTCCTACTACATGTTCTAACTCTCAAAACAAATTACTATAACTAGACTCATAGTTGGAACGCTCATCACTCGGACACATTCCCATCCTCGACTTGATCTTCCTCTTGAACTTCATAGTCACCTAGATTGGGTAAAAGTAGGGAATGAGCAAACTAGCCCAGTAGGATTTATATCTCAATGTGCGGGCAATGATATAACTGATTAACATTTTAGAACTAGGCAAGTATGATGAATGATATGCAAGTACAAATAAAACTCGTTAAAACATGATATATAAAACAAGCTAGATAGAGTGAACAAGATAGAATAAGATTGTAAACAAGATGACGAGATAGAACTAGCAATAGATCACTTTGCACAAGCATGCAAGATTTCAATTGATGTCAAGAACGCAAGATATCATTAGTTGCATTAAATGCAGGATGGCCATATCACGCAAGCAAGCAAGCAAGAACGCACGAGCACAATCATGTAACACTAATCAGGCACGTAGACGCTAATGTACACCGAGAAAAGATCCATCAAGAATGTACACCAGGACACATGTATGTGGTTATGTATCTATCATTCAACACGCACGCACGATTTTCCCAGCGCAGATGCAACGCCAGTAATCATTATACCCCATGGTTAACAGTATATCTATGACTCGCCGTCATTGGGGCTAGATTGGAGCCCTTGGACACACGTCGTGCCCTGTCAGCATCTCACTTAAATTTTTAAATGTAGATACCCACAGTCATTAATAATGGCCAATGAGAGTTTCAAAACGTAGCATGTGTAATGTCATGTTCATGATGATGATGAGAAGAAGTAATAATTAAATTGAACATGATTTCATGAGAACAATGGTCAAGAGATAAATTCGGCAGCATAACGGTACAATTTATACTTCGTTCAATCTTTACATTAATGGCTTTAGTCTAGTTTGTAAGTCACACTCACGAGATTAAGAAGAGAAAGGAAGTGCACGCTATCTCCAGGGAACTTCAATGGTACAACCAACTCGTCGGCCATGTGGGAATCCATGGTCAGAGGAGATTTACGGAGGCCTTGGTGAAAAGGTCGCTAGTCTACCGATTCGGAATGACCGGTAGAGAGTTTCCAATTTCCCAAGAAAAGGCTACTTAACAGTGCTAGTGTGTAGTGCGGTACGCGTGTCTCAATTCTCAAACCATCGGTCTCAAACTCGCAGGAAGCACTTGACAATATAACATGGAATAAAACTATGCACTTTAACTCATCATGGTTTGCAAGATTTTATGATAACTCTTATCATTTAAACGTGGAAGAATAGTAGGAAGATTAAATCACAAGTAGCACGAATGGATCATAATATTTAAGTAGCACTTAGAATAGCATTCATGTAATTAAAGCTTTTTAAATGGGTTAATCGCTTTTAAGCCATTAAACAACAATCATGTAAGGATTAGACCCAAGACATGCAACTTACATAGTAAATATCATATTTAAACAGATCTTGGGTATATGCGAAAAACTATGCAGGAAAACACGTGGTTTCAGGTAAAGTTCTGAGATCGCGACATATCCCTATAAGGAAGGCGACAGGTAGTTGTGAAGAACGCGACTGGGGCGGTCCGATTCAGGCAGCATGATCGCGACAACAGTCTTGTCGCAATCAGGTCGCCACATGTCCGGCTGTCGTGACGAGACCTCGGAAGGCGACACATCGAGCCGTCGCATTCACAGGATCTGCGCCTGAGTCCGACTGGGATCTGACATGCTCTTGGTTCAGACTTACCATGTTTTGACACAGGAGTGATATTCATGAAACGCCTATATCTCTCTATATGATGACCTTTAGACAAAACATTCAACATAGAAAATGTCGAGGACATCTATTGGAAGAACTTTGAGGTTGGGGGTTTTACCTAATTCGGTCTTTGCCCTTGTGAAAAACATGAAGAACTTAAAGTTAAATGCAACCAGAAAAACGCAGTATCATGCATGACTCTATTACGAAGTTTATAACTCTCAAACTAATGACATTTACACAAAACCTTTAACATGAAAGATGACCCTATCGACTAATAAAAGAACTTTCATGTTGGATTCTTGACCTACTTCGGTCTTAAATCTGAAGAAAAACAGGAATAATCTAAGGCTAACTGCAAACCCGAAAACACAGTATTATGCATGACTCTCTTACGGGCTTCATAACTCTCTAAATAATGAGATTTAGACAAAACGTTCAACATGAATGATGATCGTGACATCAAGTAGAATAACTTCCATGTTACGATTTTACTCTAATTCGGTCTTGAATCACGTCAAACATATTAAGAACGGGAAAAGCCCTGACAGTGCACGACTTTTGCAAAACGCTTATAAATCAAGATCTAATAAATGAAATTCGATGAAACCAGTGGGAAATGAAATCTAACTTGATGCTATACACATTGGTATAGGATATGTTAAGGTTTGGCCCGAGAAAACCTACCTTTGGTCGACTTCAAGAGAGTGGTTTGTGCAGGTCGCAGCAGACGAGAAGGGGAAAAAGCGGCTTCTTGTGGTCGTTCCACAACTCCTCAGCCACCAAGAGCTCCTCCACACGACCCTAGCAAGTTCTAAATTCGTTCCTAGGTTTGGGTGAAGAGTATTTAAGTAACTATGGTGTTTAGGAGTCCTATTATAATAGGAAAAGAGGATTTCGGGATTGGCATGTTTGGTTTCCTATTTTTGATGATTTCCTCCTCCCTTTGAGTGTGTGAGGCATTAAGAAACCTACCCTCATAGTTAGGCACGAATTTGGGTTGCCATGAATGCATGATTGCATCCCAATTCAACTCAATTGCCTCTTTCTAATTTCAGCCTATTTAGAGTTACGAATTTCTATGCATTTTCTTGCTTCATTTGATTTTTGGGTCATATGTGGTTCATTGGCCCACTTATGATATTGGGTCATTATTATATAATGTTAGAAGCATTTCTAACATTTTTATTTAATTTATGATTGCGTCGTATTTCCGTGTTAACGGTTTTCCAACTCGTTTCTTTATTTGGATAATCGGTCACAATAATTCTTAAACCTAGCCCAAATGATTTTTATTGAACCAAATTTCTTGATGGGTCATTAGAGGATATTATTTGAAGTCCATATATAATTTTTATTTAATTTTATGACTCATTCAAGTACATCTGATAATGATTTTCGGACTTATTCATAAATTACGATAATAAGTCGCGAAACACTTTAAACTTGGCTAATCCGATTTTTCATGGCTCAAGTTTCTTGGTGGAACATTTAGTAATAATGTTTGGGGTTGATTTATAATTTTTATGGAATTTTCTGATGTGTTTTAGCACATACGATAATGATACGTATGTTTTAAATACTTTTGAATTATGGAAATTATTTATTTTCATTTATTCGAATTTTTATGTAATTAAAATTCCGGGGTGCTACAACATGCTACCCTTTTGAGAGAGGAGAGAGAAAGATGCACCCTACCTTCCATCACTCATCCTCTTGCTTCTCTCAACACTTGGGACATCTAGGAGGGTTCTTTTGGAGCAGGAGGAGCCCCACAAGGAGTCTTCAACGCCTACAAACGAGGATCAACTCCCCCCTCTTCCTCTCTTTCCTTTCTACTTTCTTTAGTATGTGCATGTTGCACACACCTTCCCACACACTCTAGGCACGTAGGCCACTTCCCTACACACCTAGAAAGGGGTTTCCCAACCAAAAACGGAGGGAAGAAGGGTGGTCATAGCACTTGGCCACCCCTCTTCTCAAGTCCGCATCCAGTACGGGACTTTCCTTTTGGGCTGTTATTTTCATTTTCTGAGCATTCACTACACTTCTTTAGGCTAATAGAGTCCCTTTCTGTGGCAGGAACGATCTGTAGAAGACCGCGGAGCTCTTCTCCTTTGGCCGACCGAAGGGGGAGAAGTTGAAGCCCCATCTCCATCTGCTTCGCGAGTTGCTGTACCGACGCGATCACATCACTCCTTGGACACAGGTAAGGCCCTGGCGATCTCAAACTCCCTTTCTCTTTTTTGGTTTTCTTTGTTTCCTCTATAGTCAACCTAGACAACTGGAGAGTTAACGGGGTCAACCAGCGACCCAACATCATGAACGAGAGATCAACGATGTCCACGAGCAATCGGAGAACCCCACAGTCGACCGGGGAACGGCGTGTGAAACGGATCGCTCACAGTTCTCTTTTTTGGAGATCACGGTGGGACAAGCTTCTGCCACTGTGGTCTGTCTGCGCCCAAGTAGACGACAAGCGATCTTGCCGTTTCCTCAAGTAAACGTCCTCCGTTCTCGCCGTTTAGTTTCTATAGACATCCATATAGGTTGTCGTTGATTTTAGTTCAGCGTCCGTCGATCATGCTGTCAATATGTTTCTGATAAACTTAGCGTCAACATGCATGCCGTCTAGTTTCACAGAACTCTATTTTTGACTGTTTTGATCTGGTTTTGCTTTCTGTTTGCCTCTTATTTGTCACTAACAGTTCTCAGTCACGGGGGCTTCCGTCCTTTCATCTGTTCTAGCCTCCCCTCACATTTTAGGATCGCCCTTCTTCGGTTTACAACCTTTTACTCGGGGATTCCCTCTCGTGTAAATCGAGTTGGTTCCAAAGAAAACTCTGTAAGTCCCTAAATTTCATGGATTCCCTCACGGTACGAGGCAGGAGGACCTTTACCCTCGCAGTCTAGTTTGCCTATTCATCCGGGTTTGAGTTAGATTTGAGAGAACCATCCTTTGCAAGTCTAATTAACACATAACTTTCATACTTAAAATCTTGGGGACGTTGTTCGATAACATTGTTTGGTAGAAACACAAATTTCTGCTAAAACAGTGAGATTAATCAACTCAAACCATCTAAAATCAGTAGGTTGTGTGCTAATGGATGCTTGGTTAAATTCTTTGAATATGACTAACAATCTGGCTTTTGAGTATGAAGATAATGTCCATGAATTTGTCGGGATGGTTGACACCAATGATCAGCCGGAAGAGTCAGTTCACTCCTCTTCCTCATCTCAAGCTGATAATGAGGGGAGTGTGAGTCTAAGGGTCAATCCAACTTATGCTCAAGACACTCAAGAAGACCCTGAATTCTCCAAGCTCCTTCCCCGTTACTCGCCTGAGGACATCATTTCTATGCTTTCTAAGCATACTGTCCGGGCAGCAGTCTCTCCCTCCTCTCCGTCCCCTTCTCCTTTCCAAGCTTCCTCGTCCAGGCCTATTCCTAGGCCAGCTATCCCTTCACGGGTTCCCATCTCCCCTGTCCCTTTTTCCACTCCAATCCCTCCACTCCTTTACCTACCCCGACCCTAACTCCTTCCTCTCTCACCTCATGTTCCCCCCCCCATGCCCCCCCCCCCCCCCCCACTCAATCTGAATCCGTCTCCCATTCGGAGATGGAGGGGCTTATTAGGAAGCTTTTGGCTAAATCTCTGTCCCTTTCAAAGCCTCATTCCCTCCAGAACTATTGCAAACTTCCCAATGCCTACTTTCCTCCGGGTTTCAAGGCCCCGAAGTACCGCAAGTATGACGGGACCTCTGAACCCCAATTCCATCTTGCCGGATTTACCATGGATTCCCATCGATGGCTGTACGATCGGGTTCTTTTAGTTCACCTCTTCCAACAATCGTTAGAAGGGGAAGCTTTGAGCTGGTTCACCTCCTTACCCGCATCGGACCTCGTTAATTTTGACATCGTCTCCGAGCGATTCATCTCGCACTTCTCGTATATGGCCACCCAAGACCCTACACTTCCTGACTTGGTGGCAGAAAAGATGAAGCCGGATGAAGACTTTGTCACATTTGGCAACTGATGGAGATCTATGGCATCGAGGGCTGACATACCCATCCCAGAGTCCCAGGCCATAACTATGTTGGTTACCAACACCACCCCTGTGCTCCGCTCTATCTTAATGCTGAGTGAGTTCCCCTCATTCGCACATCTCTACAACCGAGCCAGGGTGGTCCAGAACCAAATTAAGGACTCTTCTCTGCCACACTTTTTTGAAGGGAAGCCCAAGAGATGCAAGGCTCCCGCGGCACCTATCACTGAGGGGGTCACCGTCAATGAGTCCGTGAATGCTTGCAGTCAGCCATTGAGGCCTCCAAACAAGCCTTCCAATCCTCCATATAATCTTTACAACCCTCACCAGTTCCCGTCAAACCCCTCCAAGCCTTACTCTACAGTTCCCCCTCCTGCTGGCTACACCCGGCTGGTCCTAAGAGGTCTCACTACCCTCCTCTACCTGAGACCCTTGAGGACGTATTCTTCGCACTTATGTCCTGCGATGCTATCCAACTCCCCCCACAAAGGGAGAACATCAATCCAAGGGTGGACACCTCCAAATACTATCCTTACCATAGGGCCCATGGTCATCAGCTCCACAACTGCTTCACCTTCCGTGACTGGGTGTATGACATGAACGACCAGGGAAGGATTAACTGGGAGGATGTCAAGGTAGCCATTGCAAAGTCTAGGTATACCAAGAAAGAGATGGGTATCTTCCAAAACCCCCTCCCCAACCACCAAAGCAACAATCCCTCCTCCTCTAAGTCCCAGGAAAACGTCCACACCATGACGCATTCAGAACCTCGGGATGTGAGGAGAGAACAAAAGTGGGGGGTAGAAGGCATTGAAGAATGGTACCTGTGTCCTTCCAAAGGGTCTGAGGAACCCTCAGCCACTATAGACGCCATTTTAGAGGAATGGCCTTTGGTCCTCATCCAACCTACCCATCAAGAGGCCTACCCTCCTACCTTCCCTATCCATGAGCCGTCTGCCCCTGACACCAGACCTCTCCAGCTAATCCTCCCTAAGTCTCAAGAAGATGTTCATGTCACACTTAGGAACTGGATCGTTCCTCCACCCCCACGGCCTTCCCAAGATGAGGAGGACAGTGGACCTCCACCACCTGCCGGCACCGAATATGATTTTTGCAACATCTAGATAAGACTCCCACGAGGGTGTCTATCTTAGAATTGATTCGGAAATCGCCATCTCATCAGTCCACCCTCCTCCAATTTCTCCAGAAAAACATGGTCAATGATGACCTCCTTCCCAGTGGGGTCACCAATGCCATTCTTTCTCTCACCCAAGGACCTTCAACCTCTTTTTCGGACAAAGATCTTGCAGCTCCCGAGTGTCGTTCACTTCCTCTCTGTCTTACCATCAAGGTCAATGGGGTTTCTGTATACTCCACTCTCATCGACACCGGGGCATCTATCAATGTATGTCCCATGAAGACCCTCAATAAAATGGGTTTGGGGGAAGATAATCTGGAGAAAATCTGTTCCACAATTGCCGCCTATGACAACTCCAAGAGGCTTGCCAAGGGTAAGATTGCTCTTCAGCATGAGATCGGACCCGTCACTATGTCTTCCGAGTTTCTAGTCCTGACGTCGATCCGGCCTATAAGGCCATTCTCAGTCGTCCCTGGTTAGAACAAACCTTAGGGGTCCCTTCCACTGCCCATCAGTGTTTCAAGTTTCCTTTTAATGGTCAGGTCATCAAAATCAAGAGCATTCCTACCTTGGAAACTCTCAACTCCATCACATCGGAGCAGATGCCACATCTTTTCGTTCTGGATAAGGGGAAAAAGCATGTCATGTCAATCTTTGATTTCCCCTTGCCTTGTGATCTTGGCCAACCTCCCCAGTCAGCTGAAGAATCCCATGACCCATGTCCCCAAGGGAAAGGTTGGGAGGTAATGGCTAGGATCGGCTATATTCATGGTCAAGGGTTGGGTAAGAAACAACAGGATCCTGTCCACCACACCCAAGTCAAGAGGCCGCTAGATAGGGCTGGTCTAGGTTTTCACCTGGACCCCATTCATCCAGACCCATTTATTCCCTATCAACCTCTTACCTGGACCCTGAAGGAACATTTCGTTCAGGGGCCCCTCCAACTGGGAACTCGGGAACCCGTGATAGAGGAGTTGTCCGACTCGGAGAGCGATGAAGAAAAGGACACTCAATTAGAGGAAGTCTCCGAAGATTTCGGCCTTCTCTCACTCTTCAGTTCTGACTCTCCGTCTCCACCCTCTCCTTCTCCTTCACAATCTCTACCAACTATGTGCCCGGCAACTGACTCCCCTCCACCCACAACTTCTTCTTTCTCCCTTCTTTCTCCACCCATTCTTCCTCCATCCCTCGCATGGCCAGTCGAGGCTGCCTTAAGTCAGCAACTTATAGTTCTAGGCCTTGATTCCCAAAAAAAAAATTCCAATTTTGAAAATTGGAAATGCGAGGTCTCCATCGAGCACCCTTCCTCTTTGGAGTCTCTTCCGCTCGGCCAGGGGCCGATGCTCTCCAGCTTAAACACATTTCCTCGCCCCTCTAGGGGTACTTCCTTTGTACATAGTTTTGTACATAGCAGTCATATACATAGTGGTCTAGATTTTAGCTTAGAATCGGGTCTAGAGTCTAGTCTAGGGTCTGGTCTAGGATTAGAAGAGTCTAGATCCTCTCAGCCATGTGTGCGCAAAGAGAAAGGTAGACAAGTTCCTGCACGTTATGTCATGGCATTGGCTGAGAGGTGTGCCAAGTTAAGTCAAGTCCCAGAGTTTCTTGAGGAGCCTGCCCTTGTTGAATCTGATTTTGAAGAAGGCGACTCCGTAGATGACGATTTAGGGGTTTATCTGCTAGATTTGGATGAGAAGGGTGAGCTGGGAGATCCTAGGTCGGAAGAAGAGGACCTAGTGAGCTCCTATGTGGATGGCACAAAGAGGTTCGACGAGTCAACCATGGCTGCGGACGAGCCCACTAAAGAGGTCAACCTTGGCACTGAAGAATCCCCGAAGGTAGTTTTAATTAGTGCCAACTTGAGTGTTGAAGAAGAAGAAGCTCTGGTATCTAGTCTCAAAGAATTCTCTGACAGTTTCACTTGGTCCTATGAGGACATGCCGGGACTTTACACCTCTTTGGTTCTAAAAGTCGACACGAAAGCCGTCAAACAAAAGCTGAGAAGGCTACATCCGAAGCTTGCACTCAAGATCAAAGAGGAGGTTGACAAGTTGCATAAAGCCAAATTCATTAGGGTTGTGGTATATCCACAATGGGTAGCTAATATCGTCCCTGTGATGAAGAAGGATGGTAAGGTTAAAATCTGTATAGATTTCCGTGACCTTAATCGTGCTTACCCGAAGGATGATTTCCCTCTCCCACACATAGATGTCCTAGTGGACAACACTGCCGGCTTTGAGATGTTGTCTTTCATGGATGGTTTCTCTAGGTATAACCAGATCCGTCTGGTGGAGGAAGACCAGGAGAAAACTTCTTTCACAACGCCCTGGGGGACCTACTGTTATGTCGTCATGCCCTTCGGATTGAAGAATGTGGGAGCAACTTATCAAAGGGCAATGATGGTGATTTTTCATGACATGATGCATGTGCACATGGAGGTCTATGTAGATGATGTCTTGGTTAAATCAAAGATCGACATGGCCATGCTGAGGTCCTCCGGGCAGTTCTCCAGTGGTCTAGAGAACACAATCTTAAGATGAACCTCAAGAAGTGTGTCTTTGGTGTATCCTCGGGGAAATTGCTGGGGTTCATAGTAAGCAAGCGGGGAATTGAGATTGATCCCAATAAGGCCAAAGCAATAATCAACATGCCTCCTCCTAGGAATATCAGAGAAGTTAGAGGGCTAATAGGAAGACTTCAGTTTATTTGGAGATTCATCTCCCAACATTCAATCCACTGTAAGTCCTTCTATGAGATGCTAAGTTTGATTGGAACTAGAAATGTCAAAAGGCCCTTGATGAGTTGAAGAGCTATTTATTCAATCCCCTGTTCTCGCTCCTCCGGTCCCAGGTCGGCCTTTACTGCTCTATGTGTCAACCACTGAAGATTCAACTGGAGCAATTTTGGCCCAATACGACGACGAGAAGAAGGAGAGAGCGGTGTATTATTTATCCAAGTTGTTCAATGAGGCTGAAAAGAAGTACACCGCCATGGAAAGGACGTGTGCGGCCGTCGTCTGGGTTGCCCAGAAGTTAAAGCATTATTTCCTGGCCCATGAAGTGAAACTTCTGACGCGTATGGACCCAATTCGGTACTTGCTTGAAAAGCCTGTCCTGACTGATCGATTGATGAGGTGGCAGAGTTTCCTCAATCAATTTGATATCACCTACGTCAACCAAAAGTCGATCAAGGGGCACGCTATTGCTGAGCATTTGGCCCACCACCCCTTACCTTCATGCTCTCCCGTTGATGAAAGCTTTCCCGATGAAGAGTTAGGAACCATTAACGATGGTGAACCTTCGTGGGTACTTTACTTCAACGTGGCCCTCAATTCCAAAGGGTGTGGAATAGGGGTAGTCCTCCTCTCTCCAGAAGGGGTAGTCATTCCGTACGCCTACCAATTAACCTTCCGAGCCACGAACAATGTGGCCGAGTCTGAGGCACTCTTAGTTGGGCTGAAAATGTCATTATTGCTCGGAGTCAAGGAGTTAAGGATAATTGGTGATTCGGATTTGATACTCCAACATTCTCTTAGAAAGTACCAAACCCGGGACCCCATGTTGAAACCATACCAAGAGTTGGTAGGAAAGGTGGTCCGGCAGTTTAGGAAGCTCACCCTAGTTCACACTCCTAGGGCTCAGAATATCCTAGCAAATTCACTCGCTTCCTTAGCTTCTTCCATTCCCATCCCTTTGGGAAAATCATCTAAAACTGTCTCTGTTCAAAGGTTGAGAGTCCCTTCCCATGTAGATCCTTGGTTTTCTCAACTCACATCTCCTTCTCTATCCCTTCGGGTCCATGCACTCTCGAAAGAGCCAGAAATCGACCTCGAAGATGGCCATCCTTGGTATTTTGACATCGAGAACTTTCTCAAAGATGGATCCTTCCCCGATTATGCCACCCCTGCTGACAGACGGGCCATTCGCCGTGTCTTGGAGCGTTACAAGATCATAGGTGGCATTATGTACAAAAAGTCTCTCAGTGGGGTCTATCTTCGTTGCCTCGATGAAATCGAGTATGAAGATGTTGTTCAAGCCGCTCACTCTAGTGAATGTGGTGGCCATGTTAATGGTAGAGCAATTGCACAAAAGTTGCTAAGACACTATTATTGGCCTACCATGGAAGAAAACTATCGTCATTTTGTCCGTCACTGTGCTAAATGCCAATTGCACGGTGACAAAATTCATGCTCCTTCCTCTTTTCTTCACCCTCTCATTGCTACATGGCCTTTTGCCATGTGGGCATTCGACGTGGTCGGTCAACTTGCCGAAAGAACCAGAGAAATCCGTAAGAAGTCCTTCATTCTGACTGCCACGGAATACTTCACAAAGTGGGCTGAAGCAGAAGCATTCATAGAGGTCAACAGTGGTCAAATTCATCAAGCGCAACATCCTTGCAAGGTTCGGCCTGCCTCGGGACATCGTCACCGACAATGGACCTCAATTCACTTCACAGGAGCTTTGCGACATGTGTGGTAAATATGGCATTAACTTGCATCATTCATCCCCATATTATCCATAGGGTAATGGACAAGCAGAAGCTACTAATAAAACTCTCATCAAAATTATAAAGAAAACATGAAAATCTCACAACAATGCTGACTGGCCAAATCGCTTGGTTGAAGCTCTTTGGGCTTATCGCACCTCGGTCCGTACTCCTATAGGGCAAACTCCCTATGCTTTGACATATGGATCGGATGCAATACTCCCATATGAGATCTTCGTCCCTTCACTTAGAGTTCAACTGGATTCCGCGCTTGACCCCGATCAATGTCTGGAGGCCTTGTTGGCACAACTTGAACTCTTAGATGAAAGGCGAATGATAGCGGCTGACCATGCTCAAGTCTACCGTCAGAGAATTGCATGTTTTTACGCTAAAAGAGTTCTTGAGAGAAAATTCAAGGTGGGTGAGATAGTCCTAAAGCTTAAAATCATAAAGGCACCATGTCCCAGGAGCAAATTGCACGAAAATTGGGAAGGTCCATTCGTTGTCAAGGAAGTATATTCAGGGAACGCTTATAGATTGGCAGACGCCGAAGGAGTGGAGTTGTCATATCCGTGGAACGCAGTCTACCTCAAGAAATTCTATCCTTAGTTAGTCAGTCTGTCAAGTCGGTTATTCATCACTTGTTAACGGTGTTGGTTTAAGTCTCTACTTTTCCACTTGGTCATTAGTGAGGTAGGGTTTGTTCACACACCACACAATGTTACGATATTGCCCTCTAGTTGGAAAATCACAAGTACACTTGGATAGTCTAATCCGGTCAATATGTTTCCCATATTCTTCTCCCGCTCAGTCACGTCTGGAAGCGGAGCAAACTACGAGTAGGGGACCATCCACTCCCATCTAAAAGAAAAGGTCACCATGAACAGAGGAAATCAAGAAAAAGCAAGGGACAAAATCCTAAATCAAGCCTAAAGGGGGGAAAGAAAAGCCAAAAAGGTCAGAAAAGGGTAGCAAAAAGTACGTACCCAGGAAAAGGCTGACCAAATCAAGGAGGTAGCAAAAAGTATGTACCTCTACCCCTAAAATCAAATAAGAAGAAGAATTCCCTTGCAAATAATTGTTGACCAAGTCTTTAGTATGAGGTGTTGGTTTGGAAACAGAAAGTAGTCGGAACCAAATCCTTGCATGGCTTCCTACTTATTTCTTCCAAATTCCTCCCTCTAGGGGCAAATTTGACTATATAAGACCTTCCGTGGTGGAAAATATCAAGAAGGCTAGGGGAAATTTCCAACATCAAGGAATTCATGCACGATCATCCTTATTCATGACCTCCGTGGTTAAGTAGATCACACTGACCCTATGCTTTGACATGTGATGAATATGTATTTTAGAGTCCAAAAATCCAAAAAAAAAATTGACAAAAAAGAACCAAAAGAGAGTCTCTCGATGTATATATTTTCCCCATGTACATATCTTCCTCTTATTTTTGAAAAAAAAAATTGCATGTGCATATTTCCCTTCGGTTATTTTACTTATGTTCTATCCTTTGATTAGACATTAGCCCCTTGACCAGATCTCAAGAAAGGTACATCACTTAGGCAAGGGGCTAAAGACAGATCTACACTAACTTTTCTCTTTAAGTGTTGTAGATGTAGGAACCAAAGTACACAAAGCAAACCATTCAAGTGCACAAATGACAAAAGTCCACAAAAAATCACTATAAAGGTCAAAGTTCTGTACATATCATGACAGGGGCATACCCTTGGTGGTACAAAGTATCACTCCTCTCTCCTCTTCCCCTCGCTAGGCCTCGGCCTATGCGAGCTGCTCACCTCCTCATCCTCCCTCTCCCGACGCCGGTCCGGGATGGGAGGTCTCGTCGCAGTGGAGGCCTCTGGTCGTACTCCTCTCCTCATCTGACAGACGGATCTCCCAATGACATGATGTCATCAAGAGATCCGAACACGGACCCCATCCTCCTGGCTGCCTCCTACTGGGCCTGCCGCTGCTGCTCCCGGCGCTTCATCAGCACCCGGTTCTTCAAGAATTCTAGATCCGCGATGGCTTGCACTCGAGCCTCGATGGCCTGTATCTTCTCTGCCTCTGCCCGTCTCTCCCTCTCTCATGCCTCGAGCATGCGGCCCTCCATCTTCAATAAATCCAGCCGCAGGCTTTCCACCTGCGCCTAGAGGGCCGCCACTCCTCCTCCTTGCCTCTGCACACAAATAAGCAAACTTGACATGTCAAATCAAATCAATCAAATCATGTGCAGAAAGGTAGTACATCAGTGTTTTACCTCCACCTCCTCCAGCAGCACACTCGGCTCGAATGCCTGGAACATAAAAGTGTGCGTGTGTGGATGCCACCGTTCCACCAGCGCTCCAGAGCATCAAACCCCCACCACATCTCCTTCATGTTCTTCACCAGTACCACCATGAAGCTCAGATTCCACACTCCGATGTAGCTTCGTATGTCTAGCGTGATGGCGTTCATCAGATTCACGAGTCGAGAGAAGGCTCGTACCTGGCCTTGGCTCGAGAATGAGGGCAGCTCCTGCATAAGGGGGTGCTGTAAGGGAGAGGTTTGGGGGCGTTTTTAGTTCTTAAAAAAGCAAAAATGAGCATCACATACCTCCCCATTGGTCAGTCTGGTGCTCAGATGTCCCGGAACCTCGCTCAGGATCCCCGAATTCATGCTTGGGGACTGTCCGGTTGATGAAGAGGCCATTTCGTTGCTTCAGATCCTCTCCAAAGTCTCTAGTTCACAGCAGGAACAAAGAGGGATGGAGGTAGAAGATGGGAGAGTCCCTATGGACTCCTATCACCAATGTTTTCGGCCTGATCCGCTGGCCAATAGACGTCAAGATCGGTAGACGTCAGTGTCTGGTTAGCGGCAATATGTGTTGCCGTTAACTGGTATCTGGCGGCCATCGATGTGGATGTTTACTCCCCAGAAAATTTTAAAAGTCATATTTTTCATATGGCCATTATCCTTTATCTTGTGCTTCAAGTTGTTTTGCAGATATTTTAAGCACAAGCCGCACTTCAGATTCGGAACATTCATGCGACCTTGAGCGTTAGAGGTATGTCTAACGTAGGACCCCACCAGAGGCGAATAATTTGGCGACCGTGAACCCTGAGTTCCCCTTTACCAAAAACTGTGATGGGTTTGCGATCTCTCAGTTATTCGTATGGGCTTTAGAATCTTCCTATGTTTCTAACTTGCATTTTTTAGATAGGCAACCCACACCAGTATGCATTTAGGTCTTCACTCAAAAAAAAAAATGGTGATTTTCCTTGATTGCTCCATGGCTCCCCGAGCTCAGGTAGCCTACCATGTCAACATCTTTCTTGAACGTCCAAGCTTGATATCAAATTTTTGTTGTCCATTTTCCAAGTTGTCCCACCGTGACTTTCACAAACAATCAAGCAGCCTTATTGAGTTCATTTGAGTCTTCGCCAGTCACGAGCTTAATTCCGGACATTAGGCCTTCCGAACGTTGATTCCAGTTAGAATCTTTTGATAATCATTTGAGAGATCAACCAACTCCTTGTCTCTACGACCTCCTAAATTCGGGACAGACGTCCTGATTAGGCGAGCGAGCCCACGAGCTCCGGTTATGAGACTCTCCTGATTCAACCGTCATATTACAACTCCTTTGACTCAGACACATCGGAAACTAGTCAAAGTCCGACACGGGTATGCCAGGGACCCTACCATTGGGTTGCAGTTGTAGTTACATGGGTAGATCACTCTTCCTCTTACCCACATTTATCTCTCAAACGATTCGTCACTTGTTTCTAGCCTAACTCATTCGTTTGGCTTTCTAGATTTCCTATCCTCGGAGATGGCCCTTCCAAATCATCGCGTCCTTTGTTTACCGAGACACCAACCTTTCAGTCCGCTTTGCTCCCTTGCAAGATCGGATGTCTCGGAGGGGCATTTCTAGACGCGAGATTTGGCCCATCCCCGCGTAGTTCATGGCCCAATAAGGCTTGCTTGACCATTTGTTGAATTGCCTCGGATGCCATGTAGACGACAGCATCGATGGCCGCCGACTACATGTTGACGGCAAGCACCGTGGACGTTGACCGCGATTGGCGTCCACATCTCTGGACATCTGCATGGTGTTAGTGGCAGGATCGGTTGACGTCAACCTTGTTTACTTGGTCTATGCAACTACCCCGAGAATCTAGCCCACTTGCGCCATTCTCTCGCCCATGCACCGCATGGGGCCGTTCCCAACGGGCATATTGGCCACCATGGCACCCCCTTGACCCAGTAAAAATCCTACTTGGCCTCTCCTCATTGGTTGGAGCCATTATGCATGGATTGCCAAGTGTGTGAAGTATGTTTCTTCACACGAAGCATCCAAAGCTCCCAAGCTCCGACCCCACTGCCTATTTAACTCCCTCTTTGGCCTTCTAAGAGGGAGAGGAGAGGCTAAACGTACACATGCTACCCTTTTGAGAGAGGAGAGAGAAAGTTGCACCCTACCTTCCATCACCTATCCTCTTGCTTCTCTCAACAATTGGGACGTCTAGGAGGGTTCTTTTGGAGTTGGAGGAGCCCTGCAAGGAGTCTTCAACGCCTGCAAACGAGGATCAACTCCCCCCTCTTCCTCTCTTTCCTTTCTACTTTCTTTAGTATTTGCATGTTGCACACACCTTCCCACACACTCTAGGCACGTAGGCCACTTCCCTACACACCTAGAAAGGGGTTTCCCAACCAAAAACGTAGGGAAGAAGGGTGGTCATAGCACTTGGCCACCCCTCTTCTCAAGTCTGCATCCGGCACGGGACTTTCCTTTTAGGCTGTTATTTTCATTTTCTGAGCATTCACTACACTTCTTTTAGGCTAATATAGTCTCTTTCTGTGGCAGGAACGATCTGTAGAAGACTGCGGAGCTCTTCTCCTTTGGCCGGCCGAAGGGGGAGAAGTTGAAGCCCCATCTCCATCCGCTTCGCGAGGTTGCTGTACCGACGCGATCACATCACTCCTTGGGCATAGGTAAGGCCCTGGCGATCATAAACTCCCTTTCTCTTTGCTGGTTTTCTTTGTTTCCTCTCTAGTCAACCTAGTCAACCAGAGAGTCAACGGGGTCAACCAACGACCCAACATCGCCAACGAGAGATCAGCGACGTCCGCGAGCAATCAGAGAACCCCACAGTCGGCCCGGGAACGGCGCGTGAAACGGATCGCTCACACCGTCGTGGACCGAGTATGGGAGGACAATCATTTTATAAATGGGTGGTTTAGCATTCTTAGTCCCGTTTTGGGAAGTCTCTCCAAGTTTCAAGTAAGTAGAAGGGAGATTCGGCGATTTGATCCTCGTGGAGGTCAAGACCAAGCGTCTCCGGGTTGGGAGGTTGTGCCTTTGAAGGTTGAAGGTGTCTCCAACATGCTTGTGTCATTGGAGATCTACTGGTTGAGGATTTCACCTCAGAGGGAGGACCGTCTTGGTTGACCAAGGCTGGCTTTATCGGATAAATCCCTAGATTCTTTGGTGTTTCTGAGACAAGTAACCTAGGGATCGGGTTCCCAACCATAGATTCTACCTTTTTATAATTTTCCATGATTTTAGAATTAAAATAACAGTCGGATTTGGGGTTTATATGAGTTCCGAAAGGGTTCTGTTTTGGTTAGGTTAACGTCAACCTTGACTACCGTCGAGGATGAACTTAACGTCAACCCCCTTGCCGTCAATTGAACTTAACGGCATCAATGTTGCATCAAGTTCTCTTGTCCATCATTTTCCCCTGCTTTTTTTTTTACTTTGTATTTATATCTCTATGTTCAGACTTCAAATGGATTTTCTGTGAGATGTGTTGGGTCAATTTGATTAACTTTTTACCATACTGTAATTTGGGTTATTTTTGTAGTCACCATGATTTTAAGGATTTTTTGAATTTTATAAATAAGTATGGATTTAAGAAGAAATTTTATACTGAAAGCATGGTCGGTGATAAAAATACATGTGTAGGTTATATTCATGCTATGATGGACCAATCATCAGAATTTGACTATTCTCTGTAATTTCCATGGCTGAAATACAAATAAAGCAGTATTGTTTTTAATTTATAAGTAGGTTCTCAATTCCTAAAATCATGATATTTTTAATAGTGGATTGTACTTGTATGATATGCTCTCGATAAAAATATTGGACTTTGTTGACCGATGGTTTCAATGTATTTAATATTTCTCTATTTTTATCACTGATTAGATTACTACGGAAATTAGTGTATATGTTAGGAAATCATGAAAAATTACTGGTTTGATCCATGACAATAGGGACACGTTCTGAATATGTTTCATGAATTTATGATGATTGTGACTATTTTTAGTTTATTATCATCATGAGAAATGTGTGCTATTAAACAGATTTGTGGGAAATTTCCAGAAAATACACCATGTGATCAATCTGAAATATGTCTTTGTTATGACCTGAATATGTGCATATGATTTGGGCAGCATGTTATGATGCATTTGAATCTGTAAAATTTGTATATCATTCTATAGTCGGCCAATAAGACACTGCTAACAAAGAAGTAATCTAGAACAGGACCATAGTAATGCCTCTATGGAAATGTTCAATATGTTATATGTCCCTGAGGGCACAAGAAGAAATCCTGCCTGTGCACAAGTACCACTGGTAATGGTGGGGAGGGCTTCCCCCTGTTATGCACAGTAACTAAGACTCTATCACTGTCTGCCTAGGTGATGACTATATGTTCATATGTCTAAGTGACTTCAAATGGGTGGTTTGGGCTGTGTCTTGGGAAATTTGTACATATGTATATGATATGTAAAATATTTATTTTCAGCTTTGGAATGATTATATGTAATACCTGTCTTATTTCATTCGGATGAATGTATAGTAGTCATGCTTACTTATGCAAACTCTTGAACCTAGTAGGACAAATACACCATCTAATACTTAAATTTATGTCATGATATCAGATCTGAATTCACTTTGCAAAACTAAACATTATGAGGTTAGCAAATGTCTTAATTCATGTCTTATAAAGTACTTTTGATCACACTTTTGACTTAAGTATGTTTATCAAGGGACTTCTTTACAAGCAGTATGATTTCAGAAATCTATATGCAATAACATGACTTGAAACATTATAATATTGTTAGATTGTAGTCCATTTTGGGTTGATTGTTGAGTCTTCATTGTAGACTCATGCTTGCTTAACATTTCAGGTGAGACGGCGGACCCCGAGACTTTAGTAGCGAGATTTGATTCGGAGCGTGAGGATTGATTTGTGTGATTGATTGACATTTGTATGTGAGGAATTACTTATGTTATGGACATTGTATTCAAACTACTTAGCTATTGTGGATTTCCTTATGGACTAAGGACCTAGATATTAAACTTGATGAGACGTTCTTTATTTCCGCTGCATTTATTTATTTATGATGATTCAACCTACAATTGATATATGTTGGGTGTGTTCCACCACGTCCCTTGGACTCAATGAGAGTTGGTATAACTGGATGGGGCCTAAGTGCGGTTTTATAGTTTTTTTCTTCAGATTTTGAAACATCTTTGTTTCTCCAGGACGTATAGTATAATGTGACTTTGTGCTTCTTCTTCCAAGATTTTCTGCTTATTATGTGTATAATAAGGACTCAAGTTCTTTCATGAAATAACAATCTTCCATCTTTTGCAAGCTTAAATCGGGCCTTTATTCCAAATGTTTTTTAATATCAACTATCATTGGGTCCTTTTCTTGATATTCTTTAATTTCATTCAGTAGAACTGATTGAGCTTTCATATTAAATACTAAGGTACGTTTTTCTTGGTGATCCAAGCCCAAATTCACTGAGAATGTTCTTCTTCCAAACTCTCATTCCTTGATCATCAAGGTAGACATCATTGTTACAGATTTTCTGCTTAAGGCATCTACTACAACATTACCTTTGCCTGGATGATACTGAACAGAAAAATCGAAATCCATGAAATATTCCACCATCTCCTTTGTCTCATATTTAATTCTTTCTAAGAAAATTAGTATTTCAAAATGTTATGATCATAGTAAACTGTAAACTGTTCACTATACAAGTAATGTTTCCAAAGTTTTAGAGCAAACACAACAGCAACTAACTCCAAGTCATGTACAGGATAATTCTCTTCATGTTTCTTTAATTTCCTTGAGGCATAAGCAGTCACCTTCTTTTGTTGCATTAACACAGCACCTAGTCCTATACTGGAAGCATCAATATAGAGTTCATATCCTCCTCCCATAGAAGGCAAAGCTATTACCGCGGTTGATATCAAATAGTTCTTTAAGGTTTGGAAACTTTGCTCGCATTCCTCTGTCCATTCAAAAGGATTTTCTTTCCTTTTCACTACCGTAGGACAACCTTCTTCGAAAAATATTTCACAAATTTCCTATAATTTCCATCTAATCCTAGAAACCACAGTATTCTACTACATTAGTTGTCTCGGCCAATTCTTTACTTCTTTAATTTTTTACGGATCCACAGAAATTCCCTTTTTAGAAATTACATGTCCTAAAAATGACACCTCTTCTAGCCAAAATTCACAGTTACTTAATTTCACATATAATTGGTGGTCCTTCAATAACTGCAAAGAAATTCTTAAATGTTCCACATGTTCTTGTTAACTCCTTGAATAAATCAAGATATCATCTGTGAATACTCCAACAAACTGATCAAGATATGGTCTGAACACTGTGTTCATTAATTGCATAACTAGTGCATTCGTTAATCCAACGACATTACTATAAATTCATAATGTCCATATCTACTACGGAAAGTTGTCTTATAAATATCTTCTTCTTTGATTCGCAGCTGATGATACCTAGATCTAAGGTCAATTTTAGAAAATATTGAGCTCCTTCTAGCTGATCAAATAGTTCATTGATTTTGGGTAGTGGATATTTATTCTTAATTGTCAACTGATTCAATTGTTGATAATCAACATACAACCTCAAGGATCCATCCTTCTTCTTAAATTAGCACAGGCGCTCCCTAGGGAGATGTGCAAGGTCAGATTACTCCCTTCTTTAACAAATCTAGTAATTGTTCTTTTAACTCTTTCAATTCAGCTGGTGCCATTCTATAGGTGCTTTAGACAAAGGGGTAGCTCCTGGAAAAAGTTATATTGTAAAATTGATTTCCCTTTCTGGAGGTAGCCCTGGTAGATCATTCAAAAATACCTCTAGAAATTCCCTGACCCTTGGTATGTCCTCCAATTTTGATCTTTTATCTTTCCTTATCGACACACAAGCTAGATAAGCATTACACCCTTGACTAATTAATTTACAAGCCTGAAGAGTAGATAAGAGGTAGTGACTATTTTGTATGAGAACGCGAAAAATGAAATTTTGGTTGATTGGGAATATCAAACACCACTTTATTTTGTCTACAATCCACACTAGCAAAATACTTAGGTAACCATTCAGCTCCTAAAATCACATCATATTCTTCCATATCCAATTATATAGGTCTACAAGTAACTTGTAATTAGAGACCATCACTTCGATCGAAGGATAAAACTGAGCTAATTTAAGTCCCATGCCTAGTGGGGTTGATATCACAAGTTTCTCCTTTATAAGTTCCGGTTCTACAGATAAAGTAGAATCAAATATAGAAGATACAAATGAATGAGTTGCTCCAGTATAAAAAAAAACATGTGCAGATTTGGAGTGGACTAGAATAATACCTTCAACCACACCACCTTCCTCAGATTCCTTATGCAATAAAGCCTGCAATTTGCCTTGCTTGCGTTGACCTTCATGAGACCAAGTTCCCTTTTCAAGTTCCTTTAACATAGGACATTCTGAAATATGGTAGTTTTTACTACCACATCGCAGACAAGCACCTAGCTTCCTCCGACACTTCTCGGATCTATGGTCCATTTTGCCACAATACTTACAAGGTTCATTTTTTTCGCCTTTGTGCATAACCACTTTCAACTTTTTGTTACCTTGCTGTTCTATCATGCCTTTAGATTTTCTTTTTCCAATTTCTGGTTTCCAGACCCGAGTACAAGTTCCTTCTTGTTAAACCTCTGCGTTGGCATCCTAATATTATTGGTTATTTTCAGCTGCATCCTCACGTAGCTGAGCTTTTTTAATTATTTCAGAGTAATTCTCAATATTCAAATGCATCAATTGACAGATATATTGACGTCGTAATTCATTGAGAAATTTCTTAGCTCTCATTTTTTCGGTACTGACGAGATGAGGTGCATAATTAGATAGTCGAGCAAATCGAGCTTCATACTCTGCCACCGACAAATCTCTTTGTTTCAACATTGAAAACTGTATAGCCTTCTTCTCCTTAACCCTCTCTGAAAAGAACTTGTTATTGAAATGTTGTACGAATTAAGCCCAAGTTAGCGGTTGGGTTGGTAACATAGCTTCCATTGATTCCCACCATGCTCTCGCATCCTTTTCCAGTTGAAAAGTAGCTAATAATACTTTCTCTTCATCGGAGCATTGCATCACTCTAAAAATTCTTTCAATTTCCTTTACCCAATGCTCTGCTTCGTCTAGATCTAGAGATCCTACAAAAACGGAGATCAATAACTTTAAAGTTTTGATGTAACTCTCTTGTCCCTCGATTTCCACCACCGTGGCCTAATCGTTGCAGGGATTGAGTCAACCCTTGTACAGTCCTTTGCATTTCTGTCCATTGTGTGTTCTTAGCTTCCATGATAAAAATTCTTCCTACACAATCCAAGAATTTGATATTGATACCATAGTCATTTAAAGCAAAATTCCAAGTAGGTACACATACACAATTAATGAAGTCATCATCATCTCATTAAAACACCTTATACTTATCAGACATTGCCACAAAATATTTCAACACTCTACCTGTGTCAGACAAAAGTTAATGAACTACTTCCATCATTTTTTTTTTACAATTAACACCGCCATCACTACCCTTTTATCCACCACTATACATGTGTATTTACATCATATATAGTTATTTACAATGCTATTACCACTTCAGTCATTCGGGTCTTTGGGAACCAATTCCACTTCTAGGTCCATAACGAACCCTTCTGACTCTTCACGTGGTGCATCTTGATCATGATATATTTCATGAACTACATCCCATCACTCTTCAGCTCGATTCAGTAGCATTTTTTGTAACCACCCTCCTTATACCGGTACAATTATACCAATTCACCTCGGTACAAAGATTGCCGTCACAGTGGGACATTTACCCAACATTAACATTAGATTGAGATGCACACAAATAACAATATATTACAACGAAAAAAAATGAACTGATCTTATTCCATACCACCATCATCATCAAATATCCATCATCTCTATAGCATAAAGAAAATACAAATGTCGACATAATACTACTTCAAGATAAACACATTGTTCATATGACATACATAACTTAATGATTACATACTTATGAAAAATGAAAGTACAATGTCGAAATCTCCACTACACAAGCTACTCCTAGCGCTCAGAGTCGCTCCTAACAATGTCCTCCTCAAGTGTGGGGACACCTGTCACACCTGTACGCCGAAGCAAGAATGAGTCTAAAAAGACCCAGCAAACAAACTATGAACACAACCATACACATATCACCTACACATGCTAGTATTCTAAATAGTCGAAGATAAACATGGTACATGCTTCATATTATTTACACAACTAAGTATAAAACCTATAGCATGCTTTCTACACTTGTATCCAACATAATTCACATGTTTAAATCTCACTTGATTCATTTCATAATTTAACCCAACTATAGCATGGAATTATGAACACAGTAAATAGCGCACCTAGCATAGATTCTAATCATTTCTCATGGAATTATTACAATTATACATACATTTTACTTGCTGTTTTGACAAAAATTAAACATAATTACATGGGTTTACCCTTATTCACATATTAGCACATTCACTTAACAAATTCACATGCTCATATTTCACATTGCACAATTCACATGATCATATTCACATATTCACAATTTTCACTTAGTTGCCATGACACATAGTCCAAACCACCACTAGAAGGACACACATATATAGATACACTTATCCATCACCGAGGCAACATAGTGATAGATCTTGGTTAACTGCGCAGATCCAGGAGAAGCACTCTCCACCCTAACCAGTGGTACTTGTCCACCTCCAGGATTTCATCCTAATTGCCCATATCATATCACACACATTGAACGTTCCCGTAGGGACTTTACTATGGTACAGTTCTATAGCCCTATATGGTAGCAGCGTCAGTAACGGCACAATTTACACATTTTGCACTTTCTCATATATATTTACATATCATACACTTGATCCCTTTTTACATGCACTTGAAACAACATGTATATTTCAGATTTTAGATCTTATCCTTACTGTTTAACAGTGATATACAAATCATAACAGAGCTCTAATATGCTGCCAAACATTGAATCATGCATAATTAAATTTAACATACTTCATATAGACATTTTTCCTGTATTACATCAGTAACAGTACTTACTGTCATTAAAACAGAATGAAATTTTTATTGCAGGTTTTAAACAGATAGTATGTTACATGCTCAATTTTCCAGATTTTTCGGATCTATAAACTATTATAACATAATAGATTATAAGCACATTTATCACCAATTTCATTTAATTAGGTTCCACTGTAAAACAGTCATACCCAACAGTGCCCACATCTGTATACAGTTATCATACTCTCATGGAAAAATTATGAAACCTTAAATCTCAACAAATCTATTTATACAAGATTAAACATGGTTGTATTATGCTCACAGTACAATTTTAGATATTTTAATAATTAACACATATTGCTAAAATTCGGTATGTCCTCATGATATGACCTATTGATTGAATCTGACCCAACATAAATTTTATAGTATGCACAGACAACCAGAAGTCCGGATATGATCATTTAGATATGAAAGTTAGAGTTTTGTGAAAGCCAGAAGAACTTGGCGGCATAGATGCTGCCGTCAACATGGGTTAACAGCACAAGATGTTGCCGCTGACCTTGGATCTTAACGACAGCAAGCTAGCCGTTAAGTTCATGTCTGCAGAAATGCAGCCTGAACGCATAAAACAAAGGTGAATGGGGGTTCTAGGACACGAATAAATTCTGTAAAAATTAATGGGACTTACTAGACATGGGTATGGATGATGTCCAAGGTTTACTTGCCTCAAAGAAATTGAAGAATGGATCTAATCAGCTAATGATGCCCTCCTCAGCCAAGCCAAGAAGGTGCCTAAAAACCTCCTAGATCTAATTCTATGGTCGATGTAGCTTGCACACCGGAGTCAGGGAAGCCTCTCCAAAGTTTAAAGCCTCTCCCAGTCGATGTAGATCGCCGTGAAACATACTATCACACCAGATCAAGCCCTTCAAAGTTCAGGTTTCGCATATATGGTTCTAGGGTTTGACAAGAGCCAAAATACCTAATCCGTCCAGAAGGAGGCAATTTTATAGAGCCAAGGGTCTAGGTATGCGCTTAGGGAAGGAATCCTACTGTTCGACGGATGTTTCCAAATCAAGAACTGAACGAAACACAGTCGTTTCCAAATTGAAACCGCAGAAATTCTGGGAAATAGACGTCCACATTCCTTGCCGTCTACTGGGAATAAACATCCATCGATCTGAACGTCGACTCCCTTGTAAACATCCACTCATGTTGATGTTAACATGCACTTCGGCCAAAACATAGAAAAGCTCAAACATACATATTCTACATACATATATACATGTAATGTAATGTACAATTCAAATACCACATGTACAACTAAGTAAAAGCAATATGCACACCATAAACATATATATATATTTTTTTATAAAAAGGACAGCAGGGTCAGCGACCAGTCGGGTGCATTCTCCTCCAGAGGAGGATAATGTGCTCACCCCCCCAGGCGATCAACCCATTGCCTAGAATTTTATTGATATAAAAATGGAAGCAGTACACGGTACACCCGACCCCTTAACAATAGGATAGTCGAATGTTCAGGAAGCCGGTTTTATCAATCAGAAGCGGCCCTTTACAAGCATAAGGCAAACATTGAAAGCCCCAAAAAACCTCATTACAGATAGAATAAATGGCATGGTTGGCAAGCCGGTCTGCAACTTGATTTGTTTCCCGGAAGACATGAACAAAAGAGTAGCCGTTGTCCAGCAGGTTTCTAGAAGAACGCCACCAGCGATGTATGAGCCAGCTTGGACATTTACCCTGCTGCATGGAGTGGACAAGAGTAGAAGAGTCCGAATAGATAGCTGACAAACGAACTCCGACAAAATGAGCAAGCCGCAGACCATCACACAAAGCTCTAGCATCAGCAATAAGACTATTCCCTGCACCATAGTAATTAGAAAAAGGCAGAAGAACATTGCCGTGCTTGTCCCGGATGCAACCCCCACCACCACATAGACCAGGGTTGCCTTTGGAGGCACCATCCACATTTAAACAAAAATCAACCACAGGAGGTATCCAGCGAACCAGTTTTGTTTGATTGGCCAAAGTCTGATAAGTGAAGCCATAAGAAAGGAGGACCTGACTGGCACTCCAAGCCGTCTCCGTCTTAAAAACCATTTTTCCAAGAGCAAAACGGACATTGAATTTGATGTCACGGATAATATCTGCAGGCCGATTATTTTTATGGTCAAACCTCGAGGCACAACGGCACCTCCAAATCTCCCAGAGCATGAGAATGAGACAATAAATGGATATGAAACCAGATGGAGTTTGAGTATTGGTATTATTAATAAAGTTCCATAACCTGGTAGTAAGTTGAGGATGAAGATGAATATCATTCTCGACCAAGGGGAGGAACCATCTCCACAAAGTTGTAGCTAAGTCGCTGCCAATAAAAACGTGATTCAGATCTTCACATTTAGGAATAGCACAGCAGTTGCACATGGAAACCAGTGGAATGCCACACTCTGAAATCCGGCCATCCACAGGCACAGCTCTATGAAGCAGTGTCCAGCAGAAAAGAGACGCTCTAGGATTAAAAAGATGATGCCAGATTTTTTGGATAGCCGGTCTACGAACTCCAGTATGTCTGACCAAGTCATAGGTGGATTTGGTAGTAACTCTCTAGAAGAAGAAGGCTTCCAGATGCATTTGTCCTCGTCCTGGGTTAGTGACAGATCAAGAAACCAGAGGTGGAACAAGAGAGCGAGCAGGGTGTTATGGGTCCTTAACCACGGCCTGTAAAGTAATACCAGCTGGCGGCGGCCCCAGCACTGTTTCTGCAATAGACTGATCCCCATACCAATAATCATGGATAAAATCGACCTTGTCACCTTTGCCAGGAATCCACCTAGAGTTAGCTTTGACAAGCACATTCGCATGCAACATTAGATGGTTAGAAATACTAGGAATAAGCAAAGGAGAAAAGCCAGCAAAACGTTTTCTAGCATAGCTCGCCCAGAGAGGAGTCCCATGAAGAATGGTCCAAATCTGTTTAACTGCCAGCAAGGTTTGAACATGGTTGATATTCCGAATACCTAGGCCCCCTTCCACCTTAGGACATTGCATTTTGTTCCATGCAACCCAGTGACGACGCCTTGATCCATCATTGCCATTCCAGAAAAATGCCGTTGAACATTTCTCAACATAATTAATGATACCTTTGGGAGATAAGACAGCAGCCAGATATATAGGGAGAGAGGCTAAAACCGAGTTAATAAGAATAATTCTACCAGCTTGTGATATTAGCTTGGCCTTCCAACCGCTCAAAGTGGAGTTGATTCTGTCGATTAGCATTTTATAATCAGAGGTAAGGACCTTACCAGAACGGAGGGGAACACCTAGGTAAACAAGCGGACCAGTCATATGTTTATAACCGGTGATATTTCTGAGCCGCTGGATAGACACAGTAGTCGCTTTCCTGGAGAGCATGAAAGAACTCTTATCCGCATTGATAAGTTGGCCTGAAGACAAGGAATAAACTTCCAAGAACCTCATCAGCCGCTTCACATTATTAACACTGCCATTTGTAAAAATTAAACTATCATCCGCGTATAGCAAATGCGAGGGAGGCGGGCATCCCCGAGGGCCAGCATAAGGTTTGAGGAAACCATTGTAAACCATCTGCCGCAAGCTACGACTAAGCACTTCTTCCATGATAATAAATAGAGCCGGAGCAACGGGATCCCCTTGACGAAGGCCCCTAGTGGACTTATAAAAACCGGCCTGCATACCATTGATCAAAACAGAGAACCAACAGTTGGAGACAAGCATACCAACATAAGATATAAATCTGGACACGAAACCAAATTTCTTTAGGACAGCAAATAAGAAATCCCACTCCACACTATCATATGCTTTCCGGATATCCAGCTTGAAAATGGCATTACCTCCTCTGGTTTTCCGGTCTACATCCCGCACTAGCTGACGGGCAAGAGAAACGTTATCAACAATAAACCTCCCTTTCACAAAAGCGCCTTGCTCATCCGAAATGATCCCAGGGAGAATATTCTCCAATCTTCCACAAAGAATCCTGGATACAATCTTGTAACAGAAATTACAAAGGCTAACAGGCGAAAATCGTTAAAGTCGCAGGGTTGGCTTTCTTCGGAATCAAAGCAATAAGAGTAGAGGTAACCTCTCTAGGGAAGGCATACCCCTTGAAGAAACCAGAAACCGCATTAAAAGATCCACTTTGATGATATCCCAACAAGTATATAAAAAATACCAGAAAAACCATCAGGACCCGAGAGCTGTTACCATTCATACTCCAAACAGAGGTCCTGACTTCCTCCATAGTTGGAGAAGCATAAAGCAGGTATTCTGCTCATCAGAAATCAATTGAGGTATAACATCAAGAAGAGAGTGGTCATTGAATGCTAAGAAGACTGCATCAGATTTTGAAAAAACCGGGCACCCTCTTGCTGAATCAAATCTTGGTTTTCCGTCCACTCCCCATCACCTGGATTCTGTGAATACGACTCCGACGGCGTTGGCCTTGCACCACAGCATGATAAAAACCAGACTTCCTGTCCCCATTTTCCATCCAGTTCATCCGGGCTTTCGGAGCCCAAAAGTGTCCAGACATAACAAGCCTTTTTATAATTAGCAGAAACTTTATTAGAGCAGCTCGTTCTCCGGGGGGTAAGCAATCAAAGGTATCTTGATGAAGAGCAACTTCCAATTCTAGACGCTTGACATTATCCTCAACATTGCCAAATGTGTTTTTTTTTCCAGACCCGCAAAGCCTGTTTAACCGCTTTCAGCTTCATTAAAAAAGTAGTGAATGGATTAGGATGCCAGTAGTGTACTCATTCCATGTCAACTTAATACATCAAGAAAGGAGTCATGATAAGTCCACATTGCCTGAAAGACAAAACGAGCAGGAGGACGGGTGTCCGTCACAAAATGGAAGCTAGAAGAGGAGAATGGTCAGAGGTGTATCTGATAAGGTGCTTTACATTAAAACCTTGGTAGTTGTTAACAAAAGCACTATTCAGAAAGTGGTCTAGTCTAGCTTTGATGGATGCCTGACCAGTACGTTATTAACCCAGTGAAAGGGGAACCAACAACCCTGCATCAACAAGGGACGAAGCATGCATGAAAGCATTGAAATCCACCATGGATTGCAAAATTACCAAGAGCCCGCCAGACTTCTCAGAGGGAGTGGAGATGCAATTAAAATCACCTCCAATGATCCAGGGAACACTAACATTATCAGACTGAGCAATAAGGTCATCAAAAAGGCAGCGTCTGGAGGAGACAATATAGCTAGCATACACAAAAGTGATTAGCATATGAGCCTGGTCGTCCTGAATAACTAAGAGGGTGACCTGTTGATCAGAAGAGGAAAGAACCTGCAAATTGGCATTGCGCCAGAAAACCCACAGCTTGGAATCCTCCCCATAATTCCCAACAAAAGATTGCATGCGAAGAGATTTACATAACGCGCTGGCCCGGCTAATAGGGATCATAGGCTCCGCAAATAGCAACAATATTAGCATTATGATCGTTGACGATTCTGCACAGAGATCGCCTAGAGGCAGCATTAGAAATGCCCCGAATATTCCAGTAAATAATAGAACTATTCATGAGGAAATGTAACCATTGTGGCCGCCCACAGCTTTAGTTTTTGACCTAGTGATCACCCCTGTCCTCCTTTTGGCCTGAGTAGTTTCCATATCTTCAATAGTTGGCATAAAGGCATTCTCCCTAGCTGCGATGATTGAGGCCTTATGTAGCTGTTCGTGAGGAGGGATAGGAAACAAATCAGATGAATCAATACCTTCTAAATTTTCAACTGCTGTATCCGCCACCGTCCCCGGAGAGGATGGTCGGAGCTCCTGCTCCATCACCGGAATATGTGCGTCACAGGCCTCAGTGCTCGGATCCGGGGCATCACAGACCTCAATGCTCGGATGTTGACGTAAAGAAACCTGGGCATGCAAGCCAGTTTCTTCGTCCTGAATGATATCCTCCATGGTAGGCGGCTGTCCACGTAACGTAGCATCCCCATGCAAACCCTCGACAGGAACAACGTCCTCCGGTAAAAACAGGTCGTCTTTTGGTGGTGACTCTTTGGGCGAAACCTAGTTCCCCTCACCCCGTCAACACCCTCTTGAAGGATGGAAAACCTTTTTCCAGAAGAAAGTTGAAATGGTTTTTCCTGTGGGTTTTTTCTGTCTCCAAGATCGCTTTGCAGGCACTGGAGTGGGGGCATTATTTTGCACCGGCTGCACAGCAATGACTTCCTGAACGTGCCCCTCCGAGGGTTTCTCCTTCTTGTGACAAGTAGAAACGTCATGACCCAGCTTGTGACAAAAGGAGCAGATCGCAGGGATACCATAGTAGCTGATATTCTGCCAGAAACCCTCAGAACCGCACCCAATCCATATCCTCTCAGGCCTAGCCTTAAGAATATTAAGTTCAATACAGACAAAAGCTTCATTTGTCTGCGTAAGAGCCATAGTTGGTTCATATATTCTCAGAACGCGGCCAAGATTACCTGCAATGACTTCAGGAAGTCCTCAAAGTAATAGTTCACAGGTAGCATTGGTAGCCCGATCCAAATCGGAATAACTGTAGGGTCAGCATTAAAATCGAAGTGGGGATCCCATTTGAAAAACCTGTATAACAGCCCCTTGAGATAGAGACTTCTGCGCATGATGACTTTCAGATAATCCTCTTCTTCTTCAAAGCACAATAACAAGTGCCGGTTATTAAGGACACTAACAATGTATTCACCTTTGAGCAGCATCCGTTGGGAGAGGAGAGACTTGAAATCCGGGATTGAGCATCGACCAAAAGGACACCGGGTTATCAATGCAAACTTTAAAGTCTATATAGATTTACTAACCTCTTCGCGAGTGAAGAAAACAGCCGGTTCCCCCGAGTCAGTAAAACTCGGAGGTTTGATACCAATGGGTATGGAAGGCGGTGGCTTGGTGGAGGAGATGATTTGGGCATAAGACCGCCGTCCTGGATCAGTGTTAGAAGCCGAAGAAAGATCCTGGACCGCCATGGCAGCAGGGGAAACCACCGCCCCCGCCAACCCCTAGGGCCGGCGGCGAGTAGAGAGAAGAGACCCGGAGAAACCAGATACCCAGAGATTCTCTCTCTGGAGTCTAGAGAGAGAAACCAGACCTGGTCACACCATAAACATATATATATATATATATACACATATATGTACAACTTCATCTCGATATAATATGTACAAGGATAACATATACATAACCATAGACACCAAACAACTAATCACCACAAGACAAAGTCATATAAAAGAGCAAAATTCAGGGGCCTTACACCCTCTCCCCTTAAAGAAAACTTTGTCCTCGAAGTTAGAATGACACTACTCAAATAATTGGGGATACTTCTTCATCATAGTATTATCAAGCTCCCAAGTAACCTCCTCTCTTGAGAAGTTCCGCCATAGCACTTTCACAGATGCAATGCTCTAGTTCTAGAGATGCTGAACCTTCAGGTCAAGAATCATTATTGGTTGCTCAACATATGATAGACTTGGCTGGATCTCCACTAGCTCATGACTAAAAACATGAGATGGATGACGCACATACCTCCTGAGCATAGATACATGGGAAACGGGATGCACACTCGCTAGCGCTGGGGGTAAAGCTAGCTCATATGCCATACTTCCCATCCGCCTCAAAATCTCTTACTGGCCAATGAATCTAGGACTCAACTTGCTGTGCCTACCAAACCTGACAACACCTCGAGTAGACGAAATCTTTAGAAATACATGCTCGCCCACCTCGAACTCCAAATGCTTCCACCTATTGTCGGCGTAGCTCTTTTGCCTATCTTGCGTCGCAACAAGCCTCTGCCTGATAAACTAGATCTTATCCGAAGTCTCTTGCACTAACTCGGGACTAATCAACTACCTATCACCAGTCTCCTCCCAACATACAGGAGATCTACAAGGCCGCCCATACAATGCCTTAAATGGAGCCATACCAATACTCACATGAAAACTGTTGTTATATGCGAACTCCACAAGTGGTAAATAACGCTCCCAATCACCCTTCCAATCCATCACACATGCTCGCAACATATCCTCGAGCGTCTGGATAGTACTCTCAGACTGTCCACCTGTCTGAGGATGGAAAGCCAAACTAAGCATCAGCTCAGAACCTAAAGCATCCTGAGACCCTTCCATAGCCTCGAAGTAAATCTCTGATCTCGATCCGAAATGATCGTCTTCGGCACACCATGCAACCTAACAATGCTTCTAACATACAACCTAGCCAAACTCTCCACTGACTACTTCTTCTTCATGGGAAAGAAATGCAGTCTTAGAGAATCTATCTACGATCACCCAAATCAAGTCATTGCCCCTCACTGATCTGGCCAAACCTGTTACAAAAGCCATGGTGATGACCTCCCACTTCTATACTGGGATCTACATCTTCTGCATAAAACCAGATGGTTGCTGACGCTCGGTCTTCACTTGCTGGCATACTAAACACTTGGATACAAAATCCGCCACATCCTTCTTCATGCCAGACTACCAAAATGATCTCTTCAAATCCTGGTACATCTTAGTGTTACTTGGATGAATAGAGAATCTCGACCTATGAGCTTCTGCTAGAACATGGTCACGAACATCCACAACATCTGGAACACATACTCGATGATGAAATCTAATCACACCATCCTCATCTCGAGCAATTCCCGCCTTGGCCACCAATTCCTGAAGCCTAGGATCAGCCTTTTGCTGCACAATAACTTCATCTAGCACAGTAGACCGAATAGACAACTGAGCCACAAAAGCTTGACATAATAATGGCTCTAACTCAGTCATCGCACAAGCAGCATCTTCCAACATTATCCAATCTTGCTGGAGCAAAGATCTCTTCCTACTAAGAGCATCTGCTACGACATTCGCCTTCCTTGGATGATACTGAAGATCGAAGTCGTCGTCCTTGAGGAACTCAATCCATCTCCTCTGTCGCAGGTTTAACTCCTTCTGCAAAAAGAGATACCTCAAACTCTGGTGGTCAGTGAACACCTCAAATCTGACACCATAAAGATTGTGCCTCCAAATTTTTAGTGCATGAACCACTACCGCAAGTTCCAAATCATGAGTGGGATAGTTACACTCATGCTCCTTCAATTGGTGAGAAGCATACGACACTACCCTACCATGCTGCATCAACACACAACCTAGACCAATCCGAGATGCATCTGAATAAATGGCAAAACCCTCTACACCACTCGGCAAAGTCAACACCGGTGCAGAAGTAAGCTTAGCCTTCAACATTTGAATGATACTGTCACAATCCTCAGAACAGACAAACTTCACACCCTTCCTGGTTAGCTTAGTCAAAGAGGCGGTGATAGATGCAAATCCCTTAATGAATCGCCAATAATAACCCGCTAAACCAAGGAAACTCGGAATCTATGATGGGGTCCTGGGAATCTCCCAATCAAATACAACCTGGACCTTCACTAAATCAACTGCTACACCAGCAGCAGAGATAACATGCCTAAGGAAATGAACATCGTGCATCCAGAAATCGCACTTACTGAATTTTGCATACAACTTGTGCTCTCGGAGAACTTCTAGCACTACTCTCAAATGATCACGGTGTGTAGCCTCATCTGGAGAGTAGACCAACACATCGTCGATGAACACTACTATGAAACTATCTAGATAAGGTCTAAACACCCTATTCATGTGATCCATGAATGCTGTGGGGGCGTTGGTTAGACCAAACGAAAGAACTAAAAACTCATAATGTACATAACGAGTCCTAAAGGCCATCATGGACACATCCTCACTCTTAATCCTCAATTGATGATAGCCGGACCGCAGATCAATCTTAGAAAATACCGATGCATTCTGTAGCTGGTCAAATAGATCATCAATCCACAGTAAGGGATACCTGTTCTTCCCAGCCACTTGGTTGAGCTTCCTATAATCAATGCACAACCTAAGTGAACCTTCCTTCTTCTTTACAAATAATATAGGTGCGCCCCAAGGGGATACCCTAGGGTGAATAAATCCCTTACCCAACAAATTCTGCAACTGCTTCCTTAACTCAGCTAACTCCACAGGTGCCATCCGATATGGAGCCTTTGAGATAGAAGACGTTCCTGGAAGCAACTCTATAGTAAAATCTATCTCCCTAACAGGTGGAAAACCAGACAAATCTTCGGGAAATACGTTTAGAAACTCCTGCACTACATCAATCTCCTCAAGGGTAGGTGACTGATTAGCTTTCGGTACTAAGACCACGCTGGCAAGAAAAGTGTCACATCCCTTGTTCACCATCTTCATCGCCTTCATGGAGGAGATAACAAACCTTCCCGCTATGTTCCATGGCAATGGATGTGAAAACTCATCTTCACTAGGAATAGGGAAAGTGATCTACTTCCCATGACAATCTACTAAAGCATAGTGCTCCTCTACCCAATCCAGACCTAGATTTGCATCATAGTCCGTCATCTTTAACAAATAGAAGCACCCTTCTAAGACTCGGTCCTCAATGCACACATGTAAAGATGGAATACACTTCCTAGTCGATACCGTTCCTGCTGGTATGTGCACAGACAAAGGAACCCCTAACTCCTCAGCCTCTACACTAGACTCTACAACTAACTGCCTAGCAAACCACTCGAAAATGAACGAGTGAGTGGCACCCATATCAAATAAAACCCGAGCGTGAACACCCATGAAAATAACTTTACCTTCCGTGACGTTTTCTACCTGCTCAGCATCCTCTTGTGCTAACGTGAACACTAGAGCTTGGGCTCGAGGCCTTCTAGTCACTGGCGTTGCTGCTGGGGCTGGGGCTTCACGCTGGACTCCTTGCTGAAGCCTAGGATAATCCTAGATCTGATGCTCACTGCTCCCGGACTTTAAGCACTTCCCTGCTAGCTTCCAGCATTCTGTACCGCCATGTGTCCTTCCACAGTGAGGACACTCCTTCTTGCCACTGGGTCTAATGCCGGGGGACCGTAGAGCAACTGCTTGCTGACTGCTCGCCGCCACAGGACGCTGCGATGACTGGTACACTGACTTCTTCCTATTCTGCCGCTTGAACGGTGGCGCATACCTCTTCTGCGAAGCCTTCTTCTCTTCCAAATATTGTTCCATCTCACTCTCCTACCTGCAAGTCGCACTGAGAACCTCATCAAGAGTACGATGGTCAAATTCCACGAGCCTCGACCACAGTGATGGCTTAAGGTCCATCACAAATTTCTTTGCCTTCCTGCACTCATCAGCCACTATGTGAGGTGCATATTTAGATAGTTCTGCAAACCTGGACTCATACTCAAGCACCGTCATGGAGCCCTGAGTAAGAGTGAGGAACACCTGCTCTATCTTATCTTGAATATGCTCGGGAACAAACTTGGCTCTAAAGAGCCTCACAAACTCGTCCCAAGCTACCTCGACAGCACCATCCTCAAATCTAGTGTGAAGTAAAGAAGCCCACTACACATCGGCTCTCTCCTACAATAGACCACCCATAAGGACCAATCTAGACAAATATAAACTTAACGCAATTACATGCAATTAAATAAATGAATACCTAAAGCATGTAGGTGGCCAAGCTGACCTTGTCCACCTCAGCACACCTAATGGCAGAGAAGATTTTCTCGATCTCCCTTATCCAGCTCTCCACCAGCAATGGCTAACTCTCCCCCTTAAAAGAGGGTGGAGCCATCCTCTTGAATCGCTCCATGATGGAAGGACCACCATGGCCATGCTCCTGGGGAACTGGAGCTAGAGCCTGAGCCTACCACAACAATTAATATAAATAACACATAAGCAACATAACAATCATACATTTAATACAAATAGACTACTTCTAACCAACAATTCCAACCAGAGCCTCCAACTGTGCCTAGAGTGCAGCCTCAGTGTGTGCCTAAGTCTTCATAGCCTGCACCAGACCTTGTAGGAACACTCCATAATCTACAGGCGGTGGTGGAGGAAGAACTATAGGACCCTGGGGTGCGGGGCCTGCTGCTCATCCCTATCATCACGCCCCTACTCATCCTCTTGAGCATGGGCACCACATCTACAACGAGAAGCCATAGCCTGTAAAACAATTTAATCACAGTTAGAAACTAAATTATTTAGTCCTAACAATTTCCTATCTATTTTTATTCATTATTAATCATTTTCTACACATGTGGACAAATTCTATAAAGAGTTATCATATTATGAAGATGATGGTATATTCATGTACAATCTCAACCTAGTCTCTGATACCAATCTCTGTAACGACCCTCCTTATACCGGTACAATTATAACAATTAACGTCGGTACAAAGATTGTCATCACAATGGGACATTTACCCAACATTAACATTAGATTCACATGTATACGAATAACAATAGATTACAGCTGAAATAAATGAACTAATCTTATTCCATACCATCATCATCATCAAATATCCATAGTCTGCATAGCATAAAGAAAATACAAATGTCGACATAATACAACTTCAAGATAAACACATTGTTCATATGACATACATCACTTAATGATTACATACTTATGAAAAATGAAAGTACAGTGTCAAAATCTCCACTACACAAGCTACTCCTCGCGCTCGGAGTCACTCCTAACAATGTCCTCGCCAAGTGTGGGGACACCTGTCACACCTGTACGCCGAAGCAAGAATGAGTCTAAAGAGACCCAGCAAGCAAACTATGAACACAACCATACACATATCACCTACACATGCTAGTTTTCTAAACAGTCGAAGATAAACATGGAACATGCTTCATACTATTTACACAACTAAGTATAAAACCTATAGCATGATTTATACACTTGTATCCAACATAATTCACATGTTTAAATCTCACGATTCATTTCACAATTTAACCCAACTATAGCATGGAATTATGTACATGGTAAACAACGCACCTAGCATGGATTCTAATCATTTCTCATGCAATTATTACAATTATACATACATTTTACTTGCTTTTTGGACATAAATTAAACATAATTACATGGGTTTACTCTTATTCACATATTAGCACATTCATTTAACAAATTCACATGCTCAAATTTCACATTGCACAACTCACATGATCATATTCACATATTCACATTTTCACTTAGTTGCCGTGACACATAGTCCAAACAAAACACTAGAAGGACACACATATACACATACACTTATCCTTTACCTAGGCAACATAGTGATAGATCTTGGTTAACTGCGCAGAACCGGGAGAAGCACTCTCCACCCTAACTAGTGGTACTTGTCCTCCTCCAGGATTTCATCCTAATTGCCCATAGGATAACACACACATTGAACCTTCTCGTAGGGACTTTACTACAATACAGTTCCACAGCCCTCTATGGTAGCAGTGTCACTAACAACACAATTTACACATTTTGCATTTTATCACATATTTTATTTACATATACATACACTTGATCCCTTTTTACATGCACATGAAACAACATGCATATTTCAGATTTCAGAGCTTAACCCTACTGTTTAATAGTGATATACAGATCATAACAAAGCTCTAATATACTGCCAAACACTGAATCATGTGTCACGCCCTGACGCAAAATAACGAAACGTGAGGCAGTTGCAAGTAAACGGATACAGATCAAGTACTAGACATCAAACCATTGAACAAAGATAAGTACTATAGCAAATTGTTCTCATTAATAACTTTCCAAATGTGTAGTTAAAACCACTAATATCAGAGCCATTCTATAGGGCCCAATTACATTGAAATAAATGTAAATGACTAAACTGACACTCTAATCATAATACTAAGATACTAGGGTACTCATGACTTCACTCCTGGTCGTTCTCGTCCTCCTGAGTGTATGTGTCATCCTCGGTCTCACTTGAGAACACAACGAAAAATAACGCAGGGTGAGCGATAACGCCCAGTAGGACATAAATTTCAATAGTCAAGCAGGTTTTAAATGATTAATGTATTAAAAGGAAGAGTAACTAATGATAGAGCGAGAGGGTCAAGTAAAAGATAGCAGGATAGCTCATGATGGAAATAGCTCAATCTTTCTAAGTATAGCACAAGTGTCGAGTATAGCACAAATCGCAAGATGGCCATAGAACAAATAGCACAAAGTATAGCAATAGCACAATGGGTATAGTATAGCAGTTTTGTCAATAGACAACGAGAGAACATAGCACTTTTGATTGCCATTTAGATAGTCGAGATAGATAGCACTCGAGTGTAATGCCAAACACTTTGATCATTTAACTCCCATGGGCACTAGCACTTTCGAGCGCACATCCCAGCACCAGATCGGGCCCTTTATATTGCCAGGCATTGGTTATATTGTTTATCTTTAGACAATCAGTCAATGGCCAATAGAGAAGTACCAAGAAATAGATGAGAGTACTAGATAAATAGACGAGATAGTAGAGTGAATGTGAATAGATTAGCGAGTAGAGCATAGATGAGAGCTGGTGGACATTGCACATAACACGTCTAGTAAACAGGCGATAGTAACAGTTGCACAACACGTGCACTTGGTGTTGGTAGTAAGGTGGAACTCACGACCCTTCCACTAGCCATGTTAAGCACAGGTCCAGAGGTCCAACGTGATTCAAGATAAGAGCGAACTTCTAATAGCCGTTTGGATCATGTTGATCCCTAAAGGGTATCATAGGTGTTAGGGTACAACCAGCTCGTCGACCATGTGGGAATCCATGGACAGAGGAGACTTACGGAGGCCTTGACCAAGGATTCACTAGTCTGGCAGAAGGAGTATCCGATGAAGAGATTTCCTAAGTCAAGAGAGAGTGTGTATATAGAAACAAGTGCTCGATGTTCTAGAGGAATTCTAGAACAGTGGAGCGTTGATAACGGTATTCCCAAAACATCGCGAGAAAATGTAGACATGTCTATTAAAAATGTGGCAATTACATGCCAAGTTATGAGTTAATTACATGCCAAGTTAAGCCATATTTGGATGGTTCATGGTGTGTGCACATGTGACAAGAAATCATAGATATGACATGATCAAGTGTATGTCTTTTAAGCAATTAAACCATGATGACTTATATCAGTTTTATTTACAGCGTTGGTTACTGTTAATAGGAAGTATACGCACTGTGAATAGTTAGAATATCACCAATTATGGGTTTTCATACAAAAACCTGAGATCGCGAAGGACCCTTTTACGGGTCGCGATAGGGTCAGAAGAGATCGTGACAGGGTCTTGTATAGAACGCGACAGACCTGTCCGCTCAGGCGGCCTGAACACGACGACAGACCCTGTTGCATTCAGAACACGATGGGTGGTGCTGTCGCGACCAGCCCTGATAACACAGCCTATCAGTTGTCACGTTCTTAGGACCTATGCCTAAGTGTGGCAGAAAAAGGACAGAGCCTCGGATTGCGGGCCAACTTTTTATCTTTTGTCATAGGGTCATTCATAAAATCATAACTAATTGTATAGTCGATGAAAAATCATGAATCTAGTTGCAAATTGATCTAGACTCACATAGATACTTACAATAATTTGGAATTTGAAAATCGACAGGGTTTAGACATGCTTTAATCATGGTATTCATGGTGAATATGAAACAGTACATAGTTGAGATCAACAATTTAATTCGTAAGATAGGATGGATGAAAATAGGCTTTCAGGGGCAAAAGAAGCATAGCTATCATCAGTATTTCCCATAAACATTTCGTAGCATGGGGTTTAGTATACATGGAGATCAAGAATTAAAAAGAGGGTTTGGGGTCATGGTGTTTACAGAACAGCAAAATTAAAAACAAAAGATTTGCTCGATGGAAAAATATGAGACAAGAGGGCTTTGAATCTTGAGGTTTAGATCAACCTACAGATGAAATTGATTTAGTTTTACTCGTGAGAATGCCTACCTTTGATTGTTTTCCTCTTCTAGGGCTAGAACTTGTATAACTTGAAGAACGGGGTTGAGAGCTTTAAGAAGTTCTTCTCCTCACGAATTCTCCTCTTCCTTGGCCTCTCCTCCTGGTCCAGAAACCCTTGGCAACGAGCTAGGGCCGACCATGGAGCTTTAAGAGAGTATTTATATCTCTTCCCTTTCTATTTCCTAATAGGACTCTAACTCCTTTTTAATTCTGAGATTCCCCATTTAATTCCACCCTTTCATGCTTGTAACCTCCCAATTGGGTTAGGAGAGAAGTAATTTCGTGGCCAATCTAATTGGGTAGGGTTGGGAATCCAAATCTAACTCAAATTAGCTATTTAATGCAATAAATACCTCTTTTCTATTTAAGTAATAATTATGTTACGAATTTAGGGTAATTTTTTTATTATTCCCCTTTTAAAAATCTCTATTTTGGCCCACTAATTTCTAATGGGTCCATTTAACGAAGCCCATTACTTCTTTTCATTTAATGGGTTTTATTTAATTCTCTTTTATTTGATTTTCTAATTGCTTTTATTTTTATTATTATTAAATTTTTATTTGTCGAAAAATCTAGGTTGCTACATCCTCCCCATCTTAAAAAGAATATGGTCCCCAAATTCATATGATCATAATGGAGGGAATGTCTTACCGAAAAGATCGGGGTAGTTCCGTCTGATGGTTCCTTCTGGTTCCCATGTGGCTTCTTCCACTCCGCGGTTATTCCATAAGACTTTAACCACGTGAATGGGATGGTTCCTGAGCTATTGCACCTTCTGTTCTAATATCATGACTGGCCTTTCTTCATATGTCGTGTCCCTGTTCAACACCAACTTCTCGTGACGAATGATGTGTGTAGGATCATATACATATTTCTTGAGCATGGAGACATGGAACACATTATGTACACATGCGAGATCCGGTGGCAATGCCAGGCGATATGCAACCTCGCCAATCCTTTCGAGTACTTCAAAAGGACCGATAAATCTAGAGCTAAGCTTTCCTTTCACACCAAATCTTTGGATGCCACGAGTAGGTGACACCTTTAAGAATACATGATCACCGACTTGGAATTCTAAGTCTCGCCTTCTTTTGTCGGCATAGCTCTTTTGTCTGGACTAAGCAATCTTAAGCCGGTCTCTAATCACCTAAATGTCCCGGGCTGTATTTTGCACCATGTCTGGGCCTAGCCATTGCTGTTCTCCCACCTCATTCCTGCATGCAAGAGATCTACAATTTCTTCCGTAGAGTGCTTCAAATGGTGCCATCTTAATACTCGCCTGGTAACTGTTGTTATAGGTGAACTCAATAAGGGGTAGGTGCTCGTTTCAATATCCTTGGAAGTCTATAGTGCACGCTCTCAACATGTCTTCCACTATTTGGTTGGTTCCTTCAGTTTGCCCATCAGTTTGTGGGTGGAATGCAGTACTAAAGTTGACTTTAGTACCTAGCACACCTTGCAGTCCTTTACAAAAATGAGATGTAAATCTCGGATCTCGATCCGAGACTATGGATGATGGAACTCCATGTAGTCTTACAATCTCTTTGACATACAAGGCAGCTAGTACTTCTACCGACCACTTACTCTTTATGGCTAGGAAGTGAGCAGATTTGGTTAGTCTGTCGACAATGACCCATATGGCATCGAGTCCACCACGAGTCTTAGGTAAACCCATGATGAAGTCCATGCCAGTGCTTCCCTATTTCCATTGCGGAATATCTAGCGGTCTGAGTACACCACCAGGGCGCAAGTGTTCCGCTTTTACTTATTGGCAAGTAAGGCAGTGTGCAGCATGTTCAGCTACCTCTCTCTTCATGTTCGACCACCAAAATGTTCTTTTCATGTCTTGATACATTTTGGTACCTCCTAGGTGGATAATGTACTTTGTCTTGTGAGTTTCATTCATTAGCTTCCTCTTCAGTTCTTCATTATCGGGGACGCATGTCCTCCCTTGGAACACCAGTCTTCCATCCTCAGTCATAGGAAAGTTCGGTCTTTCAGTTAAGGTTTCCTTGATGCGAACTAAGAATGGATCATTATCTTGTTGGGTTTTAATCTCTTCCAACAAGTCAGATTGAATCTTTATATTGGCAATCAAGACTCGATCATCTCTATGTTCAATAGTTAAGTCTAACCTTGCGAATTGTTCTAGTAGTTGTATCTCTCCAAGGACTAGACTTGAAACAGATGCCATTGGCTTCCTACTAAGAGCATCAGCCACAGAATTACCCCTGCCTGGATGGTATTGGATGTTGAAGTCGAAATCCTTCAGATATTGTAGCCATCTTCCCTATCTCATGTTGAGTTACTTCTGGGAGAATAAGTACTTTAGGCTTTTATGGTCTGAGTAGACAGTGAATTTCTCACCATACAAGTAATGTCTCCAGATCTTCAAGGCGAAGACCACGACCGCCAACTCTAGATCATGCACAGGGTAGTTGACTTCATGCATCTTCAGTTGTCTTGAAGAATAAGCAATAACTTTCTCCTTTTGCATCAATACACAACCTAGCCCAATCCCTGAGGCATCGGTGTAGACAGAGAAACCTTCTCTCTCTATTGGCAGAGCCAGAACAGGTGCTGAGGTAAGACAATCTTTAAGAGTTTGGAAACTTTTCTCACACTCATTAGTCATGGAGTATGGATTCTCCTTTCGTGTTAGTCTTGTCAGAGGAACGACGATCTTAGAGATGTCCTTAATGAACCCCCTGTAGTAGCCAGCCAGTCCTATGAAGCTTCTAATTTCTGTGACATTGGTTGGTCTCTCCCAATTGAGTATAGCTTCGACTTTGGAAGGATCAACTGAGATGCCGTCATTTGAGATGACATGGCCCAAGAAGGACACTTCTTTGAGCCAGAATTCACACTTACTCAACTTTGTGTACAGTTGTTGTTTCGTAAGACTAACAGTGCAATCTTCTTGTGTTCTTCATGCTCTTCCTTGGTCTTTGAATAAATGAGGATGTCGTCAATGAAGATGACCAAGAACATGTCAAGGTATGGCCGATATATGTTATTCATGAGTTGCATGAAGGCTGCAGAGTATTGGTTAGACCAAAAGGCATAACGACGAATTCATAGTATCCATACCTGCTCCAGAAAGCCGTTTTGAAGATATCGTCATCCTTGATCCTCATTTGGTGATAGCTAGATTGATCTTGGAGAAATATTGAGCTCCAGATATTTGGTCGAATAGTTCATCGACCCTGGGCAATCGGTATTTGTTCTTGATGGTCAGCTGATTGAGTTGACGATAGTCGATGCATAGCCTCATCGATCCATCATTCTTCTTGACGAATAGCACAGGTGCTCCCCATGGGGAAATAACGGTCTAATGAACCCCTTCTCTAATAGCTCCATCACTTGCGTCTTCAACTCCTTTAGCTCGGCAGGTGACATCCGGTACGGTTGTCGTGATACCGGGGCAGCTCCAGGGATCAACTCTATGGCGAAGTTGGGGGGAATCCCTAGAAAATCATCAGGAAATACATCGGGGAATCCTAGACTATGTGAATGTCTTCTATCTTAGAACCCTTATTTTCAATTGCTACGGCCGCAAGGAAAACAAATCAACCTTTCCTTATCATGTTATGGACTTTTATGGTGGAGATTAGAGACATCTATCTCTTATGTCTAATCCCAGATAATGCCAATTTAGGAAAGTCACTAAATGTCACCCTTCCTTTCTTACAATCGACACTTGCCCCATAAGTGGACAACCAGTCGGCTGCCAAAATTACATCATAGCCTTCCATGGGCATACACACCAGGTCGGCTTTTAGGTTATGGTCTCTGATGATTACATTGGCAGAGGGAAAGTATTTGTTCAATTTCTCCTTTTCTCCTAGTGGCGTTGTGACAAAGAACTCACAACCCATGGATATAGGTTTTCCAGTCAGGGTATCAACAAAGTTGAGATATAAATAATGAGTTGCTCCAGTATCAAATATAATAAAAACTGATAAGGAGAAAACTTGTAGGGTACCTTCTACCACGCCAACTTCCTCAGTGGGCTCTTCATTGTGCAGGGCTTATAGTCGGCACTATTTCTTAGGCGCATTAGGGTGCCTCTCATGTTCTTTCATTAGCGGGCACTCGGGAATGCAGTGCTCGTGCCTTCCATAATGCAAACATGCACCGGCTTTCCTCCAGCACTCGTCAGTAGTGTGACCTGACTTGTCACAGTGCTTGCAGTTACTTTTTGTTGGAGTGTTGGGGACAATAGCTTTAGGTTTCCTTTCCTGGATGGGCCCCTCCATGATGTTGAAGGGACCCTTCTTGCTATTATTTTGTTTAGCAGATGATTGCCCTGAGGTCATTTCCTTCTTCACGAACTTCCCTTTGATATGGTCGGTGAAGTCCGTAGCATCTTATAGTAGTTGGGCATTCTTTACCATCTCGGCGTAGGTCTGGATGTCGAGAGGGGCCAGTTGAGTGATATATTGTGGCTTAAGGCCATTGAGAAAGCGCTTACCTTCATGTTTCTGTATTCACCAGGTGGGCAGCATAGCGTGCTAGTCTTGAAAATTAGGCTTGATATTCGGGCACAGTCAAGCTCCGCTGTTCAGAGCAGCGAATTCCACAGCCTCCTTTCTTGGACACGCTCCGAGAAATATTTGGAATTAAAAGCTTCTTTGAATTTGGCCCAATTGAGCTGCCCATTCGCTCGGGTCGCTTCCACAGACTCCTACCAAGCGCGAGCGTCCTTTTCAATTTGAAATGTGGCTAGTAGCAGCTTATCCCCCGCTGCGCATTGCATAACACGGATAATCCTTTCCGTTTCCTTTAGCCAGTGTTCGGCTTCACCGTGGATCCACTGAACCTAGGTGGGTTCTAACTAGTGAAGTTACGATGCAGGTAGCCTGCACCACCACGATTACCACCTCTTTGGGTAGCTTGCATGATTGCGTGCATCAGTTCTTGAATGGTATGTTGCATGCACCTCATTTGAGCACGTACAGTAGTCATCTTGATTGCTTAGTTCCTACAAAATAACTTATTGTCATGATATTAATGTAGAATTTAATTTGTGCGTGTGTGAGTTCATTTTTAGCTATTTACCCTTGGCTCTAACCACATCTCACATAGGTAGGATAATTGACTCTAGTCAAGGCAGGTTAACCTAGATCATCCTATACTTAAGAATAACCTAGGCTCTGATACCACAAAACTGTCACACCCCGATGCGGAATATCGAAACGTGAGGTAGTTGCAAGTAAACGGGTACAGAGCAAGTACTAGACATCAAACCATTGAACAAAGATAAGTACTAAAGTAAATTCTTCTCATTAATAACTTTCCAAATGTCTAGTTACAACCACTAATATCAGAGCCATTCTATAGGGCCCAATTATTGAAATAAAAGTAAAAGACTAAATTGACATTCTAATCATATACTAAGATACTAGGGTACTCATGACTTCACTCCTGGTCATTCCCGTCCTCTTGAGTGTATGTTTCATCCTCGGTCTCACCTGAGAACACAACGAGAAGTGACGCAGGTGTACACACTCGATTCTGGCATACAAGTTGAACCATATTTCTTGTTATCTAAGTGAGCCCCAAGTTGGTCACTCACCTTGAGCCCACCATTAGCCTTGCTTTGAGCCCATTAACAGCCCAATTTTCATGATATCCCATCCATTATCTCTTAAAAGAGTCCTTGTGCCTTTAAATGCCCATTATTCCTCATATTGATTGGTCAAAGTTCAGAAATAATCATTTTTTATTAACGCGACAGGTCGGGGTGCCACATTACTCTTGTCGCACCCTCTTTGGCCGCCGTGACAGCCCATGCATATCCATGCACGTGGCTTCATAGTCGCACCCCTTTTGGTCGTCGCGTTCATCTCTGTCGCGTCCCTACGACCTGTCGCGACAACACCCGCGTATGCAGGCCTCCGCAACCACCTCCTATTTATCCTCTCATGACCTATATCTTTATCTCCAAGCAACCTCCCAACCCCCTGAGCATAATGAGAGGTTGTGGGACTCTTGTAGGCCCTTTAGGACTATCACCCATGAATTTTAATGGGATTTATCCTTCACTTTGGTATTGATCATCTAAAAATGGGATATTCTCTATCATTTGCCTATAATAAGTAAGGTCTTCTCTTCAAGGGAGGGAGAGCCCCGGTTTTCACCTCGAAGGGCTGCCGAAATTTTCTGTGATCTACACCTAGCTTACAGCTCTCTCTTCACCACCCATTTTCCTCACATCTTCTACCTTAAGCCATGCTTACCGCGTCATCCATGGAGCTTGGTGTGTGAGGAGGGAGGGTCCCACTTCATCCACAACATCTGCACGACACAAGGACACTGCACAATGCCAGGGAGTCGCCCCTTTGGGGCCCCTTCTTCCTCCTTTCCTCTTCTTATTTCTCATGCATTTTGTTATTTTCTTCTAGTTGCGCTGCATTCCCCATTTCCATCCTACATTTTCCATGCACCCTAGGGGTTTAAAAACCACTCCTAGGTCCGTTCCCTCCATGCATTACATTTATCTTTCATTTTTTTTAATAGATACTACACTTAACACGTTATAACAGGGTTTTATTTCTTGTCTTCGTTGTTTTGGCAAGTATTCAAGCAAAGTCCCATGAGCAGCTCTTGTCCTCTGGCCGGCCGGTGGATAGGAAGAAGGTCCACACCAACTTCTCCCGCACTGCAGAGAATGCAGCTGGCGAGGGCGACGCGACAACGTTGAAGCGCCCTGGTAGGGCGCGCGACATCAGGCCCATCGTGACGGGGTTACCCGTCGCGATCTCAGGTTAGTGCCCCATTCTCTCTTCCTTTTCCTAGCTTAGTTAGCCCCATTTCATTCTCTTATACGACAACTAGTTAGGTGGTGATCCCTTATTTCCATGCCGTTAGTTTTAATATCCTATCATGTGTTTTGGGGTGCACATTCCCCGTGATTACACCTTTTGGCGATCACGGTGCGACCTTCAGTACTAGGCTTGTGAGTTTAGCCTGTTTGCCTGCCATGTTATGAAGTTTAAATGCTTTCCTAGAACCCTGTTAGGTATATTTTGTTGTTCTTGTTCTCTGTCGGGGATGTGACGTATCGCATCGCCGCGATAAGGTTGCGTCCATAATGGCAGACGCGACATGAGGTACATGCTTCTCCTTTTCTATTGACCATATTTATTTCTGAGGATCGATCCATGTCTCTTCCATGCCATTTTGCCATGTACTTTCACGTTTCTATTTATTAGAATCCTGCTAGGGTTCGAATTTTTTCGTTTTCTTTCACTGTTTATTTTCGGGTCCTATTGTAGTGGATCGTGCGGTCACGATCAGGTCGCACCATAAGGGGGAGTCACCACTTTAGGTACACATTGCTTGTTAGTGCCTTTTATCCATGTGTTGGTTTCTGTGTGATCTATGAGCCTTGCTGTGTTATTTTGGTTATTCCATGCTTGTACTGTGCTTTAGGTTAGTCTGTGTGCTCTTTGTTTGCGTGTGACTAAAGGTTTCAGCATTCTGCTGATATCGCGGCTAGGACTCCGGTCGCGATAGGGTCGCGGTGTATCTAGCCGCTGCGACGTCACCCGAGGCTTGTTAGTCACCCTGTTTTGGCATTAGCTAGACCTTGCATACACTTTTGGGCATCTAGGTCCGTATATACGCTACTGATTCATACTGATTAAGTTTTCCTCCTTGGTTGAGTGTGCCTTCTCACCTACGAGCACTCGTGGGCTGACTAGGGCCTCCTACCGAGGGCCTTCGTAAGTCCCCGTGGCCGTACGTACGTTGCGGTTCGCCAGGCAGGTTGTACCTATTGTACCCCTAGTTCGAGCCATCTTCCCGCATGAGTTGTGTGTCACCTCTAGCTACACCGGAGTACTTGAGTTCATGCCTATTTAGGTCCCACTTGACCGAGTGACATCTTATTAATCAATCCACTTAAAGGTTGGGTGCAAACTCTTAAATTTGAATGATAATCATGATAACTTGAGTGCTTCTTCGGTGCATCCTTTCTCATCTTGCAGACCTTTCATGTGGTGTTAGAATCTAGGATTTGTTTGGTATTTGTGTCGTACCCCCCATTTGCTTAGGGGTGGTGCATGCGTCATTGTCTAGGTAGATCGAGTCAGTCCCCTCCAACCAATGTTTTGTATCATAGTCGCTTATACGGTATGGACCACTTCTGTGTCCTTGTCGATGATACCTTGCCCATCGAGCTCCTCGAGGATGTGGCCCAACCCACTGCGGCCATCCTCTCCGGGCACATTCAGCCCCCAACTCTTTTTGATGGTCGGTCCCGCCCCCCTTCTACTTTGGGGCAGATGACCCGCATACCCAATTCAGTTAGCTCCTCCCACATCTGAGCCCGGACCAAGTCCATGAGTTTCTGGCCACTGCTAAGGGTAAGTGTCCCTTATCCCCGCCATCCAATTATTCAAGCCAAAGGCAGCCACCTCGGCCCCTACTGCCTCTGTGCCACATGCCCATCCCTCTATGTCGGAACCTACGCCCCTTTGTCCACGGGCCATACACTTTTCCGAGCCTAGTTACATGCTATTGCTGAAGGTTTGGTCTAAATCCTCTCCAGTTTCCTCATTTTATCAGGCCGAGTCGGCTCCCCTTCCCCGTGAGAGGTCCTACTCCGTATAGCGATCTCACTTCCTCATTCCCGCTCACCACTCCACGTCCCCTTCTGATTTCCTCACAGAGTGGACATCAATGAAGCGGGAGCTCCATGACCTAAGGCGACAATTGGACCCACGGAAGGCCGTGGACATCCCCCTTCCATCTTTTCAACATCTCCGTGTCCCACCCCAGTCAGAACTCCTTGTCTATAGACGGTACTCTTGGAATGGTGACCGCTATGAGCATTTGAAAGATTTTATATATGAATCAGCCCCGCACAAGTATGACCACCATCTCATGGCATAATTGTTTCGCAAATCATTGGATGGAGCGGCCCTCAAGTGGTTCTACTCTTTGCCCCCCGAGGAGGCCGAAGATTTTTGCATTGTTCAAGAAAGGTTCTTGCACCAATTCCAACATCGGGTTGGGCCCGAATATTCATTCGTTGATCTAGTGGCTGAAAAGATGAAACCCGATAAGGAGTTCTCAGTTTATGTCGACAGGTGGCACTCCCTGGCTGCTAAGGTCCTCTGCCCAATGCCCAAGGAAGAAAAGGTCAAGCTGTTAATTTCCAATGCCACATCAACCTACTGGGCCATCCTAGCCATGAACGTTATCACCTCCATGCACTAGTTGTATAGTCGAGCCCGCTTCATCCAGACACAACTTAAGGACTCGCCAATCCATTCTATGTTTGAGACCCCTAAGTCACGCTATCCTAAGAAACCGCAAGGTGTTGTCACTGAGGGAGTCCAAACCAATGAGCAGGTAGGTGCCGTTAACTACCCCCAAGGCCCGGTAGGTAAGTCACCCCTTAATCAGCAACCCACACAACCATGGAACAATAGACAACCACCTCCTCAAACCCAGAACCCTCAGCAAGATCAACCTCAATACAATCAAGTCCCTCCACCCCAAAATGGCTATGCTCCTTGAAAGCCCAATGGGCCCAAGCGGGCGTAATATCCTCCTCTTCCAGAAAGTCTTGATGATATCTTTGCGGCCCTCATGTCTTTAAATGCTCTTAGGCTCCCTCCCGAGAAACCAAATTGGAACACGGCAGCAGACAAAACAAAGTATTGTGTGTACCATCGCCATCCGGGCCACAATGTGTCAGATTGCTTCTAATTCTAGGACATTATATATGACCTCCATGAGCAAAATCATAATTGATTGGGCCGAAATGAAGATGTTAATTCAAACACTGAGGGACCAATAGGGTCAGAGGCAGTAGCAGCAAAGGCGACAACAACCATAGCAACAACAACAGCAATTCCAGTAGCAACAACAACCATTTCAGCAACAGCAACTGTTCCAACAGCATACCAGCAACAACAACATCCACAACAACCACAGCAACCAGAAAATGACCTCGGCATAATTCGCAATCCTATGCCGCAACATTAGCCCGCTCGAACCCTCAGCCTGCTCCACCACCTCCTCCACCCGCTCAAGTTAGCCCCGTCATCCACCATCCACCACGGCAGCGGGGTGGGCCTACAACGACGAGCACGAAGTAGGCCAGCTTTTGGTTATTTCCCACACCACACCTACTTCCACCACACCTACTACACATATCCACACCTAGCATGCCCACCGTTGCTACCCTTACCTCACCACCCTACAACACCCCCGTCATGCCACCCATCGCTCCATCACCCCTTAACATCCTATTCCCCCCTATGCCTGCAGCCATATTAGCTAACCCCTCCATCATTGACACCACTCCATCCCCAGTCCACCACAACCTCACCCTACGGAGTGGGCGTATTGTGGCGGAACGCCTCCGCCAAGCCCGTTAAACCAATAACGTACTTGATCCGAGTCCGCCTCCCGCGAACGAGCCGAAGCCTCGCAAGGGATACAATACCACAGTCCGTGTAAATACAAAGGAACACACCACATTTTATATATAAATCACAAGTTACATAGCCATATTTCCACAAAACTGAAAATAAGTACAAGAGCCTGGGGCATACCCCGAGGTACAACTTAGGAAAATAAACAACTAACTACACTACACTGCTGGAGCTGCTACTACACAACTGGAGGTACCGACCCTGCACCGCTACGGCGCGGCTCTGAACTTGACGACGGTCGTGAAACGTCCTCCTCGCTCTCACCTGTGGGGGTAGGGGTGAGCCTCGCTAGTCACTGGCTCAGTAGGGCACTCCCCTAAAACTGAGCAAACCAAAAACCACAGGTACAAAGCAATAAATAGTACCAAAAATTTATAGAACAGCTGAGCAGGATATTAAAGCTGTAAAAGTACTCACCGTCTGCCGATTACGAGAAACAACTGTAATAATTAAACGGCAAACCAGTAAAGGTGAACAAGCTAAAGTAGAGACAGCCAAACACGAGTCACGTGAATTGGTTCGCGACACCAGAAACTGACTCGGACAAGCTAACACAGGTCTACCTCTCAGTCTCGCAGCCAAGAATGAAAGGTCCAGCTGCCGCTCCATGTGAAAAGGTCAAGCAACTGTGGAGACCAATTAAACACCACCACCTGCGTAGCACACGGTCACAGGCCCATGCTTGACACCTCTAGAGACCCTGGCCCGGGCTCGCTAGAGTGAGGCACTGGAAAAGTACTAGCTGGGGACCAGTGTCGACTACTGGTGTCCGCACCCCCAACTACGAGCGCGCTACAAGTGACTAAAGACAAACACAAGTGTCACTATCCCACTGTCGTCTTTCCCTCAGCCGGACGTACAACTCAAACACAGGAGTGAGGGTGTCCAAGTCAGACGACACAGACCTCATCGGTACAACACAAGTACCGGGACAAAGCCCCGATCTAACAGCCTGGCTCACAAAAAACCTTGGGCACCCAACTGGAGAGGTAACCATGGTAGGGTCGTACTACTTGCCACGTACACAAAACCATGTGCACGTCACACACAAACAACGTGAAACCTCACGTAAACCACAAGTAACACGGTCCACTACAGGTGAACCCAACTGGACTCGCGTGAACAACCACGTAGCCACGAAGTAAAATCTAATAC